>JAYKKI010000100.1:4795000-5395000 GCA_039881145.1 Druceiella hillmani
GAACCATATATAAAAATTGTCAACCATATTTACTATTGACAACTCAATATAAATAAATTAAATAATCACAAATGATTTACTTATCGAGTCATAGATAAATGAGTCATATTTAAATCAAATGGGTATGTGAAGTTATGTCTTCTCTAAGAAATCGACAAACCGCCGAGACTAACTCGCTAATCATTCGCAAACCGTCTGTCCAATTTGGCCTAAAAGCTATGAAATAAACGGTCATATTTACGGACCGCTGAACACAATGTAAAAATTACGAGACAAAAACTCTGGATTTGTGTCGCTTGTCAACCCGGATCAAGGCTCAAACGCGAAAGACGTTCCGGAAGTGGACGTTGATAGCGACGACAGTCAACTGGGCAAGTAATATTTATGTATTTGTGAAAGGTTTTAGCATTTCATTCCGGATGGGTCTCGTAATGATATTTGATACATCTATAAACTGTTAGCTATGTGTATGAAACGAGGTGATTACAAACTGTAACTTATTATTAAAGTTATTTCTTCATTTTAATGTTTACATGATAAACCAGCCAAGTACGAAGGCTTGAACATCGTGGGTTTCGCATCCCGTTCGAAGTGAAATTACTTCATTTATCGTAAGTCATCTTTCATACATATTTAATAAATAACAAATTCTCAACTATATCTAATATTATTAAATAGGTATATTATTGAGAATATCTCAAAAACTATGTCATCTGAAATTACCGTTGTAGTTTACTTACAACCTTTGCCTGGGATTCCCTGGTTTATTGAAAACCCTGGTTTTGTTGTATTTTAAATTTCATTAGTTTCAAAAACAAGGTTGGTAATGTATTTTTTGCATATTTTCTTAGTATTTCTATGAAGATACAAAGTTATGAATAAAAATTATGATATAGAAAGTATTTCGGAACCCTTGGAGCTAATCCTTCCGAACAATATCCCACATCATATGCATACGTATATAATTAAAGAATTCGAGTAATTAATTTGAATCCCCTCATTTCCACATAAATATTTCAGAATGCTTAACTATTGATATATATGCCAGTTAATTTGCTTTATTGCAACGAGAAATTTCAAGTTTTTACATTAAACTATTTATGAGAGAATCGCTGTGGCAGACGAGTATACGGACCACCACCTACCATCAAGATCAGCGTCATATTTTATTTCGATGGCCGTTATCAAAGGCGGCATAAAAAATACTTAGCTGCAATAAAAAAATTAAATAAAATTAAAAATTATCTTGACATTAAATTTCATTACTGTAAAAATACTTTTTCTATTTAATTTTTTTTTTCAAACTAGTTATTTTACTACTATTTTTTATTTTGATTTTTTATTAAATCAATTAAATCGAATTTTACATTAAATTTAAATATTTTAAAAATAAAAATTTATTTTTTTAGATACTTTACTTTAAATTTAATTATTTCAGAATTCAAAATTGAATTACTTTTATTTTAATTAATTTAAAATTACGAGATGATTTAAATCTAGTTGCCAATGCAAACCCTGTAAATATTGGATAACACATCATCTTGCCTTCAACTTTCACGAGATCCACGAAAAAACTCAGGATGCTATGACGTACGTCTAAAAATAGTGGAGACCCGATTTATTGAGACATTTACTTGCAATTCGGAATGGCCAGAGATTAAGAAAGAGCTAATACCAGACCAGCAATAATTTGATCATCATGACATAATTTCAAGAGTATTCCAATTAAAGATAAAGAAAATGATCAAGTCACTCACAAACGACGAGATAGTCGGTAAAGTGAAATGCAATACGCTCAGTGTTGAGTGGCAAAACGCGGATTACCATATGTTCATATATTGTTTTGATTGATAAGAAAAACACAACCAAATGAAATTGACCACGTAACAGTACCAGAATTACCGGATAAATATGAATATCCGGTATTATTCGATATCGTCACCAAAAATATGGTGCATGGATCCTAGGAAGATCAATATAAAACATCACCATGTATGAAAAACGGTTTAGGTAAAAAAATACTTTCGGTTTTTCGTCAGACTCTCAAGAAGATGGGTATCAAGTATATTGTCGCCATGACGCTAAAAATGGAGGTTGGAATGCTATCTTCAACATCAAAAGAAGAACGGGTACTATAGAAAATAAATTTATAGTCCAGTATTTCCCAATATTGCCTCGATAATTTTACGCCCACATAATATGGACCGTTCAATCCAAGCGATCAAATATATATATATATATATATATATATATATATATATATATATATATATAACAAATACATTAACAAAGAATCGGAACAAGCTACTTTCAGATTGCCGATCCACGACCGGTATGTTACTGAAGTACATTTCTCTCGCTCTATACTTAGAAAACTGTCAAAGGATGTTTTTCATGGCAGGAAAGGTGTAACAAATTGCTCAAAACCCACGCAAAACCACACTTTTAGCCTTTTTCTCACTCTGCAACCCGGACGAATTTGCAAAGACTATCGTACCACTAAGTATCACACTATTATGCGTGGAATAATAACGCATTTTCAAGAAGAAGGTGCAATCAAAACATAGATGGATATCCAAGCATAAAGAAAGACGCGGCTTTAGGAAGAATATATGGTATACATCCTTCTCAATCTGAGTGTCTTACCTTAGAATGTTACTGTAACATGTGCGCGATCCAACCTCACTCGCGGACTTAAAAACTGTAAATAGAGTTGTCAAGGTAACGTCTCATTTGCTTGCCTAGATAGAGATTTACTCAAACCTGAGATCATTGGGAAAACACTTTAACAGAAGCTTCGATTTCACAGAGATTTTACAAGGACAATAAAGGTAAGAAAGTCGTATGCACTTATATTACTATTTTGTTAGCCATCTAAACCGTTAAAATTAGGAAAAAACTTGAAAACGTATAACGGTATATAAAGGTTTTGTATAGCAAAGGTTTGTTACAAATAGAATATTAGAATTGAATGACAAAAGCTTAAGTAATTTCGGATTACCCTCTCCTATTAATTGACTAAATAATGCTGTGGATACAATTCTAGTACGCAAACACGTTAGTGAGTTAATAGATTTTATCAATACATATTTTCCGAAATTAGTCGCAGGTCAATTAAACATGTTTGATACAATTATTGACAGCGTAACGAATAATAAAGGCAAAATTTTGTACAACCTAGGAGGCAAGGGAAAGACATTCGTGATCAATTTATTTCTAGCACAAGTAAGGCAATCTGGAAAAAAAATGCCCTGACAAATGATTATTAAGGGATTGTTGCTACTCTATTGAGCGACGAGAAAACTGCACACTCCATATTGAAACCCCCATTATCGGTGTCTCTGGAGCAACAGTCTGTACGTTCCTATGCAAAAAGTGGTGTCTTGCCAAATTGTTATAGGATTCATCAATGAAAATATGGGATAAATATATCATTGGTCACAGAGCCCATGTTGAAGCTGTGACCATCCCGATTATTCCAATGATTCCCACAGACTTGCCGATATCTTTCAAATGGCTGGAATTTCCAGTGAAAACATCGTTTACGATAACTATTAATAAGTTCAAAGGTTTGTACCTTTCCTTTGGTTGAGATCGACATAGAGTGTTTTTCCCATGTCTAAATACATGTTGGTATATCACGAGTTACATCTCCACAGAAACAATACATTTTGCAACCAAAAAATTATTCACAAAAATAAACACATTTTGGTGTCGCTGATCGCTGAAGCAGATTTTAGATTTATTTCTGGAGATATATGTATTTTTGGTGCATAATTTACTTTGATTTTGAAATATCATTCCGTTATCGAAAGGGATGTTTACATGTAAGAAATCCATATGAATGGGTAACATATTTCCGGAAACATTTGAATATTTATTTGTAAGTGATTTCTGCAATTTAGTTCTTGCAGCTATTTTTCTACACAGTAACCTTATTTTAATGAGCGATAGTGACTCTTTAATATTTTACGGTTTTATATATTAGGTTACACATTTTGGCATTAATTGATCATAATATTAACCACATGAAGTAAATAACAATGTTTTGAAATAAACATCACCAAACTGCCTAGGTTGTGCACGGCGGGGTACAGTAGTGTAAACTTTCCGGTTGAATGACAGCAAATATTGAAACAATGTGGTCATTGGTGACCTCGTCATTCTTTCATCCTATGCAACACTCCATCAATGTTATCCATCCCGTTTATACTCACCATAATATTTACTCTCAAAAATGTATTATTTTATGGTTAACTTTTAGTCCTTGACAGTTCAACAGAATTAACCACACATTTTTGCTCAAGTATACCAAATCGATAATAAGTATAATATATAGTAAATGACTTTCATATTCACTTATTTTCCGGTACTGGTTGCCTCTGATAACGAAAAAAGCGTATTTTTTTTTCATTTTTTAAGTTTGGTTGCTGGACGATTTGAAGACCAATTTTTATTTTGTTATTTCAATTTAGTTTCAAAACTAATCACAACAACTCATGTCCATTTGTTAAGATCACTGATTTTAATACGTGAGTGAACTTTTCTAGTTCATGCATGACAAAATATAGATAAATAAAGTCTTAACCAATAAACATAATTCTAATATAAATAAAATAAATGAATAGTCAGGACTGGAAATATATTAAGTTTAAGATTACAATAGAAACATTTATCCGCGTAAAATTCAAAATAACGCTCTTGAGCAGCTAGGTCATTTAGTTTTAACTATTCAAAAAACTGTCACATTTGTCACAAATTCTTCGCTATCTGAAGATACTTAAAAATTGCCTTTATTCATTTATGGGGTTCTACAATAAGACCAGGAACTCAATGAATTTCGTTACATCTATCCATCTGTCTGTCATAAACTGATGTTTTGTACGATTTTGAACCCACATATGTGAAATTTTCTGAATAAATGCCAGATATAGAAAATTTTATTAATATCGAGCAAAATATATAAAAAAGTAAAATGTTATATTATTGCATAGATATTTAAAGTAAAATTGAATTCGACAATTACCATTCTTTTTTCTTTTTGGAACTCTGTCTATGAAACATTAAGATTAAAAATGACTTCCCATGCGATGGGCCTAAATTTGAAAAGTCTTAACAGTTCTGTGTTCGAAAGTTCTCTTAGAACTTTTAAATTAAATGATTTGATTGCCACCAATAATAATTCCAAGAAGTTTAGGCAGCTACGAGGCCTATTTTGTAAAAGCAAATGGACGGTTGTGTCTTATATTTCTAATCGACTCTTCGAATTTTCCTTTGGATTCGAATGTAGTGTCAATTATATCCTTAAGTTACATTTAAATTTTGGCATATTTATATGTATTTGTTAAATGCATAATGTTTATTACTGACTCAAATAAACACCAAGAATTTATAAAGAAGCAGTTTTTAACAAATATAATAGACTAAAGTGAAAAAAAATTGCTAGTATTTTTTTTACATTGTGCTTGTTTATTTGATGAATTCATTAAACACTTAACTTCGTAGTAGACGTATATACTTCATAGCAAATTATATATTTTTGAATGGGAATTATTACAAAGTCAAGGAAAAAGGCTGCTCAATATTCAAGTAAAATAATTCACAATATCAATGGTGAAAATGCTAATTTTTTTGGGAATTCTGAAGTCAGAGGAGGATCTGCTGGTTACAGCAACTAAACACATCAAAAATGTTGATACTGCTATTTTAATGTGCCAAAGAATTCGTTATTCCGACTACTTGTCACTCACTATTAAATTATGAAGGTAATTCATTGAAAAAAATATTATGAGATATATACTAAAGATTCACGACGGAAATCCTTATTTCTAAAAACGAATAATACCGTAGTGAAGCGGCACGCAGAAGCTGTAAAGTCTTGTTAGTGCAGCACCCTTAATATGCGTAAAAAATTAGTGTAGTGCGCAAAGGTCGATATTTGTTCAACGATTTGTAATTATATAAACTAACAAAATCTTGAGCAACTATTAATAATACCATTCAATACAAAATGACCGATTTAAAAAAATATTAAAACATTTGGCTAGAACTGTACTTAAGTATAGAAGCTTGTCGGTTTTAAATTCGGATTTCGTAAATGAAAATTTAACAGCATCATGATGCCATTACATAGCAGAGCAAACCGCGGCACAATCGTTAAGAACAGAGGATTAATCGACTGATTAAACGACGTTAGCAAATACGAAGGTGATAAAAAAAGACAGGGATGCTACAAATTCAACACATTAAAGTAAATGGTGGCTTAAATGATATTTTGTGAGACGGACGAAAATTATAAATGGTGAAAATCGTTCCAATACATTTATTTTAATTGAAATTTTCCAAGGGTGGGAACAACGTGCTATTCAAGTTTTTTGTAATACTTTGCCTTTCATGACTTTAACTTTACAACTATTAATTATATTATTGTATACTGTCGATAGAGGAAAAAATTTGGAAAACTTGCAACAAAATAAAAAAATGAGTTTTATTTCCGACTTATGTACATATGATATTTGTCTAATAACATTTGTCAACAATGATTTCCTAAAAAATAAAATGTTTTTGTGAAAAATGTTTCTATATTTTCAAATTTTATACCACTGTTTAATATGACGCTGTATTTATTAGGGATAAAGAAATGTTTTATTTGACATATAAATTGCTACTTAACTTGCTTGTCTAAATTTGATGCACGGATAAACAATTCACAAATTATGACGGGTTTCTAAGCCAAATTAGGTGTTTTATTTAAAATTTTCATTAACTCTTCTATAAAGTTGAGACGAAATATAATTAACAATACCCATAACTAATTCATAGCGTCTACACGCAGTAGAAACAATGTGATGAAGAAAATATTTGCGCGTTTTCTTTTCAAAAATCGTTTCGCATTTTTCTTAATTTACAACTTAACAAAACTACCTGGTTGTTGATTATTAAAGAAGCGGCGATAATATATTAAGATTTCAAACCAGTAGAACATATATTTAAAAAAAATAGTAGAGTATTCAAAATTATGAGTAGAATGTATAAAAAATTGAAGACCGCAATCAATTATGTAACCGAAGTCACGATTGTTGGCTGTTTAATGGTAATAGTGTGATTGATTTCTTGTACCTAGACGTGAATGACGATCTGATATTGCAGCATCTAATCACACTCATTGATCATAGGATGAGTTAACTCCGATCAGGGAATTTTAGAAAATGGGACTAATATTTTTGCAAAGCATGAGATTGTGACTTGATATATTCTTTTGACTTGATATATTATATACTTTTGACTTGATATATTTATTCAAATTTTTAAGCCCCTTTAATCCTCAGGAATAAAATAAAAGTGAAATAAATGGTTTATTTGATTAATTATCTTTTTTTAATCCAAAGCAACAATATGTACGTTGGATTTGAGTTTCTTTACTTCTTTTTGTATATGAATATAGTTCGCGCTGTAAAGTTTCCATATATACTTAGGCACACATTCACTATATTAGTTTAAATTTCTGTAAAGTTTCTATAAAATTAGTCATTTTAAAATATACGTATATACTTAGACCCATAATCAACATATTTGACAGAGATATTGTTGAAAGACTTAAAACGTATTTTAACAATATCTATAGAAATGGGTGGCGCAAAATTTTAAAAAATTATAGTTTTGTATTTTTATTATCTTGCTTTCACTCTCTCAATACGCGACAAGGCAAATTAAATATTCTTTTTTGGGTTATTTTACTATCCTCTTTTCTATCTCTACCACTATCTTCCTTTGTATTAATTGAAATTTATGCGGATTGTAATATATGTTTTATCACTATACCAATTCAAAAGTTTCTACACCAAAACGTTTTCTTAATTTAACGTCACGGATATTTTCAACAATGTCTCTAGAATTATCTTGAATTAAATTCAACAAAAAATGTTTAGACTCTCGTTACCATTTCTTTCAATTGATACCCCATGACGATGAAGTAATAAAATCTACAACAATATTTTCATCTCCAATTTCAGTATGAATGTTTTTAATGTTTTCGTAGAAAAACCGTATACCGTTCTTATAAGTGTTCCTTTTTTTGCCTTTTGACGTAATCCAAAAAATACAGACACCTACAAGTACAAACACTTATAGGAAGAACCGTTTTTATAAAAAATTGTTGAAACTCTTAATACAGAAATTATAGAGTATACAAATAATGTTACCCTAAAATGTGTGTAATATTATGGACGAACGGTTGATGAAAAAAATACCTGTGGTAGGCGAGCAAGCGGACACGTGAGTTATCTAATAAAGGTTCCACTTTTCCTCTTAGGGTGGAGAATCCTAATAAAAGAATAAAATGTCAAGTCAAACTTGAGTGCTTAGCGTTTTCATTATTTTATAGACAAGCAGAGATATCGAAGCAAATCTGAAATATGTACTGCTAATGTATTACGCGCCTGTACCCATGGTTTTATATACTTCGTAACGTTAAAATAAATCCTATTATTTCCTCCTATTTTTCTCTTTTGTGTAAACTAGAAAACGTTGTTAGGATTCAACAATTAAACTGTTTTATTGACTTTTGTTCAGTCTGTAAAAAGAGAAACACAATAAGTAAATTAACTTGTGATCGATACACCGGTTTCAAAACATACAAATGATGTGAATCCTAAAAGATGATGTCTGTGTAAATTTCGCAGAAAAATCACAGAAGTCCCATAAGCATGTTTTAAAAATATTAACAGAATTAGTATAATAAAGTGTGTCGCAAATACAATAATTCTGAGTAATTTCTAAACAGGTAGGTATTAATGAGGATTTAATAATAATGATTGTCAATGAATAACTTTAAAGTAAATATAAAGCAATAAAAAACATTTGGTGCAAAATTAAGGAAATTTAAGAATCTTTTACTTAAACTTAATGTCGAATTTAAGGTTTCTAATATTGTTTTTAATAAAACGTACCGTGAAGCATGTAACCCTTAATTACATGCGAGGGGTTTATTTTACCCCACTGCGTTTTTAAAGCGTTGTAACTCCGCTGTTTATAAATTTAACGTAACGACGTTCCCAATAGCTGCCTAAATATCACCCTCCATCTCAGTTCAGTCGCGAACGTAGCTCCGCACTATGTGGTTGTGTCTCTCCGCACCATCTGGGATATATATTGTCCCACGCGTGTGTTAATGCGACTTTTTTTGGAAAAGTGGGCATTAACCACTACGTTTTTTTGTAATGGGTAATTATGGTTCGAAACGTTGGATTTTTTGCTTATCCTTAATTATATGTTTTTTGTTAAGTTTTAAAGACGATAACGGTAAGTCAACAGCTATCTGATCACCAAATCGCTCAAAATTTATTAGAAGAGAAGAAAGAAATCATCATAGACAGTTCCAACGAAGACGAAGTTGAGGCTGAAATTATTAAAAGTGACCACAACTCATAATCTCAAGGAAGTTCCAATGAAACGGACTCAAAATGGAGTAGTAATGATATTGAACCACTATCCAGTCATGTAAGAGAATATAAAAAAAATTACATATTAAAAAATAAAAGCACAAAGTGGGCAAAAAGCCGCCGCGTACCACAATATTATGAGGGAATCATTCGGGCCTAAGGGAATAACCAGAGCAATTAGTATAATATCAGCTGCATTATTTTGTATGTTTTCAAAGGATAATATAGATTTAGTATTACAACACACCAAAGATTACATAAAATCAATTCAAGGAAAGTTTCAACATCACCATGATTGTAAAATGTTAAAATATGAAATACTTCTGGCTTACTTAGGTTTTCTTTACATGTCTGGTGTACTTCGTTTTCTCACTTGAATTTCAAGGATCTATGGACTAATGATGAAACGGGCATCGATTTTTTTCAAAATCCAAGGACTTTCAACAGGTTTCTTTTTATAACAAGGTGTATTCGCTTTGACGATAAAATACTAGAACAGGAAGACAACTGACAGAAAATTGGCAGCAGTAAGAGAGTTCACTGGTATGATGAATAATAATTTCAACTCAAATTACTCAATGTCACCCTAGATGAACCTGCATTTCGAGGCAGATTTTCTGGAGTTCTTTGTATAACTAATAAGTCCACCAAATGTGACAAAAAGTATTACGCACTCGTCGATTCGGAAACATTTTATCTATTGAAATTCGAAATTTATGCTAGAGTAGAACCCGAAGAGGGGTTATCAAATCTCTGATACAGAGAAACTATGGATACTTGGTTTACTAGCGTTCCTCTTGTAAATACATTTTTTAAGGATCACCAGCTCACTATGGTTGGAACTACTTGTAAGAACAAACCAGAAATTCCACTTTGCATACTTCCCAAATCAACCCGAATAAACCCGAATAGCCCGAATAAACCCAAGAAAACGTTTCAAGAAAACGTGACCCTTTGCTCTTATATTCCAAAAATATCCAAGGCTGTACTGCTGATTTCATCGATACATCGTGACAATGCTGTGGTCAGAAGTGAAAAGAATTAACCGGATAATATTTTGAATTATAACCTTACAAAAGGTTAGGTAGATACTAAAGACTAAATGTGTGCTAACTATGTACGTCGGAAGGCGCACAAAAAGGAAGCCAATGGTTATATTTTATCAAATTCTCAACGTTGCTGGTATCAAGGTCTGTGTCATTTATAAAAACAAAATTGACCATGAGATACAGAGAAGGGAGTTTCTTAAACATCTTGCTGTTGATTTGATAAAAGCACACCAACAAACTAGATCTACAATACTATAACTACCCCAAGACATACAAAATGGTCTCAAGAGAAATGCTAATCTCCAAGTTGCTGGCTCGACGTGCTGAGGTGGTTCATCTACTTAATATAAAAGATGACATATTTGTCCAAGGTCGAAAGAAAAAAAAATAAAGTTTGTGTGCGCTTAATGCCAACAGCACATCTATCATGACCGCACCATCATGATATATGACGAATGTACTGATTAATAAATTCCTAGATATATCGATTTATCCCATTAATAGTTTAGTATAAATGTTAATTATGAAGACATTAAAATTAAATTGTTACTTTTTACACATTGTTTACTTTAGTAATTGCCTCTTTATTGGCATAAGCATCCACGAACCTGCTTCCCTTTAAAATAATAAAAATGTTGTTTATTTTTTTATTATCACACTTTAGTGTTAATGTTCTTTTAAAGGTAATATGTATATATGTATGTATATATATATATATATATATATATATATATATATATACATATATATATATATATATATATATATATATATATATATATATATATACATCCCTATTTGTATTACAATCGTATGTCTTTAATTCGCATCTATCCGTCTATAATTCGTCACAGCGCATATAAAGTTTTCCATTTTCAGATTGATTCTCCGAAATATTGAACTTAACAGATATCAGATCTGATTTGACTATGTGGTTAATTATGTCATTGTTTTTTAATAATTTATTTATAATTGGTTTCTATCATAATCGTACATATTTTTTTAAACACAGTTCGTTTGTTACCTTTTTAATGTAATATAATTGTGGACTAGCAGAAACATTTTGTCAGCAATTTTTGCAAATAAATTGAATATCATATTTTTACAGACTTTCAGGATTTATTTTAAAATATCACTTAATATCTTAGCAGAATTACATTACGCATAGTAGAATATATGTAATTAATTACGTAAGCTCAATGGACATCCAGCAATAGTTTAATAATACTAAATAGTACCTAATACAAAAAGTTTATCTTCAATAAGAATAAAAAAATATGACCGAAATAAATTTTCAAGAACACTACAGTCAGATTGGGTACATCTAATTATGGTGGTATATTTCAAATCCAGATCCCATGCATAAAAATTAAATAACACCTTAATGGCAACAAATGGTAAGACAAGCCGCAACGCGTTCGCTAACAACAGACAATCAATCTAACGGATATAAAGGCAGCCGGAAAGAAATGAATACAAGTCATTAGAGTAAGTGGCGGTTTAAAGGATCATTTGTAAGGATTTGGTGGAAAGAACAAAATGTGTATAAAATTGATTAATTACATAAAAGTTCGAACATATTTCTTCTAAGTGAAATTATGGAGTGAAAGGGAAAACGCGCTGTCCTACGTTTTGTATCAAATTACCTTTTATTGCGTAGACAAATTCAACGCGAACCACGACCCAGTATCGTCAGCCGAACTATGCCGCTGGGCTTGCTGATTGCCTACGGTTGCTTTGAATCCAATTTAGTTCTAAAGTTTATAATTGTAATCTGATCTGAAAAAAAATATTTGGTCAATTAATAATATCTTAATTATTAATATTATTTTCATTATGTTATTACGCACTAGTATTCCAGTAAAAGGTTTCAAAAAACTGTCATTCATATTTGATTTTTAACTCTAATTCATGTACGTACATTTACATATACGAAATAAGTTATCATTAAAATATATCCATCTATGCCGACGAATCTAATACTTATCTTCAAGTCATATCCAAAGTCATGAGAAGAATCGGTCCTAATACTGATGCATTTCAATGAATTGGGGACAATTTATCTCCGTTTTATATTGACGTATTTAATTACTAACATCCTGATCAATGGTAATAGCGAATGATGCCATTCAAATATTGGTGAAAACTATTTGTTAAAACTAAATTTTTAGTTATTAAGATTATTTTTCTCAGTTTCACTTTAATGATATTAAGTGTCTTCAAAATTATCACGGAATTATATTGTCTTCAAAATTATCACCATTATCACGGAAATTACCTATTGTCACCCACATGACCAATATTTAAATTTAAGTACATTATATTCTTTAGTATCTTGAATTTTATATTATTCAGAATATTTAAAAGAAAAAATTTTTAAAAAAAATTTATATAATTATACGTCTACCTAAGATTAATAGTTCTTGCCGACTGACTGATCTCGCTTAAATTTCATTAATAGAATAATCTGACAAATATCTCGTGATTATTGAATATGAAATTAATTTTTATATAGTATTTTCAAATATAGTTCGTTATTTCTAAAATAAGGTTCGATGTTTGAATAATTGCACTCCGAATAATATCTCATAAATTGCCTTTTTAGTCGCTGTAATGACGTTACTCCTTAATCAAGGCCAAAATAAATATACAAGAAACAGCTTCTATTCCAGAGTTTATTTCCACCAATTCGAACAAATTTAATATGACAAAGGAACAAACAACGATCGATAAAATAACACCATCATTAATATACTTAATTTTGCGATAATGATGGCTTAGTCTCCGGACGCTGAAAAATTTATCACCAGAGATTAATATATGTTCCCAAGCGGCTGCGGGCTTCTGAATAAATACATCAGATAGATGACTGCGACCCATCAGAAATGCTCGCCTCAGCCATTTTGCTTGAAGTTTTATTTTAATTCGTTTGAGTCTGGTTAACGAGGTCAGTAAAAATGTATTATATCCTTACTAGTACAAAAAAATTGCACTTTTGTCGTGTGATTAGGGTATTTTTTTTTAATAATATGTAAAGATTCACGTTCTGATAGGTAAAGTTATATTCGCCATATAAAATAAGTAAACATCCTGAGACTAAAAGACTAAATCCATAAGACTAAATAAGTAAACATCCTACAAAGAGCAGATACTACGATAAAATTGGTAATCTTTTTTACCAGACATTAAACTTTCTGAAATATGCAAAACATAGATTTTATAATTATTTTTCTCATTAATATAACTGCTGCTTTTACTTTAAAATATTAAACTATTTTTCAAACTATAACATCCCATAACACGGGAACAGAAGATTGCACAAAAAAACCGTAAAGCAACATTTTAGAGTATATAATGCTCTGAAAACAATTATTATTGTTACTGAAGCACCAACGGTTCACGATATTTTTTATATATAAATTTTGGCAAAGGTAGTAAATTTGGTTTAACCTCTGACACCTCATAAACTTAGCAAATTGGTTTAAATATTTCACTTTGATAAGATTAATGTAAAATTCATCGCCAACCTTTTTTTTTGGACGTCTTACTGAAGTATAAAAGAGAGGAATCATCTTCCTTTATTATTTACGCACCGACTTTAAAGTGTCCTAACCATAAACATTAACATTACAAACTGTAGAAATTAATAAGCATAAGTATGTATTATTACTTTTTACATCACGATGAATTTCAATTATCTACAAAAAAAATGTTAACAGTTTTCGGGTAATATACCCAAATGAAAAAAACAAAATATTGTAAGATCATTCATGTATCCGCCTGCTAACATATTTTGCAATGGGCAAACGCCATTCACGATATTTCATGCCTATGAATAATATAGTCAATAATGTAATAATGCGATGAAAAATAAAGTTAACTTTTTAATAATGAATAGTTTATATTTCTAAATATATATAAATATAAACTTATATATTTTTTAAATGTTTAAAATACGAGTTGTACTCAAAATTTACAACTTTTTATAATTTTTGAGTAAGTCTCGAGGACTCTGAATAACGCATGGAATTAAGACAATAATAGTGAGGATTTTTACGGGAAAAATGAAGTATATTTAAGAACGTAAACTGATTTTTTTGCTGGTTAATTGTGGCAGTACACAATAACAGATTCTATAAAATCTTATTTCAAACAATTTTGTATCTTCTTGAAATTCATCTCTTTCATTCAGTTGTTAGAGCGACTACTTAGCTTTACGGGTGGAATAAAATTAACATTTAAGTTTTGATTATATCAAAGCAACATTTGTACACAAACACAAGCAAAATAAAACTTGGCCACGACATTTCCATTAATTATATTCGGAATAAATGATATCGATGAAAATATTTTGCATTAATTTGAACGGGTCGAAGACTTCGACATTGTTGGAAACTTCCGCCCTTTACAAATATTTTGAAAGGAAATAAATAAAGTTCCCTTTGTTTTTATTTAAAAACTTGTCGCAAGTGAACTTTTGCCTTTTACATACATATATTAAATTAAAAAATAGTATTGTGAAATGTGCTAAAGATTTGCTTTTACAAATAAACCCGTATTTATATCAGCAACTAAGTTGCATAATTTCCTAATATTAAGTAAAGATCTCAAATCATAATATTATATTAAGCATAATCTGTATAGACATAATTTTTTTGTGCTTTTCTTTAGTTGAAAATTATTAAAACAAATTAAAAGTAGACAAAATAAAAGAAAAGATAGTCGATTAAGATTAAAATCACTGGATAAAATTACATTTTAACCAAAATCGCTGTGCATTTTAATTATGAATAGAATCTGTATATGAAAAAAAAAGTTCAAGACGTCAATCATTTATGGAGGTGAATGATGTTATGTCCTGCGATCGATTTTTTGACATATAATACGATTAACATCGTAGTATAGGGCACAAAAAATATACTTGTTGGGATTTTACCATACAACAGCATATCTCGCTCATTAATCAAAGAATAATTTGGGTCCAATTGGGTTGGATCCAATTAAGGAAGCTCTATAAAACCTAACTAATATAAGTTCAAGATATTAATCAGTCAATTTGTTTGCAAATACATCCCAGATTAAAATACCGGCTGTATGTATTTACACTACTACTTAAAAGATTAAAGTAATGAACATTACATTATTGCTAAATTAGGAAGTAAGCATATAAATTGTACTCTTGGCAAGTTTTTAAATTTAACTACAAAAGTTCTTCTCACACTTCGTCCTTATAATTTATATTATGGCACTTTTGAATGTAATAATTTATGTTTGCATATATTTACGAGGTACTTACGTATTTCTATAGGATTAATGAAGCATTTGAACAAGGTCACGTAGTGAAAAGAAAGAAAAGGGGCTATCCATACAGATTAAGCTGTTGGAAAAAGTTAGTCTCAAGTAAATAAGTAATCATTAATTTTACTCGAAACCATTACAATTTACGTGCTACGCGCTTGCAGAGAAATACGGTTGTACCGAATTTCTCTGAAGCAGTTTGATATAGAAATATTGAAATTTAGAAGTCGTAAAGGATATTAACCCACATATATCTCAATAGTGAACATTTAAAACTATCGATATGGAAATTTAAGGGACGACAAACGAAACACTCGATGTTTTTTTTTTAATTTCACTTGTCGTTTATGACATCAATTGAAGGAGCAAATTATAAGAAATACAAAACTAATTTTCAGATTTTTTCTGAGATAGTCCTATAAATATTGTTGAAAATTTCCTCAATAATATGCATTATAAATGCAGCATGAATAAAATTGTACCAGAAGTTTGCCAGAAAGCTATAATAATGATACAAATCGAATCATTTTAACGTAAAAACGCCTTTAATATTAATTTCGCATAGCAATAGGAAGCAAATGGGCGAGTTCCTGTCAAAGTAACTTAGAAGTTTAATAAGCTAAAAATAGATATAGCACCGTCATCATTACCTTATTTTAGAGAGAAAATGCTAGTCCATATTTTAGATGATATTATTTTGGCTAGTATTTATATCTTACCCTTGAATATCTTTAGTACTATCTACATCTTTAACTCTATCTACTAATATGGCACTTATGTACTGTATCTACTAATATGGCACTCATATATTGTATCTACTAATATGACACTTATGTACTGTATCTACTAATATGGCACTCATATATTGTATCTACTAATATGACACTTATGTACTGTATCTACTAATATGGCACTTATGCACTTATGTGTGTAATATTTACTACTACCTTACATAAAAGTCTTAAAAAATACTTTTGAGAAACTCAACTTTCTATTTCAACTTATACGTAAAAAGTTTTTTTGTTTCTGTCCTAAAATAATAAATATTTTTTTAAGTTAACTAAAATACAAACGTAGTAACATTCATTAAGACTATATGAATTAAAGACTCCTAAGTTAAACGGTTTCTGAGAAAAAACGGCGCTGACATTTACAACGATGTCTTTAAACGAACTACCTTATATGACATTTTGAAAAAACAATATTACATAATCTTTATAATTTTAAATTTTTTTTAATACCGGTACGACATCTGATGTAAAATAAAATTTTGTTTATTTCATTTACATCCTCTAAAATTTGTGTACAAATATTTTTAAATATTTATAAAGTGTCTCTGAAAAAAAAACTATTGTGATAGATGTTCAAGATGTGGAAGAGTAATCTTATAACTGCTCCATTTTTTGAGATAAAGAACCCTAAATATAATAGCTTACATAGGCTTCATAATTTGATAAATATAAATTAAATATTCAGAAATGATTTCTTCCTGTTACTCGACAAATAAAAATGGTTTGTGATTCATACATGTATGATACATGCAAGTTATAAAACAAATGAAACACCAAGTAAACAAATGGATATATGGAATTATGTCTCCATGATTTTCCTTTCAAAAAATGCGACAAACCGGCGAGACTGAATGAATTTCTGACCTTCACATACGGAAGTATAAAAAATATGTAACAATGCCTTTGACATAAAGCATTATTCGCAATCCAAGTAAGTATGGATACTTTCAATTAAGCGGTCATATTAACGCACCGCTGAACAAAATGTGTCTGGTAAATAATAAATTACGAGACATAAACTCTGGATTTCCCGTCGCTTGTCAATCCAAATCAACGCTCGAGGACGAAAGGCGTATAGGGGAATAGACGTCGAATACGGCGACAGTCATCCATGCAACTAGTAACAAAACAATTTTTTTAATTTCATCCCTTATTGGTCTCGTAATGTGATTCAATATTTTATTATGTATTTGGATTTTGAATGGCCGGTAGCAGTGAGACTTCCATAAATACTGACAAATATAATTTATTATTAAAGTTGTAAAGTCTATATAGAAATCTTTCGTTATTATTAAAGTCTATATAGACATCTCTCGTCGTTTCTTGTGCTATTTTGATGAATTATGGGTGATTTATGAAGACGAGTTATAATGACTTGTAAAATTTTTAATGACGTCCATATAAATTATTATTTTTCTGCGTGTTTTATTATGTAAAGTTTATTATTTTATACTTTCGTTAATAATTTAGTTGTGATATGAATTAAAATAATTTTAAATTGTTAAAAAAAACTATCTCGTATGATGCAACGTTAATAGTTTTTGATCAGTGGGCCTCATAACTAACATTCTTGAGTTTTAAAATTTCTTATCTGTAAGTTTTTGAAATCATAATGGATGCGAGCAATTTTTCAGATATTATTGAATATTTTATTAAATTTGAACAATTTTTTTTTTATTTGAACAAATGATATATTTATGAACATTCGTGATAAAATACTTACATTGGGCGTGCCACACGATGGTTTTGGGAAAGAAATGTTTCGCCTACTCTGTTATTTCTTCTGTCTTATTTCTGCGTTAAGTTTAAAAAAATTTATATATTAAATATAAATATATAGAACTAACTAATTTTGCGAAGTCGGTGACAAGAATATTATGTTTATCGATTACTTTGTTATAATTTTTCAAGGTTTACCCCAGCGTTATTGTAATCAACACAGGAAAATAAAATGGAAGTGTCTGGGATTTTCGAATTTTACGTACTTATTCCGTTTGCTTATTCGATTACTAAAACGAATTCATTATTAAAAAAAATATCTCTCTGTACTAACGATTTTAATTCAGAAATTGCTAAATATACTAATATGAATTTTAAATAGGTTATAAAAGATAATCCCGGGCCAATTTAATTTTTTATTTCCTAATTATGCCTCGAAAAATTCCAAAGTTACCATGATGTTAATATTGGAAGTTATAAAGATATTAGTATTTGCTATGGAACCTAGATGTATGCGTTGCGAGATCCATAATGTATAGCTAATGTAAGTTAATCAGGCATTAATATACAGTGGAATTTAGAAATCCTATATGATCCCAACCATATAATTTCTCTCTAACCAGTACATGACATATTTTCAATCGACTGGATTTTTTGTTTGTATATTATTTCATATGTCCGGCATTTGTCAACTTAGTTGAAAGATCTTTTATTTATTTATTTTTTATAATAATATAAAATCTAACTATGGAAGTTAAAGATACACGATATCATTTTTCAACAGGGAACAACCCATTTGCGTGATCAAGTTGGGAAGGCATAGGTCTAATGATAAAATAATAAGACACGACTAAAGGCGACGTAAATTTGCCCTTTGGCAAAATCAGGGTACAATGATGCAGAAGATATGTAGTGACAGAACTTTTCAGTGACGATAAGATAACACATCAAGTCTGGACTCAGCTAACTTGTAAGCAAATAACAACAAAGCAAGAAAGTCTAGCAAGAAACAACAAAGTAAATAGTAATTTTGAACCGAAGTGAAATGTACCATTCATCTGTGTGTGCGTGTATGTGGAAAGGGGAGAGTAATTTTTTTTAAACAATTTCTACATTTTTGCTTATAATTCATAGGGCGCCATCTAAAGTGAAATAACAAAATCAGTTTCAAAGGGTACAGTACCAATAGTAGGTCTCTCAATTTATCGCCATAGGATCAATAGCGCAGTAGCAAAAGGTTTGATTAAACTTACATGTCCGTACTTTTCTATTTTTTTTAACAGCCTAAAAAAATCTAAACAAATCGGATGAAATCATGGACACAGGTAGTTACAAATAAGCAAATGTGGAGTAATTACATATCTTCGGCTAGAAGCTGTCTTCGTATGTAATTATCACAAATTTCCTGTAATTAACTTGCTCATATATTTCTGTTATACAGAATATAATTTAGTACATTTTCGTAATTTAAAAAATATGAAACGAATATTAATATTAAAAATTTCTTTTTCAAAATCATCGTGTGGCACGCCCAATGTAAGCATTTTATCACGAGTGTTCATAAATATATCATTTGTTTCTAATGTAATCAAATTTAATAAAATATTCAATAATATCTGAAAAATTACTCGTATCCATTATGATTTCAAAAACATTCATAGCTGTAAAATGTAACTAGTAAAATTTTAAAGTCTAATAATATATGATTCTGTAAAACGCTGTAAAATGTAACGAGTAAAGTTTTAAAGTCTAATAATATATAACTCATATTTCATGAATCGTGTGGGTGTATCACTTGAGAGGGCTTATTACGGGGAACACAAAAATATATTTCTGTTATAATTTTTATAATTGAACCCAATTTTTAATTAGTTTTAAATAGCTTTTTTAAAAATAGTTTCAAAACGTACAATAAAATGGAACAACACATCTCCACGCTATTTTTAAAACTAATTAACCAAATATAATGGAAAAAACAGTGTTAGTAAGATCTGACTGAAAGATTTAAAAAAAACTGTGGTGATCTATATCTTGTATTTTTTTTAAGTATGCGTCATGTTTGTAGGCCTGTAAAAGACATAATTGACGATATATTAGTTTTGCATAATATCAATATATGCAAATAGTTTAACAGAAATTCTACATCCTCTCAAACTTTTAGAATGCCTTGATGTATAAAAAATTCTCGCAGTGCGAATTCTACTTGTAATTTATCTGCTTTTATTTACTGATAATAATATCTTCTTTTTCTTATAATTTATGCTTTTTCCAATAGAATTCAGAGTTTATTTAATAAAGAAAAAGAAGGTAATTTGTCCTCGATTTAATATATAAAACTTTCTAAAATGGGAATAAATTTTATAGAAGAGAATATATATATATATATATATATATATATATATATATATATATATATATATATATACATATATTGTAAATATATTTTCATATGTATATTTTTCTTGTTTAAGACAAGTAATATCAACGTCTTTTCCTCTTCCAGTAACGAAAAATAAAACAACATTTTATTTGTGTTTAAGAAACTTTTTATTTATACGCGTATAGAGTACTACAGCAATATTCTCATGATATTCCGCAAATCATACATTTGTTTATCTTCAAAACCCACGATATTTCCAAACTGCTGGGTTTCATACAGAATAACTTATATTCTCATGCTTGAAAATATACCAAGCAAACTGTACTTATGTACAGTCATCACCCCTACATTTTCCTTTTAAATATTTTATGATACTATGCTGGTCGATGATAATTCTTAGAACTACAACTGGAACTAATAACATTTATTTTTCTAGAATTATTGCATATTATATTTTTTCCGTAAATTTAGTATTAATTGTACTCCTCTCTATGACGTGCAGTTGTGAAGTCGTATTTTATGTCACTTGCGTCAAACAGTATATATACTTTACGGCAACTTGTGTAAAGGTGTTTAAAGCGGCACCTGAATTCTTCGATCTTTTTCTACTTTATTAGTCATTACTTTACCCAGGATAATGTAAAATCAAAGGGTGTTCTGTAGTCAATCAATAAATATTACGCCTCTTTTTAGGATCCCGTGCTCAAACAGGAAACCCTTATATTTTTGTTATATTAGTGTGATCGCTCGCGTATCATGCCTTCGTAATTTCCATAGTTATATACTTACGTGCATGAAATGCTAAAAGTTACTGTATCAGGTAAATAGGCATTTCAACTAATATGTTGTAAAGAATTTTAACTTTTTTAAGGGACGAAAAAACAATTAAAAAGTGTTCATTTGTGGAGTATTATTAAAATGGTCTTTTAAGATTAAGTTTCCTTTACAACTTTACATTTTAACCATGTTTACGTAATATTAATATTCAAAGTAGTTTGCAATGTGTCCCTTTCCCCTCTCGTTACCAGACAAGACTACGAAAAAAATTGAAAATATCTCGAATATCGGCTTCGATAATTATTTCGAGCAATACGACTTCGTTAGTTTTGGAAATATTCTAAAAAGTATATGAAAATAAAACAGGAAAATTATTGAAAGCACGTGTACCTAATATAAATAAATGTGAATATTAAAGCATCTCTTATAATAATCAATAAAAACTATAGAAGACGAATTGCAGCAGCAAATCAAAGTGCCGGGATATTATAATCCTTATTTAGCCACTTCTATGAACACATGTGAACACGGCATAATTACTATAAAATCCTAAATTATTGCGTCTTCTAATACATAGAGGACTGGTTTTTAATATTTGTTTATGTGTCCAAGGGCCTTAAATAATTTACAAGTCGGGCATGATACACACTAATACGAAGTAAATAGGTACATTTTGCCCTTAATATATTGCGATTATTTTAATTAATTTAAATAAAAGTAATTATAAGAAAAAGTGAACTGCAAAAAATACACGCGGCGGAATATGACTGGTTAAATATTTTTTTTTAAATAATTCATATATTTTTCTTTGTTATACAGAATTGGTTTCTACTTCAATATGGTAATCTTGTTTAAATTTTAATTAAAAGAAATTATTCTATTTCGGTTAATCGGAAATATATATTCTATGATGCCTGTAACACTTATGTCTTAATAAGGTTTATCAGTCGTAAAACTATAACTCTTTGAAGAATATTAGATTAGCCAGAACTTAAATAAACATTCATTGTACTCTTAAGAATTGTACATCGTTGAGCTTTTTCACGTTTCTATAACACAGAGTATCCCAGGGTTACAAACAAAATGTTCATTGACGTTCTCATATAAGAATGAGATATGATGTGGATTGAAAACGATATCAAATATTGATTAATCTCATCCCGAGCGGATAGTCACTCGGTTATTTGATAGAAATAGGATTTTGTTTAAAAAATTCTACGTTTTTTACCTACGCCTGTATTTGTAACTTTTAGTCTAAAATTGGAGAATTTTGTTTGCAGTTCCTATCTTCTTACAAATTTACAAGAAGCAAATGTTTTTGAAATAATATCGAGATTCGAATGTATTTGATAAGTAATAGAGCTCATCGAATTGTTAGAAATATGTTGTGACTTTCACCTTAAATTAAAGTACTGGACTCATCTAGTTGTATAAAAAAGTAACTTTCACATCAAACGTAATTTAGTACATTATTTACCAGCGACTGCGTAAATTTTGTGACATCTCTTGTATTATTTAAATAATACCCTTCATATTGTACTGTATATTAGCTATAATTTTTATCAAAAACTAGTATTTTGAGTCGAAAAAATCAGGATAAATATGTGGTAATAAAACAATATGTATAAACTAAAAACGAAACCAATTTCTTGTTAGAGATAAAAGAACTTCTAACATGTTTGAAATTACACTTAATAATGATATATCACACCGAGTGAAACACGAACCTCTTCCGTGAAAATAGACTTTAACAAGTTGGCGTAAACTGAAACGGGTACACAACCCCCAGCCGACACGAAGGGGTGATCTACACTGCTATTAGGTCACGTACGAAACTGCCCGTCGTAGCTTCACTGTATATTGAAACAAACAACACGGGCTTCTGCTGGTGGTTCATGAAATTAAATAAAAATATTACAGCCACTTTGGTATTTCCGTCAGTAGTAGTTAAGTAATAAGGCTGTACTTTCAGTTATTGTTTTTCAAAGTTTACTGGTGCCTTAGAAAATATCATAGAAATGTTATCCTAATAGCACAACAAACGTTTCAGGTCTGAATATAAACTATGTCAAAGAATAACAAACAGCTAACAAAAGAGATTAAATACAAGAGGTATATGTTTTACTAATTCTTAATGTATTACCGATATGAATTTGCTAAAGGAAATGAAAGAAACTGATATGCCACTAATATTTTAGAAATATTTATTTCCTGCCCAACACTTCTATCTTATTCTATTCTTTAATCAGTTCCATAATTTGAACGCATTACTGGAAAAGACATTTGATATCTTGCAGTTCGCTGACACAAACACACACGCACGCACATACACACACACACAGACACACATACATACACAAACATACACGCGCGCGCGTACCCACATACACAGAGACACACACACACATACACGCGAGCGCTCGCATTCTCACACACACACACGCGCGTGCACACACACACATGCACGCGCACACACACGCGCGCGCGCGCGTTCATACACACACGCACACACACACATGCGTACACACACACGCGCGCGCACGCGCACGCACACTTACACGCACACGCACACGCACACGCGCAAGCGCACGTCCACGCGCACGTGCACCGTTATTTTTCTGCCATTTTGTAATTTATACGAATATTTTTTCTTCTTTTCTAACCCTTTTATAATTGCTATGAATTTCATTGTTTCATTAATTGGTAAAATAACCAACAAATGTATAAAAGTTAAGAAAAAAATGAAATAATATAACTATGAAAAATAATTTAAAAATGAAAATTTTAGTCCCTGTAAAGGTTAATAATATTTTTTTTTAGGTAGGTAGATGTAAATTAAACGCTATGATAATGGCATTGCTTTCATTGTGTTACCTATACTATTGGAAAAAATACGATAAATCTCATTTAAAGCGGTTATAAAAACCGTTCACAGTTTATTTAAAAAAAAGCGATGCAACATATTTTATTTTTCTATTCATCTTTTATTTTATAGATATATTTTGCATATTTTATATTATTATTTATAAGAGAAATATTTTTTTAGTAACATAAATTGACAAAGAAATTATTACCTCGATTTTAATGCAAATCTGAAATGCCCTACCCCACCATTCATTAATTATTTTTTTAACATACCAATTTTCACACAAGTCCTTTTGAAAATAAGCGATATATAAAAACTATTGGAAGTTTGGTGACGAGTTATTACCAAATAATATATGTTAACTCATGGTGACTCACATCAATGGACTCAAGAAAAATTTACATATTATATAATCATACATTTAAAGTACTTCATAAAGGATAAAAAATAGGTAATCACGGGTACTGCTGACAGAAGAAAAAGTTAAAGCTATGAAATAATAGTGGTTTAATAAAATCAATCGGATTTTCAATTTTAAAATCCACGACAAAATATTATCGAAGAATTAGAAATAGGTTTTACCACACTAGTGAAATAACTCTCTATGCAATGCTCATTGCATGATGTATCAATAATAAATAATACTATTACACAATTAAAATAATAATCAAAATAAAACACAATTTAAAAAATGCGCGTCATATACACATTAAACTTTACTTGCAATATTAATGCTGTATATATCTAATATACAGCACTAATAGGGCACAAAACGTCACCCACAGATATACGGCTATTACAGAAAATCGGTGACGCGAATTTACATATAGATTCATATCGATAATGCCAAATTTTGGAATTTCTGTCTTTAAAAGATGCAATGACACAAATAAATTATTAAATACTTTTGATTTAACCAGAAAGTAAACCAAAAGAACCAGAGATCATCAAATCCACTTATTTACATGTAAACAATTGCAAGTAATATTTAAATTATTACATACTTTTTATGCTGTATATAATTATCAAAAGTTCCTTTACGTACATCTAGTTTCTTTTGTCGGACCATATTTTCCGGTTGGGCGGCATCCAACATTTTGTTCTGTTTGATCCCTGGCGGGAACGTAAATATGTTTGCTGTGAAATCATTTTTTTATGTCGTAAAAAAATTGATCTTTGAAGGACAAGTTTATGAAATTGTTGAAATATAAGAAACTGCATTATTTATCAAATAAATATAAATTATATCGCTTTCAAAGAGGCTAAAATAAATTTCTCTTTGAAACATCATTCGAATTAAAGGAAAATCTATATTTTTTATTTCGTTCTTTTTCGCTTTAACGACTTAAAATTATTTACGTCGAAATGTGAATTTTCTTTTCTTTTCCTAACTTTAACAGTTATTAGGCGTATATTATACTAAATCGAGGTGTACTCTATTTTTGATGAGCGTCCTGGAAATGAGACAGTTATGTGTATAGGGCGGTAAGATTTTTTCACAGAAAGAAAATTCAGTTTTTTTCTTTTCTAATTGATGACAATATTTATGTATTAAACTTTCTTAAACAAGAATATATTTTTAGCAAATACTCCAAAAAAAATGTATTTTGTAAAATGAGAAAAGTATTATGAAATATCTCTATATCAAATAACACAATAAAATAAAAGACCAAAATATTGTTATTATTTTATGACAGTCTCTCGTTTCTTACTTTTGACGTTCAAGAA
The DNA here is from genome assembly GCA_039881145.1 of Druceiella hillmani. Lineage (NCBI taxonomy): Eukaryota > Metazoa > Arthropoda > Insecta > Lepidoptera > Hepialidae > Druceiella > Druceiella hillmani. Next base: position 4,821,049 of record JAYKKI010000100.1, read on the forward strand.
TGTTTACCCCTAGTTCCTTTACCGTAATTACAAAACAAGAGGTGCAACGTGACTTGAGAATGGATAAGGAAGTGCGAAGGATTAATGGACGGAAATTACTGGTATTCAATTTAAGAAACGTGTGATGCAAAAGAAAGAAGAAGCTATTGCTTCTTCACCGCTCATGAGTGGACATGTAGACGCACAAATTTAGTTGGTAATTATTTTCGACAATAAATATTTAAGAAACATCGTTATGTATTTGCGTGATAAAAAAGGTGAGTTCTACTCGCAGGAAAAAGTGCACTTTCCGCTACGGAGGGTTCCGTACACATTTTGGTACTTATAAGATTTAATAGTTTATATTAATTGTTCACAACGTAAATATGTTGTCTACTTTACTTTTATAGAGTCAAAAACCTGATGCATATTTTAAAAATTATAACATCTGGAATCATCCTTATAACTTTTGCGTAAGCTCCTAAAAAGTCTGTTTTTCCGTAATTTTATGATCAGTGGCCTCGGAAATAGAGAAGCGTAACACAAAAACACATACCATTTTTGCAATTTTCGTGGTCTGTCTCTAATGATATAATAACTATGAAAAAAATATATTTTTGAGACCCTTACAATTTATGAAATTTTTTTCCGGTACTTAATTTTTTCTCTCAAATTTTCGCCTAAATGTTTTGTTTTATTGTTTTGAAATATATGTTGGTTTAAATGCTTTATTATTATATAAATTTCAAGTTTTTTGTTTAGGTGTTTCTGAGAAAAACAGTTACAAACAACTAAAAACGGTTACAAACTGTTAATTGAAACATTTGGATTGAGGACCAGAGTTAATAAAAAAATTGAAAGTGTCAGTTGCGTATCCGAAGTATAGAGTTATATTATCGCTTGTTTTTTTCCGTTACTTATATAAAAAAACAACATTATCTCTATTCCAGGTTCAAAATATTCATTATTTTTTCCCTAAAAATTAATTTCATGTTTGGAAATATTTCTTTAAAAAGTGGTACATTTTGTTCATAAACGAAATTTACCACTCACTTAGTTTACATGTAGTTTTAATTGATAATTAACCCAACTACGTATATTTGGCCTAGGTTAGTACACCGTACATCATATTGTCATATAGTGTTCATTTATTCTTAAGACCACGAAAAAGGCAATCTAATCTAAATCTATTTTTCAAATTTTGGTAAGAAAATAAAAGAAGAAGAAGAGAAGTAGAAGAGATCGTTTAAATTTCCATGAAATTTTTTAGAAATTTTTAATTTAGTCATTTATTTTTCCATAAGATTAAATGATCACGTTATAATTATAGACCAGTTTTAAATTTACCTTCGTCCATATAAAAACGCTTAATTCAATAAAGTTCACCTTTCAACTGCACTTTTAAACAGTAAACATTCATATGAAAGTACTTCCTATGTCTCTACTTCCATATTATTACATATTATGTCGCACCTTCCTGCTAGATCTTCACATCGAGAACTATTAACGAAGTTTTAGTAAGCTCCTTAAAAAGCCCCGCTTTTATTTTATAACATAGGAATTATTTATGGAGACGTTTTGGACGATTATTTAACCAAGTTATTTGAGCAGTTCTAGGTGAGTTAAGATCAAAAAACTTGGCACTTCGATAGTAAATAAGTTACAAATATTCGTAAAGATATTTTTAGTATTTTTCTTAAGTAATGTCAAATCAAAACAAGTGCTAAATTACGCGGAAAGTATACCCATGTTTTGTCTTGCTTGCTTTTGCTTCCCTAAATAAAAAAAAAATTGTTCTTCAAAACTATTGAAGTAACAAACATATTCTCATTTCTGTACCTTCTAAAATATGAGTGTATAATGTGTTCTTTTATTCGTTAATTTACTAAATAAGACGTTGGGAGGTTAAGTCCTTGATTCTAAATTCGGTAATACTGGGTTCTTATCTAGGAATGATTTTTATAATTAAACAAAAACCTTTTAGTTAAATATAGTCAAGCAAAACAAAAAAGCGAGAAATATTCCAGAATTTAAAATTTCAGTGCATCACAACGAAATTTCAAATTCTTGAATATTTTTCGTTATTATTACATATATATATATATAATTTAGTAAGTTTAATATATAGATATAATAAACCATAATTTGAGTTTTATATAGATAATAAATATTTTCATTACATATAATTTCAATACTATATTAAGACTTCTGTAGCCTACAAATTATATATACGTTAGCAGCTGTAGAGCTCCTTCTAACATCGGCATGGTTTTCCGGAAATTATGCTTGCCTTTAGAAATATCTGAATTTAATAACTATTTTCGTTAATAGATTCACAGTATATACAGTTTAGGAAAAAACTTTTTTTAATATAATTTACTGCCGTTCTTTATTCTCTAAGGAATAAATATGTAAATTATAGTGCGATATCGACAGAATGAAAACTAATACTAAAACATATGTAAAATTTAAAATTTACAAATTTTAATAAACGGATAAATTAAAATTTGATAATATCGAACTATGTTTATACGCGTTATTGTTGCACCTACAGTACGTTTATGCATGTTATTGTTGCACATACAATACGAATGTACACATTATTATTGCCATTACAACATATTTATTGTTACACCAAAAATACATCGAAATGACCTAATGCTACAATTTAGCGGAATATCATAGTACAATAAAGTATAAAGCAGAATAAAATTCCCAAATTACTAAGGACCAGCGGATGTGATTTGCTGTTATTGTGCTTTACTCGTTTTGACGAGAGAAAGCAACGTTAAAAACAGAGGGTAACAATAATTTTCAGGAACAATTATGAGGAAATCTCATAAAATAACATCGCTTCGTCGCAGTATGAACCTAACAATTCTTCACATGAATATTTTAACATGATGTGGCTGGTAATGAATGAAAATATGTTTAGTTAGATGAATTTTATAATTATAATGATTTTTTATGTTATAAATTGTAACTTCATTATTACATGTAAGTAAGCTACTTACCACTAATGTATAAAATTATTCCGTATTTTTTATACGTATAATCGTCTTTACGAGTATAATTCTAACTAGAAAATAATTTAAGCGATTTTGATTAAATGTTTATCAGTAAACACATTGAAACCATAAAAGCAATATGGCTTATATATTAATGCGAACAATTTTGTTTTTTTTGTGATTCCTTCACATATAAAATTATTTTTATATTATTTGTGTACTTAAAGTTATGGTAGATACTTAATATTTTACCTATATATATTCAAAAATTCAAGTTATAAACAACTAAATATCGTTCGATAGGAAAGCGTTGATCGTCGGCAGCACCTTTGTGCTCCTTGCATACAGGTGCTGCCGACAATCAACCCTAGATACGCGGTGCGGATATGAAAGGAGGCATAAGACCTTAGGTAAAGCGCATGGCAGCCGCATTCCGATTGCCAGGGACCATTTCTAGGAAAATTGCGTATAATTTCGTATATTCACAACTAAATGAAGCTACGTGGTTTAATATTATTTGTACTTTATTTAAATTCTTTGTCACAACCTAAATTTCGTTGTATTAAAACATCTTCAGGTGGATACCACTTAGTTGTATTTAGTTGGGAATGATGGATTTCTACAAAATTAACGTCAAATTTATTCAATTTCATATATTAAAGAAATTAGTAATTTTAAATGTCTTTTTTTTGTTTTTCTTCGTATTAGCGTACTTAAATACTAATAGATTTGTGACTTGCAAATCTTGCTTTAATATTTATTGTTTTATTAAATACCAGTAATTCGTTTATTTTGTATTATATATATTTTTAATCTCACTAATTCGTTCATTACTTTCATAATTGTGAGTAAATTGAATTGCAAATATGCGTAATAAGAGTTCAGCACGTTACTACGTGTCAAGGGGCTAATTTGGACAGTAACCTAGAAGTCTTAAATTTTTATTCAAACAGTAAATAATTTAAAAAATTCTTAATCTGCTGCCGGCACCCATGGTGATATGTACAAATATATAACTAACATATAATAAGGAAAAGACTAACATTAGAAATATGAACAAAGAATTACCCTCCACCCTATATGATTAAATTTAGCAAAAGGAATTAAGATATTGACCTTCTTACGTAGATGTCGGTTGCGAAATGACAACTACTGGTTATATCGGTACATGCCTATATAAGATATGACGTTATATCGCATGATCTTTCAGTTACATATTTTAAATGTTTATCTTTATTCTGTGAACTAAAAAAAAGATATGTAAGTATTACACATATAATATTTATACAGAAATAATGCAATATTACTAAATATTTTGTTTATCGTCTTTGGAGACTTTCATGAAAAATGTGTATGTGTGTATATATACACACACACATATATATATATATATATATATATATATATATATATATATATATATATATATATATATATAAATATATATATATATATATATATATATATATATATATACATATTGTTTCATGAAAGTCTTTTGCATAACACCATTTCTTTTAAAACAGGCATAACTCACAAAAATAAAATCTGCTTGGCCGCAGCTTTGCGGCAGCAAAGTAAGTCCGTTTTATAACCATAAATATTCCTCGGCATGAAATTAAGCAGTGTGTAAAAATATATGAAAATTTTTCATTCTAAATTATTTTCTGTTTGGCAGAAGATGAAATGTCAGTAAATTAATTTTTTTCATTATTAATATTTTCATACTCGTTTAATAAATGAAATGGATTCTTATAACGATGTGATTTTATTATTTATTACAATTTTTACTCACCTTTTTTAATGTACTCCTAATTTAAGTAAATTTGATAATACGGTATTTATATTATATGCTAGGGTTTAAAGGGAGCAAATGAAATAATCGATTTTTTCGGATCGGAGAGGGTATCAATTGAACACACCAGTTTGAAATGTATTGTACAAAGTAACCTTAATCCCCTTTCCCCTCCATCCCTTTACTAATTTTACGACTTAACTCAAAATTATAATAAAATACTTCATTAAAAATTACAAAAAGCTTATAAAAAAACTGTACCGATTTTTTCTTCATTTTATAGTTTTCTGGTATTCACGATATTTTATATAATTAATATACTAAATATTTTAATAAAAATACTATGTACCATTAAACGTTCATAATATGCACAGACCCTCATAGCACAAATTCTATTTTTACTTGACAGGTTTATTTTCTTCCATTTTTGCTGATAAATCTACAACAAAATTTACGCGCAAAATAAAGTTTCGAACTGCAATAAGCTTGTTAATTTTTCCTCCCATTTTGTGATGTAATAAACGTGTAAAGGAAGCAAATATTTACATCCGGCTGAAATGAACTCAATCGCGCGACTCTGGGCGCTAAAACCCCTATAAAGTCTGAAAAGTAACGCTGTCTTGAAATATTGCTAAAGCAAAAGATATTAAAAAAGTTTACGCAATGTAGCGATTGAATGATTGCAAATGAAATTGAAAGACTTTTATGGAAATAACGCGGAAGGATAATAATAATATCAAAACATTTACAAGTTTCTCCCCTTGTTTGAAAACATATTTAAATACCCACAAACTTTACCTATTTCAAGGTACATTTACATAAAAGTTTTGGGTTTAACAAAAACATGAGCAATAGTTTTAATACGCATATTACACCGTCTACAAAAATGTTATAAATAATTGATGTTATATATGATCAATTTATTGAGAAAAAACACCGAGTTTCATCTTTCAGTTAAAAAGTAATTTATATACTAATTCTATTTATAAACTATTGATTAAGTTCTATAAAAATCTATTAAGCTGTTTAGCCACGATTAACAATCATCCAAACATATTTGTCGTGTTATTAGTATTTTACACGAGCAAAACCGCGGGTAGTAGTTTATGTGACACGATTTTACTCCATCACATTAATCATGTGCCAAATATAGTGGCAATCTGTTACATGGTTGCAGTTATCGAGCAGTAAACGAACAAAAATTTTTTTTACATTTGTAATATTAGTTAGAATTGAAGTCGACTTATTTATTTAATCAGTTATGCCCAGAGCAGAACCATATTATCAAATGTATAATAACAAAACAGAAGGAGCAATATTAAAAGAGTCATTGTCATAGATTGTGAATCACTCGATAATTTCACATGCACAGGATGCATGTGAAACTTTTGAATGATTCACAATTGTAAGCATGTATTCGAGTATAATAAACTATCAAAATCTGGAAAAACTTTCAATGACATATTCACATTTCTGAACACAGATCACGTTTCAAATGATTAAAAATTCATATCAACGCCAACTTCGCATATTAACGATTGTCTTTAATGTATTAAAAATCGTCAAAATTCAAATTGAGGTAATTTGAATAAGATGCAGATTTCGAATAGACAAATTTAATTACTGATCTGCTCACGACCTTGAATTACGTCTGGAAGCTTTCGCATCACATTTTTCCGAGCATAATTTTACCTCCTAGAAAAAACCATTTATTGTCCAAGTAGTGACACTTAAGAATCAACTGCGTCGTGATACTTGAAAAATAACCTCGATAAATGTGTTCAAGGTTCGACTGAAAAACTCCTACTCCTCCAAAACCTGAACTAAACCTAAATCCTAAACTCCTTCTGCCCTCATTCCCTTTCCTTCTTCCTTACCAATCCATGTCAATATTTTTATTACTCACTACTTTCCACACCACTTCGTTTGAGAGCATACTAAATGTTTAAACTTTAAACGACACTTTCTAAAAGTTATGATTTTTTAGATGAGTATCTTTGACTCAGAATCAAAGAGACTCAATTAAAAATTTTAAAAATTAAAGGTTAATTACATTTTTTCAATATAAACAACAAGATTTTTTTGGTTCAAGATTTAATTATTTGCACTAAATATAAAACGACACCATCGAGGATCGTGGCAATTAAAGGAAATATTTTGTTACTCATAACAAACACACTATTCTTTACTTATTTTCTAGACATCCTAGTTATCAATATTAGCAAGATGCCCAATAAACATGTATTTAAGAAGAGCAAATTCGACGGTTGCACATTGTTTAAAAAAAATATGGAGACATTTGCAATTTACTTATAGATTTACTTACCAAATATATCTCTTAAATGTAAGTTAATCAAAAATGTTGACTTCTTTTTCATGTATAGGCGCTCATTTGAAATAAAATTCTTGCTAATGTAATAAAAGTGAAATGTTTTCAGTTCTCATATAAAGGTGAACCATTTTCGGTTTACAAGAAACGTTTTCTCATATGAGTGTCGTTATATAACCTTGGAAATGCTCATATGAGTGTCATTATTGGAAATGCTTCCTTAACATTGATATATAAAAGTATGGATATCATACGATTTTTAGACAGCATTAAAATTCGAGAGTTTTACGGTTGGCTTCGATTTAAAAAAAATGACCAGACCAAATCAGAATGAAAAACAACAGAAGTAAAAAAACATGTTAAAGTGTTTATTTTTGGTCGAATTCCTTATTTCTGAAGATGGACAAAATCTATCTTGAAAGGCCTTTCTTGCAAACTCTTGAAGCACTTAACTATAGCAATAAGAAAACATTATTTTTCTGTTGTATTTTAAAGAGTAATAAAATAAAACACAATTAAGAACTAAAATATAACAAATTAATATAAGAGGGTGAAAACGACTGTTAAAGTTTTGTAGTATAATAATTTCCATTTTCTTTTATAGATTTCCGATAGTGTAATGATAGGGGGAATAAGTTTAAATATTATTTTTAAAGTAGAAAACAAGCTCTTAAATGAGCCCTCCATTCAATCAAATCTAATTATTGTTGGCGGAGATATAAAGTAGGCAGAATTATCGATAACACTACAAATTGCTTTACCTGAAATACTAATTTGACTATAAATTAATTTTCGGTGTTTTATTTACCTCTTCAACAATTTCTACATAAATTATACTTTACTTATTTTGACTAATTTTGACGGTTTATTATTGAGATATTTACGGGTTAATAAATTTAACCCTTTTGGAAAATTTTAAGTTTCGAAGTGTAGTGGTTTCCGAAAAACATTTTATAAACCTTTTCAATGATATTTCTAAAACTGTTTCACAAAATATTTTGAAATCGTTTTCTACCTATACTTGAAATTAATAAGAAAATTAAGTGCTATGTTTTCCTCCTATAAAATTTTCATATGAATATTTTTTAATGTTAGCAATTTGAAAAGAAATCAGGAGAATATTGCTTTACTTTTTTATTACCCCAAATTTTACGTGAATAGTTTCTGACAAAAACGGCTCTAATTAAATAAATGTTATATACAGTACCGAAACATAAATAATTACACAAATATTCGACCACATCACATGAATGACTAGCAAAGGTGAAGGTCAACATGGCACATTTAGATGTCATGTACAACATTCAACTTCAAGTCGAGATACTTCTGAATTTTTGTTATGAAATGTACTACAAAGTATACCAATTAGTCAGCGCTTTACTAGTCCTAATAAGCCGAATAACGACATTTCTATTGGATAAAATATTTTATTTATACTTATACGCTGCATACATGTTTGCCTGTATCTCAACTTAAAAATAAGTTACTCACTAATTTTGACTCTAGGGTGTCGCGACCTTTTAGAGCCTCTATTATCATCATGTCAAATACTTAGTGTGCAATGTAAGTGTGTTTGGATGAATAAAATATTTTTATCCAATTTGACTACTGTAATATTACTTATTATTTAAACTTGAAATTGTTATGGGCCCAGACACACGTAAGTGATAAACAAAAAGCAGAGGAAACAATAAAATGGCGTTGAAAGTTTTATGGTAGTAACGTGTTTTATTTACAACCTAAAATGGAGTTTTGAAAGACAATGAATCTTATAAAGTTTTATGAAATTAATTTCAGGCTATGGAAAATCCAAGTAAAATACGGCTTGCGTGCCAAAACGTTAGATATCAACACTCCACAACCAAAAGCAAATGCAACTCAGCGGAATAAAGATTACAGAATGATAATGTTTTTAATGACATCAGCTATGAATCCGAAACAAGTAGCACTCATCGAGAATTCCGAATCAGCAAGTTGTTCAGAACTAGAAAGTTTTTGTCACTATAAAATGTCAAAAGCAGGTAACATTGCTTAAAGTATAGCTATGGTTGAAAGTTCGGCCGAACAATTGAAGAAAATAGAAAGGATATTTGCGATAGTATAATAATAACAAAGATATTGAGTACATCGTCTCCCAAGGACGGGCCTCTTCGTGACGCTTAAATGTCACTTAATTCAAAGTAATAAACCATAATTTACTTCCCAGGTTGCTTATTAGAAGAGGGTAAAACGGACTTATCAAGGATAAAATAACGAATAAAGAAGAAAACTTTTCCATCTACGAAAAAAAATAAAGAATCAAATGGAAAATCACATTATTATGTACGTAACAACTATAAGAAACGCGGTCATTTAGTGAAAGATTATCGTGCTCCTGAACAAAAACAATACCAAGGACAGAAAATGAAAAAAAATTTTCTTACGTCTAAGGAGAGAAAAATAAAATATTTTTCTTGCGTTTATTATATTTTAATCAAATAAAAGATGGTACTAAGTTTTGTTTATAGTTTCGAAATAGATTCGTTGACTTTCAAACATTTTTCTATGAATAATCGATAATACTGTTGAATGAGTATTAACTATTAAAAGGCATAACATACTATATGCAAAATATTACTTCAATTGCAAAATATTTATTTTTTATATTTACACTTAAAATATATTTTGAATGTGTTTTATTAACAAATATAAGTGTACCCATAATGCTGAGTGACTGAGGGCTGACGGTAAAAGTTTATTTTAGTTCAAATATAATCGCTTATTAACCAAATACTTCGAGAAATAATAAAGTACATCCCAAGGGAGTTCCTAACTTTATAGTTTGGTAACACGACATGGTAACACGACATCTACGGGTAATGCAGATTGTCGAGTTGTTTCGCCTAATCCAAATCATTTATTATTAGAAATTCCATATAGAATAAAGCGTAAATTATATTTTATTTTCAGTCCCCTGCAAGATTCTGAACCTTAAAAAGAAAAACGGAATCATTATAAGATCACTCACGAGTCCATCCGTCTATCCGTCAGTCACTGCCGTTTTTCTCGGATATGGTTTAACGTAGAAATTTGAAATTTTGTGTAATGATGAAGTTTGCTAGTTAACATTTAACAAAATATTCATATCCAAATGTCTGTGAATAAAATAAAACATTTGTCTTTTTTATTTCTTATATTTTAAAAAACATTTTTAAAAAATCGTTTAAATATTATTGGTTCCAGTAATTTCGACTTCACTTGAATATGACACTACTTTTACGTTAATAACAAAACGTTACATATTTTATTTGAAGTTTATTTTCAGCTTTTTTCATTACGCTTATTTACAAGCTTACTGATTTTTCGTCATAGAAGCGTTATTCGTTACCATTAAATACTGTCCTAGGCAGCATCCTAGTAAACTTTTTTAGTATCACAAACTTTAGTAATATTTTTACTCGACACCTCCCGCTTGTAAAGTTTCCCCTGTGCGAAGTATTCATTGTGTTCACACAAGGAAAACTTATACATAATTTTGTTAGTTTTTCACCTATGTATTTTAAATTGAATGTTATTGAAAATCAGCTTGAATAAAATACGATCCTAAACTTCACCTTACGGGATATTCAATTATGAAACTCGATTTCAGTTTGGAATTATAACCAGAAAAAAATTATTCTACTTGATATAATATTTAACGCTTTCATAGAATAAATGATAGTCGTGAAACCTTATAAAATCAATTACATCAGATGGTTGTTACTCGGTCAGTCAGAACTGATTTTCTCAGAAACTGGCAAAATAGAAACTTAAAATTGCATTATAGAAACTGAAAATGGTATATGTAAAACATCTTATTGAGACACATGTTTTCCATTATCTAATTTTTTTTAAATATTAATGTAAAAATTAAAGAGGGGTAAACAAAATAATCATTTTTTTTATATTTTGTATGTCATATGAGATATCGTTTAAAAGGGCTCTTTACGGGAAATATTTTTTCATGATTTAAATTACATATTTGAAACATGTTCTAAAAATATGCAAAAATGGGGCATTACCTATCCTCCTTCCTTTTTATCAAAACTATTGAAATTTAAATGTAGAGTACGAATGTAGACCCTATTATCTTGGATATCATGATTTTAAAAATATTTACCATGGTTTTAAGCCTGTGACAGATATAGTTCATAAGATATTTATGTTGCAAAATTGATATTTTAAATAGTTTATTAGAAATACCATGTACCGTTAAAAATATATAATCTCCTAAGTGTGTGCTGAATATTTAGGGTGCAAGCCTTACTTGTATTTGTCTTGTATCTTACTTGTATATATCAAAGTTAAAAATTGACCCAACGAGTGTGTGTATTTTTGTTAGTTTTTGATTTTAGTTTACACTTTAAGTGCATGAAGAAGGAAAAAGAAATCATTCTCTTACCAGTACCGTTATTTAGCGTACTTAACTTATTTACGTATTTGTTTTTTTTTAGTGTTATTATTTGTGTGATGGATAATTCGAAAAACGTTTGTAAAAATATCTTTATTTACTACTGTACCGATATATTGTATATTATACATTTTTAATAAATAAAAATTTTGATCTTATATGGGATGCATTAGAGGCTTCGTTAATATTAGGTGTCCAACGACACTACGTCTTTTTTCTTAGAATTGGGTACAAAACATTATACGATTGTACTAAAATGTTTTTCATCTTGCAGCTTACATTATTCAGGTGTGTTTACTTTTAGGGTACATAACATACTTTTATTAAATATGGAAAAATAATAATATAATGGTAACAACTCTTTGAGTATAGAGAGCCAAAACTTTGTTATAAGCATTTCTAATTTCTAAGTCTTAAGAATGAATATTACAGCCTGACTTAATAGTATTTCCGAAGAAAGCCGGTATAATTTCGGATAATTTTCGAATTAGTAGTTGACCACGCCTTTATTACTTGGCGCATAATAACAACATAAGTATCGTTAATGTTATCGAATGTATCTAAAATGTGATCGAGACAATAAATGATCAGCTTTGTAATTGGTGAGAAATTGGTGCAATTTAAGTAACAGAAATTGTTAAAAAGCAATTAAAACCTGATCGTATATAAAAACGATGACCATATTTCATTATTCCTACACATCAATTTATTATCACTACGTACTCATAAAAAAATTGGATAAAAGTGAAGAATTAATAAAGAAATTTACTCCAAATAATTTTTCAAAAAAACGTTTATGTACACGCAAAACAGATCAATACCAAATTTTAATTCACAGCTCCCTAACGATCACACAATAATTAAATCACTGACAACTTTCAATGTTGATTCCCAGTTTTAAAGGGTATCTCTATTAATCAGGGATCATGAGAAGACCGTTAAGTTAAAAGTATTAAAGGTAAGGTAAAAATATGTCATTTTATTTAAAGAACGCGTTCCAATTTGGTCATTCAGATATTTATCGGTTAATTATGAAATATACCTGTAATACTCATACCTTATATTAAATATTTTAAAACCTAATAAAAAACAGAGAAGATCTTTTTAATAAATACATATTTCACATACCATCTATAAATATATCTTCTTAGGTTTTTTACCTGTAACTTCGTTCCTTCTCTGGAGTTTAGACATTTATTAGTATCAAGCAATTTAAAGAAAGAAAACATAAAACGAGTTAACACGTTATTTAGAAGTTTTCACATTCAAAACTAATTTTGATTTTAATTTACACTTTAAATGTTTAAATATGTAAATATATTAAATGGTAGGCAAAGTTATTTTATCATATTTTGTTTAATCGTTTAAAAATGATTTATATTTAAACTACCTAATTTAATGAATTATAATAAAACAGGGTTCCGTAACTAAAGGGAAAAAACAAATTCTTAAAAGATTATTCACATAGCCGATCGTTTGCCTATCTGCACATATATCAGAGCCATTTTTCTCAGAAACTACTGACGTAAAATTTGAGGTAATAAAAAAGCAAAGCAATATTCTCCTGAATACTTTTCAAATTGCTAACATTAAAAAATATTCATATGAAAATTTTATAGGAGGAACACATGGCACTTAATTTTCTTATTAATTTCAAGTATCGTATGGGGTAATAATTGGAAAACGATTTCAAAATATTTTGTAAAACGATATTAGAAATGTCATTGAAAAGGTTTATAATTTTTTTTTCAGAAACCACTTCACTTCGAAACTTCAAATTTATATATATATATATATATATATATATATATATATATATGTATGTAAGGATTTGTCAATAACATTTCCTTTTATGTAGCCAGCTCTCCATGTTTTTCTACATCAGACTAATGCGAATATTTCCATGCATACTTACCAAATCGCATCTAATGTATCCCTGGCTTTCAAGTAAAAAGGGTCTGAATTTAATTTGGTACGCATTGATCCAACCGTTATACCCTAAACTATATTTTGAAATTGGTATCGTGTGTAAAAATATATTCGATCTTTATTCGTCCGTCATGTGACTTGGTGAGAATAGTGCCTTAAAGCTAAAGGAAAAAAAACCAAGTTATATAGAAAAAAACCTCTTAAATACGAGCAGAAATACGAGATATTATATAATTACTGAGACCCTATTATAAGAATTTTGTATTTTTATATACGTACAATAAAATATTAAGGTACATGCAAAATTGAAGTATTTAAGAGTAAAGAGTGTTTCTTTTAAACTATTTAAAAAATTTGCATTTATTTTTGTTGCATTAGTAAATCATATTACCGTTCTCCTCTGTGAACATAAATGAAAATTTGTTTAAATTATATCTTCATAAACAAATTAACATGCGACGTTTAAATTAAAGCGACATTGTTAGTTTGATAGTTTGATCATTAACATTTTTCAATGATTTACTTTCCGGATTCCGCTTGTATATCCTTGGTTCTTGTATTCGCTTGTTATCCTTCCTCTTGTATGCGCTTGGATTCCGCTTTTATTTCCGCTTGTAGTGGCAAAATTGCCACTACAAGCAATTAGATAACTGCTTTCCGAACATTAAGGGCATGTATTCAACTTGGCTATTAAGTATGAAGTATTCAACTTGAATAGAATGATTCAACTTGGCTATTAAGTTTTATCATACTAGAATGTATTCAACTTGGCTATTAAGTTTTTCTGGGAGTATGTAAGTTTTCTTGTACAGTTTTTGTAGATAATTTTGGTATTGTATACTTAGGGTCAACTTCTTTTTTAATTATAAATAAATATAATCTTGTTATTTATACGTATTTCAAGGATATTTTTCGGAGAGATTTGCTGGATAGTATTTATTAATGTAACATAAATGATTTCCATTAAACGTCGTTAATTTAAGGAAAACACAACTAAATGATTTGAATTTTACTTAGGTAGTTTGACATGTTACCCATTAATATAGATTACAAGATAGTAACAATACCTCTAATGTAACTGTAGATAATCTACGAAGTCAAGAGGATATTCTTATAAGAGAAATCTGAATGTAAAGTAATATTGATAAAATATATTAATACAAAATTACCATAACTATGTTATGAATTCTAGTAATATCTACTATTGAAGTGGGATATAAGCAATACTCCTCAGAATATTCTGGATGGAATACGAACAGCGCTCTTCTCATTGACCGAGTGCCCAAGAGTCGAATGCTTATAACTTGGTGTGGTATTTGTTTGAGATAACTTGTCTCGAATTTGAATTGAACTTGTAATATTTATTACTTGAAAAATTATTTACTTGGTGAATCTTATAAAATTCATAAAGTCTACATTCATTTATTTGAATAGCCTTTTGTGTCAAACTTTCCTTCTAATCAAAATTCCATGGAAAATTCCACCAAAACCAGAATCGAATAGACGTATGAATTTTCTTGACATCAAATATGACATAATGAAAAGATTTTAGATCAGGCTTTTACTATATTCAATTTCGATTTTGTATACAACAAACTATAAATACGAATCTTATAGTTTCCTTTGAGGGAAGAAAATGAATAGTTTGCGTGCAAAACTCTCTCGGCGGGAAGTTCCGCTTAGAAATCATGTAAAAATCTGTGATATTGAAAAAGTTTGCACAAACCTATCGAGATCAGTATTTAATGACAAAGAATAATATATGTGTTGATACAAAAATTAGTATCGTTTTGATTGTAATGTTGAAGTAGTCATGTGTAGTATCGTTTTGATTGTAATGTTGAAGTAGTCAGCTGTTTTCTCAAAATTTGTCATTAATTTGTACTACTTATTTACATTCCAAACAGGTTGAGGAAGTAATGTCAATGGGTTTAGAATTTTTTTTAGAATAAAACTAAAGATTCTAGATTTTAAATATATTTGGCGTTAATTTTGTAGAAATTCATTTTTCACAATTAAATGAACCTACGTGATGTAGTATTATTTCTACATTCTTTAAATTCTTTACCACAAACTAGGTTTCGTTGTATTTCCTTGGTCTTCAAGTGGGCAACATAATTTAATTGTGGATTCTAGAAGTTAAAAATAAATAATGAACTATCACTCATATTAAATTATCAATTATCATTTCTCATATTATAGGTATTTACGATGGGCCATTCACACTATTTAAAAATTAGGTCGAAGGCAAAGCCAATCGGTAGAATTATTTTCCTAGCTTTTTTTGTTTCCTACGTTGTTAGTGTTATTATTGCGAATATAATGAAGAGAAAAAGTATAAAGACCAAATGCAATAACAATGACATTTGAAATATTGAATATATTTGGCGTTAATTTTGTAGAAATTCATTATTCACAAATAAATGAAACTACATGATGTAGTATTATTTCTACTTTCTTTAATTTCTTTACCACGACCCAGGTTTCGTTGTATTACAACATCTTCAGGTGGGATATTAGCAAAGATCTTCTTTGCTAATATCCCACCTGAAGATGTTGATCTTTGCTAATATGCTACCTGAAGATGTTGTAATACAACAAAACCTAGGTCGTGGTAAATAAATTAAAGAAAGTAGAAATAATACTACATCACGTAGTTTCATTTATTTGTGAATGACATTTAAATTATTCCGACATCGACTCTGAAATTGGTACTTTGATTTGGGAAATAACTTTAATGATAATTATTTGCCTGTTTCTGCGAACTAATTCATCCATATCCAGTTATGCTCGAGTACTTAACCGTCTTTTAATAGAATCTAAATACGATTTTATGGTATAAAGTGTCTATTCTAGTGTTAGTATTTGAATAACAATTGATTAGTGGTTAATTAAATCGTATGGCATTATCCACGTATCTAGTTTGGGTGACGTATCTACGTAAACTGATTAAATTAAGTTAGTAGAATCTAAAAATTTATGATAATAAAAAATATATACGTGTGCAGTGTGTGCTGTCAAAAATACCGTCTAGACTCGTATTCTTATAAAAAATTTAGAATAGTTTTAAATTCACCCTTTTTCATTACGCGAAAAAATATATGCTGTTTATTTTCATCATCACTGAAAAGTCACAAAGTTAGGTCAAAAAAATGAAAAAGAGACGGCTTCGTGATTAGAGTAGGGCCGCAGGTGCTCGCGGCGCACTTTCCGCGCTTAAAAACGCTTTCCCGCTGCATTAGGACTGATTGTTAATCAAGTGTTAATAGCGTGAAAAAGTAAATGTACATTTTCCTCTTGAGAAATTTAGATATGGAAATATATGTTTTGTTGATTCTTGTAACGACTTTCGGTTTGGGGACTTTTAAAATACCTGTTGTCAGAAGTTTAATAGATATGGTAGAAAATAATTGTGCCCCATGTTTTATTTTTAAGACACTATAGACCAACGCAAGATATATATATATATATATAAATATATATATATATATATATATATATATGTACATATATATATATATATATATATATATATATAATATGGAAAATGATTGTTTTATTCTTTCTTTTTAATAAATAGAGAAATCGAAAATAATTTTGGTATGTTATTTATAATCTGAATAAATTATTACCATTACTTGAAGCCTCAATGGTTTGCAAGTAATTTCCTTCAAGGTGATTATTTACTTGTTAATTATTTTTCAGTATTAGCTGAAGAATTTTAAGAAGTCATTATTATATGCAATAGACATTTCAATCAAAAGTTATAATTAAATGTTAGTTTTAGTCTTAAATCCAAATTATTTGCCTATTTTTAGTATACTTCTGTTGATATAATACCAAATATTATAGAGGACCTTATTTTTAGCTTTTTTAAACCATACAAGATATTATTATTAGACCTTTCAAACGATACAGGGAAGTTCAATACATATATTTTTAAGTGTGTTTCAGAGAAAAACGATTGTTTTTCACAGACAGACAAATTTAATAAGGGTTCCGTTATCCTTCTGGAGTACAAAACACTAAAAATTGGAGGACTATGGGGTACACATTACTAATAATAGGCAATGGTTTGAAGCTCAAACTTTTGTAAACGGGACATGAATATAGAATCTCCACTTCTTTTTAAGAGACTCACAAAGATATTTCGCTCGATCAGGTGCACAAGTTTAAATGTAAACCTGTTCCGCTACTGTGTCGCTTTTAATAACGTTTGTCAAATTACGACCACCAGACGATAATTTCCTTCGAATATTTTCTTTTCCTTTCAAGGTACCATTGGCAAGTGGCAAAAATATAACAAGTATACTTTCGTTATATTCGTCCATCTATCCGTTCGTTCCTGCATATTACACCCTTATAATTTCTATAGTTCTTACCTATCTAAACGAAATTTTGCATTTAAGATTTCAGCTAATGCGCAGCAAAATAGTCAAAAAGTGTTTTTCAGCCCAACTTCGTACATATTAAAATTTGTTTAAACATATTAAAGTAGAATTATTGGAAGAGTTTAAGGATTAATTTTGATATACGAATGTATGTAATGAACATGAAATAAAGAAAACTTTGTCAATTATATTCGCATTATTTTTTACGTATAGGATGGATGGTTGATATCGGCAACAATCATAAAATATATATCATTAATCATAAAAAGAAGACGATATAGAATGTTTAACAGACTATAACATTTCTAATTAAGAATTTTATAAATAATGAGGAAAGGAAAGAGAATAAATGAAATTTACACCGATAACAGAATCGCAATGTTCATGTTTTCATAGTTTCTTTTGTTAATTTTTATTAATATTGCCTTCAAATAAAGTCTTTTTAATCTCGGTTTGAATTAATTTTAACAAATAATTACGTATACATGGATAAATTAAAGTCTAACCTGGCAGAAAGTTTTGAGGTTAGTAGACATCGATGGTCTACTAACCTCATTCTATGACATTTTGAAAGCTAAAACACTTCTGATAACACGAGAAATTAGAATTTATTCGAAAGTTTTGTGGTTCATATAATAAATCATTTTTTTGTTCATAGCAAAACTGTATCATGTAACAAATAAACTTTTTTCACGCATCCTTTCAAAAGGGCTATATATCGTTCGAAACGTCTAACGAAATCAAATTGCAATTCTTCGCATTTACCATTTTTTACTTCTACTTTTCTTTGTGAAATATTAAGACTGAAAAAAATATTTATGACACCACCCCCCCCCCGTTGCCACCCCTTTACATGCACGTTAAAAATATTGTTTAATATTTTTCTACATATTATGTGAGATCCCAATTTCAAACATATACTGCATAAACATGTAGAAACGTGAAGACGAGCAAAGTGATAGACGAGCTGACGGAAATAACTCCTAAGGATTTTTCATTTTGCTTCGGTTCATCGGAAAAAATGTTTCATCAGATAATCTTGAAATAGATTTTGCGATAAAAGTATTAGCATATTTAAAATGTTTATTTCACTTTTTATACAAGTGTCTTAAATAAAAATACGTCCATGTTAGAGTCGTCATTACATGCCACTGAGGTATATTAAAATTTGTTCATTGTTATTCTTTCAGAAAAATCTAGACAGTGTATAAAAGTATTCAAGATCCGATATGGTAATTTTATGGTATAATAAGTTTTGCTATTCCAAATTTAATATCTATAAAATATGTGACAATATCTATAAAATGTTTGATAATATGTTTTGACAATAATTTAAGGTTCCAAATATGTTTATTTAATCTGGCTAATTGTTAAATGCATAATTGTGTGTAAATTTTGTACATAATGGAATTATTATTTTGGTGAATGTTAAAATTACGTTTTTCTGTGTACCTATATTTTTATTATAAAGTTTAATATTTATGTAATAAATTTATTTATTATTTATTTATCTTATAGTTAGTTACGTAGCAGGCACCGCGAAAGCTCAAAAATATATTTATTTATTCATTACAACATTTAACCAGAATATATTATTTTTAAAAATACAAAAGCATAAATAACTATGTATAAGCTATAGCCATGCGTGAACTCTATTACGGTTGGTATCAGACTGGCCTCCCTTCTGCTTGATTTATGCTTATCGACTTCGCTTGTGCACCGATCAGTAAACCTGCAACTGCCTCCTTACCTTGACTTGTGTCAGCCTTCTCAAGAATCGTCTCATATCTCAGCGTTTAATGCTTATCCGTCTTATAGAGTGTCCGGTGCTGTGTACACATCTGGAGTTGTGTAAGTGGCTACTTAACCGTTATTTACAAAAATAATACAGATAAAGCTAAAGAGATTGAACAGTTAAATACCCAGAATAAATGGGGAATTTAACCATAATTATTTGAAAATTGTTGTATTGTTATTGGTATTTTAAAAAGACCATGACCATGCGAGCACAATAATTGTCATACGTAAATAACGTAAACCTTCTGAACAACACGGCGCAAATAATATTAACATTAATATCTACATAAGCCCACGGATGAAGTAAACTTCTTTGACGATTCTTATTGGGTAATGATTTTAGGAGATTCTGTCTTATTTTTCTGATTAAAACTATTTTTTCCTAATTTGTAGTAATATATTGAATAGTTTCTCATTTGAATCTATTGAATAAATCATAACATAACCGAAATGGTTATTTGAGACTTAACAAAATGACTCCAACAGCAGTTTAGTATCTGAACAAAATGGTTTTGATATTCTCGACCGCGATGTTTTGCGAGCGCTCGACCGGTTTCGTCACCGATCGCGTGCATTCGGCTTTTATTTTCTCAAGCGTTACAAAATTATAACGTGACAAAATGATTCGGAAGTCGCTAAAGAATTTCCACTTGAAATATATAATCAATGAAGAACTTGATGTGAAACCTTTTAAAACAACCAAAAGCTATGTGCCAGATCGAAATAAAATATTAAAAGTTAAACTACACAATACGCATATGTTGAAAATAAGAAAAGTAAGAGGTTATTTGAAAGTGATTTATTCAAAAAGAGAATAATATACGCCCCTTCAAAGAGAATTTGTATATCGGATCAATGATACCAAGCACCGACGTAAATCGTTTAAGAAAATAAGAACAGTGGGTGCGGTAACGGCGTAGCAGCTCTAGTTTGCGGCGTAGAGGGAAATGCGGCCTTGTTATGTTACGACGTATCAGGTACAAGGGATTTTGTTTATGTAAGGATATTGCAAAATTGTTTGTAGGCGTGTAAATAAAGGCAGCTATAGTTTTATTTTTGGGTATTTATTACTGAATTTTTATCGATTAATGTCAATTCGCATTTGTAAACTTTCTTTTCATAATACTTTTTTTTTCAATTTTGGACATTTTAGGTTTGTTTTATTTTTGTATATCAATTTGTTTTCGTATTTATGTCCCCTCTTTAGGCAATCCTATTTATTTGTTCAATTTTGCATCTTTGTATTATATCCCCTATTTACGTAATAGTTATTAGTTATTCATTAGAAAGATTTATGAGAAATACTTTTTTTAAATATACATTGTACGAAAATAATATTAGTTAAATACGTCATTTCTGATGAATTGGTTTATATAATACGGAGTAAATAATGAATTCATTTAAAAAAAAATAATTACAATATTGAATATATTTGGCGTTAATTTTATAGAAATTAATTATTCACAATTAAATGCAACTACGTGATGTAGTATTATTTCTACTTTCTTTAAGTTCTTTACCACGACCTAGGTTTCGTTGTATTACAACACCTTCAGGTGGGTTATTAGCAAAGATCGTGGATTCGTGAGAAGTCGGATCGTGGAAGATTGTGAGGCACCCTATCTGGCAATAAACTTTCTCAGACAGTCATAAAGGATTTTATTCAATCTAAAATGACTAATATCTACTCTTAAGTATCTTTTGTCTATTTGGAACATGACTTTAACATTAGTGTTATCTTCCTTGTCTGTGTTCATAGGACTAAGATAGGATTATATGAATATAATTACGGAGATGAGTAATGCTGCGAGTATTTCAACCAACTTTTAAAAAGTAGCGCAACATGGGACTTCTTCAGGAAATGCTATTCTAGGTTCAAAGTGACATATTTGCTAAAATTGTACCAATAATTATTGAAATTCGTAACATTTCTATCAGAGTTATATCAGAAATAATGTTTTTGCAATTTGAGAGAAATATCATGTTTGAAACGAATGTATCCATCTGGTTTCTGTATGAATTAATATTTTAATAGATTTTTGTATCAAACATTTGCTATCCTTATTTATTTCTTTTAGATTTCATAATGGATCTGATTTGATGTTATTCACTTCAAATACGAGGCAAATTCCTTTTGATCATGTATTTTTTTAATAAATAAATAATTATCATGTTATTTACATTTATAACTTCTCTCTTTGGGTTTGTTGACGCTTTATGTTCCTGACAGATATATGAGGACGAAGCCATACTTGGTTTATCGCACACTGACTATGTTTAAAGCGGTCTTGCGAAGAGCTCCCACTCAGAATATTTTTTTCCGCTCCATTGACTGCTTTAGGAAAGCAATTAAAGACGAAGGGTTAGTGATTGCTAATTAGTTTTTTATTTATTTTAATTTTTATTTACAATTATTGTTTATATTGTGTTTTAATACTATTGTATTTAAGGGCTTATACTTATCCAAAGCCTTGAGTCAACCCATGAGTTGGATATATTTCTTCTTAATAAGTATATAAATAAACAGTTTCCAAATAAATATATTTTTAAAGTTGTCTTTATAAAATTATCACGCAATTTTAGAGGATACATAAAATATGAAAAATGTTTATTTCATGTAAAACAAACGATTTTCATGGCGCTTTTATTAACTCACTTCCTCCGTTCGCCACAAATCTAGTAAACAAAGTTTCAATTAGCCCCAATTAATCTACAATTTTAAAAATTGCACACATATATAAGTCTAGTGACAATTCAATATATTTTATTTAATATCGTTCCAAATCCAAGTTAGCCATCTTCATCAACGTGTTTTCACAACCCGCTTGATATGGGTATCCAATGAAAGTGTTTGAGGAATGTATTCAATAATTTATATAAATATAAAAGAAAATCACTTTTAAAATGACTCATTTGTAAACTTTCTAAAGAAATAACATAATCTTTTTGATGAAAAAAAATTAAATTTATATAAATTATTAAAACTAAAAGCGTTGAATATGATAAGCCTTAAATTTAAAAAAATACATCAATATATACAAAATACCCTAGATAATTAATACTAAACATGTTATAAGTACATACCGAAAATATATAAATGAAATTAAAATTTTCTGGGATTTTACAAATATCTGCTTTTAAATACTTTTCCGTTTGCATATTCGATTATCAAGTTGACTGTAATACACTATTGAAATAACTTCTATGACATGTTTTCGCGCTTAACGCTTTCAGTTTTATTAGGTATAATATAAACATTTAAGAAAAAATATATATGAGATCAGAAATAAATGGATTTCTTTAAGTATATTTATCAAAAATTTGTTCTAATTTTTGTATATATTTTACTTTGTTAATCCACGGCACAAGCATAAAAATTGATTATAGGGAAGAGAAGTGGTTTTACAAACTTACTAATGACTAAAATTAAATTTCTTGAATTTGAGCCAGTATAATATGTTTCAGTTATTGGTTATTTATTATAACTGGAAGCTCTGATGATGTAAGGGTGAGATGGCCATGGAAACCAATCGATCGTAAAAAGTAAATCTAAATTATTTTAATTAAACCATTAATATTTATTATAGTAAATGTATAAACGACTCTAATTTAAACCTATGAGCATGATTTTCTTTACATTAAAGACAGCTTATAGACGAAAGACGAAAATGCTACATTATTTCGCATCTCAAAAATAAAATAGCTATTGTGGTAATTAATTATTTCAATTAAAGTTACATAAGTATATTTAATAAAACACGCTAATGAACAAAAAATCCTAATTTTTCATAATGAAAGACATTATAGGTTTCTATGAAATAAAAAGTGTAAGCCTCACGTACACAAGCTCACTTATGAAGGGAACCTTCTTTGCACACATACGTTCAAATATACCTCTTGTTTTGACTTACATAGGCGTTCTCTCAAGGGATACACAATTTTAAAATGACCAGCATCAGATCACAATCAGACGCAGCTAAAATGACTAAGTGACCACCGAGAACCATTTTATTTGAGACAAATCAAACTCAAGGAATAAAATCCACATTGTCATTGTGGATTTCCAGTGATCATCTTTTTTCTCTGTCAATACCACCTAGAGCCAATGTACGCATCGAGATAAATCAATTAAGCCTAATGATGAAGAGATTACATTGTGTCATTGTCGAGCACCAATGATACATTGGATACTATCTAGAACCTAAATCGAAAGAGACAAAACAAACGAATCCAAACTCTAGGGGCTGTGTTACTGTGAACTTTCAGTCACCAAAAAATGTGAACTCAACCCACAAAATAACGAAGATAGTGTGCAAAGGTCTACATATACAATCACCCCATTTTTAATATGACTGAATTGCTCGGACGTCGCCAAAGAAGTTTCCATTTATTAATTAGAAAATCTTAAAATTCTGCTTTGATCAACATGGAGATAGAAAATCTTATAATTTTGGTTTGCTCACATAATATAGGTATGAATACAAATATTTGTTGCCTCAAAAATATACAAATGAAGCTCTCAGCCTGCGTTTAGAAAGAATTGCTAATTTTATACTTTGATCAAATTAACATCGTTTATGGTACAAAAAAGCCGTTTTAACACATGAGTTTCATGTGGGAACGGAAGCTAATAATAATTTGAACTAGTAGTAGTAAGGTTTTGCATGATTGAAGAAATAATTTAAACAAGAGATGCAGTGTCTACAATTCTGTAAAAATGTTTAAGCCACCAATAAGTACGATAGTTCACATATAAACTATCGAGATATAAATGAATAGATTAGTCAAAATAAACACCAATAATTCTAGTGCACCTGGGTAACTCAATAAATTGTCCGAAACGTGACCTGCGGGCTTTTCAGCTCCGTGAAACCTTCCAATTTGAGTCCTTCATTCATTGCGTGACATCTGTCGATCCTCCAACTTCAGTGTAACTAAGTTATCCCTTATTCTGAAGGCGTCGTGTGGTCAGAAACACTAGTTAAATTGAAAGTTAAAAGTTAATAAATTTCCAAAGGTACTATTAAAGTTTTGCTATATGTTTATTTTAGTTTTATTAATTAAAATATTTAACGGTTCTTAACAATAAACTGAATATTAGTCTAAAATTGCTAAAACACTGAATACTTGTCACTAATATCATAGATCTTGCATATTTGTATTTTACCTATTAGCACTCTTGTTTCTTTAAAAAAATCCCTTTATTATTTATTGAATTATGTTGTACTGATAAAAGTGCCTCGGTCAGAGCTTTCCTTTTTAATTCATTTTTAATAAAAGATATCGTTAAAACACTTTACACTGATAGGTTAATTTATGAACTAGATTCGTATTTTCCAGATTTTGTAATATTTACTTGAGTAGTAAATAAATAGAATGTTATTATTATTGGCAGCCTCAAACATTTACGTAGATAATTTGATAAAAAAGGACAGATTTGTTTATTGTTTTTTTTTAAGATTATTAAGTTAATAATAAATAATATTAAATAATCCATATTCACTGATGCCCAAAATCTTATTGACGCTTTTTGAAACTTAATGTTCCGCCATTTTAATACGTAAATTTAATGCGGATTTCTTTTTAAACCATAAATTGTATATCAATAGAAGATTTATAATAGCATGGTCTGTACTGTCATTTGTAAACAGGGGTCACACATAATTTAATGGTTGTATTCTTATTGGTTCGCCATTTATATTTGTACATTTACGGTAAATACGTAAGTAAATAAATTAAAATAAGATCAAAGGGTATTTAATGACTTGGAAACTAAATTAAAAATATTTCTTCTTCTAATTGAAAATATCTCTTCATTTTCAAATTCAGCTTTGAAAAATACGTTTGTTGAAATTGAATAATAAAATTATAATAACAAACTAAGTGGCGAAGAGAATAGCAGCGCCGTCCTTTTAATGTATACATGCATATGTAGCTATATGCACAGATTATGAAGATTCTTCATATTCAAATACTACGTATTCTGAGCAAGCAAATATTTACTAGCTGACAGAACATTTGTCAAATTAATTTACTTATTTTTGGGCATCAGTGAATATAGTTTATTTAATACTATTTATTATTAATTTAATAATCTTAAAAAAAACAACAAACAAATCTGTTCTTATTTATCAAATTATCTACGTAAATATTTAAGGCTGCCAATAATAATAACATTTTATTTATTTACTACTCAAGTAAATATTACAAAATCTGGAAAATACGAATCTAGTTCATAAAAAAACCTATCAGTGTAAAGTGTTTTAACGATATATTTTATTAAAAATGAATTAAAAAGAAAAGCTCTGACCGAGGTACTTTTATCAGTAAAACATAATTCAATAAATAATAAAGGAATTTTTTAAAGCAACAAGAGTGCTAATAGATAAAATACAAATATGCAAGATCTATGATATTAGTGACAAGTATTCAGTGTTTTAGCAATTTTAGACTAATACTCAGTTTATTGTTAAGAACCGTTAAATAGTTTAATTAATAAAACTAAAATTAACATATAGCAAAACTTTAATAGTACCTTTAGAAATTTATTAACTTTTAACTTCCAATTTAACTAGTGTTTCTGACCCCGAGGCCCGTCTGATCACACGACGCCTTCAGAATAAGGGATAACTTAGTTACACCGAAGTTGGAGGATCGACAGATGTCCCGCAATGAATGAAGGCCTCAATTGGTTTCACGAAACTGAAAAGCCTGCAGGTCACGTTTTGGACAATTTATTGAGTTACTCAGGGGCACTAGAATTGGTGGTGTTTATTTGGACTGACTTATTCACGTATATCCCTATAAACTATAGGGATATACGCGTGAACTATAGTACTTATTGATGGCTCAAAAATTTTTACAGAATTGTAAACACAGCACCTCTTGGTCACCTCAAAGCTAATACTGAATGATAATGAAAAGCTTTGCTATTGCTAGTTCCAATTATTATTAGCTTCCGTTTCTACATGAAACTCATGTGCTAAAATAGCCTTTTTGAGCCATAACTGATAACTGAGCTTCATTGGTATGTTTATAGACAACAAATACTCATATTGATACCGATATTATCAGAAAACGGTTCCGTACCTAATATATATATTTATTTTATTTATGTAATAATCCGACAATGTACTAATCCCGCGATCTTCAAAGTCGCTTTACGTGACAATACTGCAAAGAGATATCCAATCATGTAAAGAGAGATCCAATTTATTTTTATATAAAATAAATAAATGATAATATTTTTTACATGAAGCAATTTTTTATTACAAATAACGATTAAAGAAAAAAAGAGTTTTGTCATACATTGCTTATAATATCAATAACACAGACTAGTAAAACAAATAAAACTTTTAAATATTAAAAAAATTATTTCTGCATTTATAATTAAATTATTTACGTTGAACTCACCATACATATTAGACACTTACAATCAAAGAAAGGCACATAGTATTCCGTGCCCATTGGAAACTTACAATCAATGACACATTACAGAACTTATAATCAATGAAATGTACGTAGTATTCCGTACACATTAGAAACTTACATTCAATGAATAGTACATAGTATTCCGTACACATTAGGAACTTACAGTCATTAAAAGGTACATAGTATTTCTATTACACTATTCACAAATATTAACTTTTCACAATATCAATATATCACTTGCTATATCTGTAACAGGCATAAAAATATTATGCACGTTCCATTACTTATAATAACAAAGATAATTACTATAAGTTTCTTGTAATTTTTCAGTCGGTTTTGCCAAACCTGTTTTCTTCACGATTGTTGGTTCAGTTGTTTAGAAAATAAGAATTGGCGGAAGGGGAAGATATGCTCTATATCACAATTTTTTTAAATATCCTAAATAAGATAAGGAAAAATATTTTTATTCCTTTTGAAAAGCCCTTTCAAATAATACCTGACAATGATACAAGATAAACGAAATAAAACAAATGTTTCGAATGATTATTTACCCCCTTTTAATTTTTATATGAACATTTCTAGAAAGAGTGGCATAAGGAGGAACAAGCGAGTTAATAGAATATATTATTATGCCAAATTTCAAGTTTCTATGTGATATAATTTCTCAGAAAACAGGCTGTGACAAACAGATACGGTAGTGATTTTATACAGTTTCCGTTTTTTTCCAATATAGGTACTCCTAAAAAGGAAAAATATTTTTTTAATATATTCAAAAATAACAATTATCATAAGTTTTTCTCATTTAAGTGACGATATTTATTCAGAAAAGCAATAAGTTTTCTGACGCTGAAAATAAAATGTAGTCGTGTCGCCATAGAAAAAAAAAATTTTTTAATATATTGAAAAATAATATGGAAATATTTTTTTTTAATTATATTTCCACATTTTCCTCCAAATTTGTCGCCCAGATAAAAATTGTTTTGTTAAGACATGCTCATATCCTTGGAAATGATTTTATAATATTATCGTAGATAGCAAGTACAGAATGTGGAGATTTGTAAGATGAGAAATATTTAAAAATAACAATTATCATAAGTTTTTCTTATTTAAGTGACGATATTTATTCAGAAAAGCTATAAGTTTTCTGACGCTGAAAATATAATGTAGTCGTGTCGTCATAGAAAAAAATTTTTTTTTAATATATTGAAAAATAATATGGAAATATTTTTTTTTAATTATATTTCCACATTTTCCTCCAAATTTGTCGCCCAGATAAAAATTGTTTTGTTAAGACATGCTCATATCCTTGGAAATGGTTTTATAATATTATCGTAGATAGCAAATACAGAATGTGGAGATTTGTAAGATTAGAAATATGTAAAAATTACAATTATGATAAAGTTTTCTGATTTATTTATTCAGAAAAGCAATAAGTTTTCTGACGCTGAAAATATAATGTAGTCGTGTCGTCATAGAAATTAAATTCGCATCTGAAATAAAAGTAATAATAGTATTTATTGATTCTATATTAAGTTCCGATAGGTAAAAATATTAAAGAAATTAGAGTAACAAGAGGAAAGAGTAAATTTTGAACATGAATTTGATTGAAACTTTGATTTTTAGTGTGACGTTGCATGATTTGACCTTAGAAACGAAGTGAATTTGATTTTATTGTGAAAATTAATTTTCGTAACAAAGAAACTTCTACAATCGATATAAACTTATGAATCAGTTAATCTACAGACAAAATATATGAACCCTGTGCCCTCCCAAAACTAGTCCAGTTTGGGGAAGGCAAGGCAATGCAAGGTTTTTAATTTAGATAATATCCTATGTACATAAGTTTCTCCCAGTCAATCTATAAAGTTATTGATTTATGTAAAGAAGCAAACAAAACGAAATTAAGAAAATTTTAACTTCTAAAAATAAAATAAACGTGGATTGAAAAGCATACACCAATTTTGGTTTTGTCAATTAAATTGCAATTAAAAACAAAAAAAAATTAAAGATTTAATGAAATGGACTATAGTAAAAAAATATATACTTAGTACTGCTCATGCATTTTAGTTTACGTAAGATACGAATGTAGAAATCAGGTTTGAATCTAAAGAGTAAAAAAATATACTCTGTGGTTATGATGTGCGTGATAACAACTCATTAAAGACATTTGTTGGCCCCATACCGTTCTCAGCTATTACACGTAGCAGAATAAAATATTGGAAGAAAATTTTAATCCATTTTACTTCGAAGCATCACAAAGAACATGTAGCTTCTCTATGCCACGCCCTACGGTGCTGAGCTAACCATCACGCCCGCTGCCCATCTTCCCTCGAATGATCTACGGCGCATATTGGGCGCCCAATTTAAGATTCCTCGAGCCAGGAGGTATTTTTTTCATTTCCGCTTCAGAGAAACCATTTCAGCGGAGTCTACGCCGTAAGGGAGATACAATGTGGATTATAATGTATTTTATTATAGTCGGATAAGAGGTGCATATTTTGGCACTAATAAGGGAATTTAATTAAGTGCTTCCATAGCAATAAACAACATACGTGATTTGTGATATAAACCGTAGAAACAGCTATACAAATGAACTTTAAGTTTAAACATATTGCGTTTAATTTATGAAAACATTAAAGTATTTTTTAAAATATAGAAATTCTCGTTAGAAGAAGTTTAATTAATTTTCAACGTTTTAAAAATAAATAAATATGCACTATGGTGGACAAATTTCACTGCGGATGGTTTCTATATTATAAGCGTTGATGAATCTGTGATGTCATTTATAGAAAGCAAAAGAAAGTGAAAATAAAACGAGTTATTTATTAGAAACCCAAAATTTTTTTCTTTTTCATGCGCAATATAAATGAGATAAAGAACGCATTGTAAATTCGCAGTATGTGATAAAAATTTAAATAATTGTTAGATGGAAGAAAGTTTTTAACAAAATTAAAAAGCTTCATTTGTAAATATATGTTTATTTACGATAAAATCGCAAATGGACAAATATTTATAATTAATCTTAAATCTAAAATGAGACCTTATTAGGTTTTTTAATAAAATGATAGTATCAAAATAATATAGAGATCTTTCACAAAAAGCAACCTTTATTGAGTAGCATTAATTTTGAATATACAAATTTATAATCGGACGAAAAGCCACTAACAAAGATGATTGCCAATTTCTACCACTAATTCTATATTAAACAGTCACTCAATTACTGGAACGAAATCTGTAAGCCTTGGTATGTTATTAATATCCAACATGAAGTCTTTATACATCCTGCGATATTCTATGCTTCTATTCGTTCTGGAGTACGTTGCTTAGACCAGTCCATCGAATATGAATATTTTTGTTGATGATGGACTTAAACAATTTTTAGATGTTAATTTAATTTTTTTCGGTAACTACATGAAAAATAAAATAAAAAATTTTCATAATGAGATCGAGAAAAAACTTTATTTTCTTTTGGACATTTTCCTATTTATATTAACTTGAAAACAAAGGTATACATATAGATTTTTAAATACAGTGAAAACGGTTTATAGAATGGTATGGATTGGAAAAAAAACTATTATGTGATTGACCGTCACTAGGATGAGTAATAAAATCACTCCACATTCATTCTCTGCATTTTGAGCCGCAGGTTTAAAAAATGTATTTATTGTTGTTAATAAATGCTAATTAATGAAAAAGAAGATGTTTCATTTTGATTAAGATGTATTTTATGGCTTACTCGCTAATAATTTTTTGTACTAATCCATAGCGTGACTACGTCATAATTGACTTACTCAACATTTTTATAAATTATAAAAGGTTTTGAGTAACGTAATAGACAAATTTTGGAAACCGACAATAATTTCGAGATAACCACATATAAATATTTCCTTAAGCGAAAAATTGTTTGCAGTAAATCTGTTTTATTTGAGTTATCTATGAATCTTTAATAATGCAGTTGTCACTAATATATCAAATTGACAAAAAGAAACCCGCCATAGTTTTTTTGACATCACATAGTTTTTTTTTGTATTTTATACGTAATTAATAGAAACATTTTTCGATTACATAAGCACCATCGTTATCTGCCACATATCAGCGTGTTTGGAAATATAATATTCCTTCCTTGTATCCTACAAGGGAGGAGTCTTTAGCATTTTATCTAAAATGAGAGGTAAGATCAACTTTAAGATGGTCTGAATCTTAAAATATTCATAGTCTGTTATATTAATTAACTTTTAGTCAGAGGATAAAAAATTCGGAAAACGCGATGAGTGAGAGGTATCTTTTAGAACCATCGCTTTGCTATATTGGATCAAACTGGTAAAAATGCACTATTCTGGCTGCGTAATATCTCAATTGTATAATTAGTCATTTGTTTACAGTAAATTTTATTTTTTGTTCCAATTTTAAATTTTAAATTTGGTGAGTAACTCTGTGAAATAACGTGAAATTACCATAGGACATGTTTGAAAAAGACTTTTTAATTTTTATAAATTCAATGAAGATGATTATCAATTATGAAAATCGTTGTATATTTTGGATATTTGATATTAACAGTTGGATGTGTCACATGGGAGTACATACTTACTCATCACTGTGTATTAATTTTATATGGTTGTACTTACTTTTGGTCCTAATGGAATTAAGCGTTCATTCAAAAGTGATGAATGACGAAGCAAGATTCTTGAAGATAGAACATTCTAAGATCTCTTAGTAAAACTTCTATTATTTGTATGTTTTTAACTCACAGGAACTCAGTTATTAACTGAACAGAATACCGCTATTTTCATCTAAACTACTGGAGATATGTGAGAAGTTTCTTTAATAATATCCCAGAAATTGCTGAAAGGAAGTTAAGGATTTATTAGTTGCCAACTTAATATTTTTTTGTTCTTGGAAATGATATAAATATTAAGGTATTAAATTATATTACCACAATTATATTTCGGTAGAAATTTGTATAGGTTATTCTCCCTATTTTACTTTACTGGAGGGAGAGTTTCTTTGAATTAGATTGTAATTATAATTTTTCACCTAGGTGTGAAACTTCTAAGAATTCAAAAAATAATTAATAAATGTGTCATAGAAAATGGAACGATAAACCAAACCTAATCGCTTTGTGCATAAGTATAGATTTGACCTGGCAGCATTACGGGTATTCTTCATTTTCTCAAATATGAAACTATTGAAACTTCATTCTCATTTTCCACATAAAGTAAACTTACAATAAAACCAAACGACGATGTGTTCAGACGCATGTCGCGTAACAATGTTGTGTTGCAGTAATTGTTTAATGACAATAAACATTTTGTGTCAATTTTAATGATATATGGTATCACATTTACCTTAATTTCGATTCTTGTATATTACTTTACTGCTGTTAGAATTATTGTAACAAAGTTTTTATATTATTTGAGTACATGAATGTACATTTTCCCTTTATTTTCTGCTTTTCTTTTTAAAAGTTAATATTTTGCTTGCTGGATGCGGTTCAGAAATAACGTAATTACGTATGTATTCTGCAAAATTCCTAAGTTTAGATGGATGAATGGATATCTGTCACTCTAAAACTCCGTAATTTCTGAACGGACCTACAGAAAATTTAGTATGTAAATACACTCCTTTGACCAAAATTTGAAGTAGTTACTGAGAAGTACTATCCATCTTCTAGAGTACTAATTAAGTTCCGACTTGATTATTTGGTCTTGTCTGTAAAGAAAATGCTGTAAGTTTTATTTTGGCTTGTCCTTTCGCATCATGTATCCTAAATTGTCAAATCCGATTGTGGTTCTCCTGGGACACTGGGGAGTTTTTATACAAAAAGTACACACCGCGAAGTTATTAAGTTAAGCGATTATTGAACTTTCGAAAAGATTTTAGGCCAGATACAAAAATATCTACGAATTTGATTAAATGTACAGCATTATAGAAAATGTAACGCTTTAAATTTTATGCACTTTAACAAATTCAGTTCATTACAAGATATGATTTAATATCGCACTTAAAAATTAAATTTATTAATAATGTTTACATATACTTCACATGAAGGGTGACATTTTCCCTGAATATTTTAAATGCGGAACGACATTTTCCAATCTTCCACTCTCTACATTGAATTCCATTATAATTCAATTTATGTAAGTGATTCTCGGAGTTGAAACCTGCGACGTGGCATGAATACTATATTAAATAGCTATTGTTCGGTTGAATTTTATACATTTTGTTGAACATTTTTCGAAGAATTTTCTTATTGAAAAGAAATACTTGATTTACATAAATTTTTATTTTAAAAGTTTATAAGATATTTTTGTCGAATCACATCACGTCGTATTAAAATACGTAACGTACGTAAAATATTTGAGAGCGTTGAATGTAATATAATAATATATTTGACGTAACAAATTACGTTTGTATTAATTTAAGTAAAAAGGCATGTTTGATTATTTCTTTTATTTTTATATTTTGATACTGAAACCGTGTCGTGATCGTGTAATCTATAATATAATCATGGACATGAGGTAATAAAGTTTTTTTAGAAACTATGGGAAATGAGTAATAACATTTCGAGACGAGAGAATCGAAATTAATTATGTAATTTTCAGTTGGAATTTTAAACCATTATAGGTATATTAAAATAATTCATGAAAATATTGTGGATAGGAAAATTTTAAAAAATCTTATACCGGTACATTGCTTATCATTAAGGTTTGTTAGGCCCGTTTTCTGTTGCAAAATTGAATCGTGGAAATAAATTTGAGTTAAAGAAACTAAATTATTACATATTTGAAAAAATTGTAAATGACTGTGAAATCTACGAAAATATAACAATGTTTTAAATAATTGTACATTAGAATGAAATCTTTAAAGGTACCACCAGGAAGTGTATGAACAATTATTGTACAGATTTTTTGTTATAAAAATGTTCTACACGGTTGGGCCGTACAGTTCCATACTAATCTAAAAGTCAGAATAAACAACTTGTTTATAAGTTTAGAGTAGTGTTAATAATTAAATGTAAATGACTGTTGTACTAAATAAAAACATTAGATTAGGGATACCCCGCGAAAACTTGTTCAGCTCGTATCAAACCGGATAGGGGAGCTACCTTAAGCCGAGTCTCCTGTGACCATATTTTTGTTAGAAATGAGCTCTAACATGTTTTTTTCTAACAAAACAGGGGCGTGGCCAAAATGTTTGTCAAACAAAAACGTGCAAACTTGTTATCCGAGATAAATGGGAATCAAACCCGCATGCGTCTGTACGAGGAGGGAAATGTTTATCCATCATTACTTTCGAACATCGCACATTTCAGTCGCTGGTGTTTGTTATATCGTTAGTCGGAGAAATTTCTATATATAAATTCGTTTACGGTATTTTAAAGATAATATGAATTGGAACAAAGACAATACATTGCTTTTTATTCATGTGATAAGATGGTCCGTAATAGTAAAGTAACACCCTGTGTCATTTCAAGTGAAATTATATAATTTCGCAATGTAGTTTGCTTCTGTGTATCTGGTAATATTATTAAGAAAAGGTATTCAAAGTCGCTTATTGATAACCAAAAAAAAAATTTTTTAATGCAAATCGACCTCTTGTAATTCGATCTACTTTTAATCCTTAGTAAATATTAAAAGTACATCCCTGTAGATATGGTCTAATGCGATATCCGTTTTTTTTTCTTACGTGAAAAATAACTTCAAGGACTTCAAGTACATCTTCTCCATCCGAATTCATTTTAGCTGAAATGAAGAAATATCTAACATTGAGCGTTGGCTTTTCGTTTAAAAAGTCGCACCAAACGGTTATATTTTGATAACATATTCACTAAGCATGTTTTATAAGATTTTTCGCCCAGCAAGCCCGCCTTTAAATATATTTATATCTACAAACAGAAGATCATTTAACATAATGTTTTCAGTGAATGATCTTTTAATTATATAAACATATTAATGTATCAAGTAATGTAAGTATAATTAAATAGATGTAGTAATAAACTCTACAGCGATCTCTTGTTATTTAACTATTAAAAGATTCTGGTTGTGAAAAATTAAAGGTTTTCATTATTATAGGGTATTTAAAGGGTATAAATTTATAAATATTCAAAAAGTCTAGAATTAAATCAAATGAACAATTTAATGAGTTCTTCATTAATTAATTGTCCTATATGTTCGGCTTTTTGTCAATATGTAATTTTGTAGGTTATAGCGTTGAAAATAAGCAAGATCTTCGGTATTTTGGTGGTTTTATTACTGCAATGTATTAAAAGAAATACAAATATTGTGCCGTAATTCAATAGAAAAACTATAACTGTTTTATCCTACAGTGATAATGCAAAGTGTAAATACACATATATATATATATATATATATATATATATATATATATATATATATATATGTATATATATGTATATATATATGTATATATATATATATATATATATATATATTTAAATAGAGTAACATTAACAAGTTTGATTTAGACATCCAATGTAACTGATTTCGCTGGCAAAATAAAATTTATTTCAATTTTTGTGATACGGGCGTTACAAATATACCTATTATAATAAAGTGTGTCTGTCCATTTGTCTAAATTTTTGGAGAATGTTGACTCAGATGTGACAACGCTCATCATCTTTTGGGCTATGACGTATGTGATCATGTTTATTGCCGGTATATGGTTTATAAAATGAATTTCATATTTTGATATATATTTTGTTGAGTATTCTATTTAATTACTTGCAGTTGGTTTAAGTTAGTCGCTAGTATTTTTATTTATTGTTTGCGAAAATTATCAAAAGTCGAACCCGTCGGATAAAAGAATCACACTGTAAGAAAATAACGTAATTAAAATTTACTTGAAACTATTAAACTAATTTTAAAATCTATTTTGCAGTGCAATAATCAGACGGCACTTTAAGTGCTAAAAAGAAGAAGATACCATACGTCCTAAAAGCAAATTTCAGGCCTAAGCTGTGACCGTGTATGCAATTAAGAGGAATGATGAAAAAGCTATCAGTTTAATTATCTTTCGACATCAATATCGCATTGAAAAATAAGTTTTTAATATTATTTTTTTAACATTTCCTACATTTTATTTTCCTTTCCTCACAGATGTAATATGGTCGAATGAAATTAACATTTATGGTAGTGTTAAAAATTTTAAACTTTATTCTATTAGATCGACAATAATTAAGAAATTATTTCCTTAAAAGACCACAAAATTATAAATAAAATATAGCAAAAGTATAAATATATCCTCCAAATGGGACGTATGTCATCACCATTTTTTATCAGACGCTCAAGACAAATAAAAGGCGACGCAACACTTTTTCGCCATGCATATTACTCACTCGTTATACATACACATATTAACAAGGAAAGGCGATTTTATTTTCTGTACTTTTTGTTTCTAATTTTCACAATTTAACCTCATGAAAAGCGGTTAGAGAGTTGAAGCTGGCGACGTAATTGCATAAAGAATAAATTTCAATTCGATTCTCAGCTAATTATCGTGCTTATTGTTCGATCATTTTGGAAAAAAAATCAAATTTCATATTTAATTGATTTCAGTTAGTTAATTTGGCCTATAGCATAGTTGGCATATTCTTTAGTTAATTAATTTTACATTTTTCTAAATAAAGTATCCATTGTTTAAATTTACAGTAATTCGTTTGACACCTTTCTGTTGTATATTTTGTTTGTTGTTTTAGTAGTCGATACAATGTAATGAAAAACATCTAAGATGTTAATGTTTGGGATTTAGGTTTCATAATAAACGTATTAAATATTTCCTCACAAATCAATTGAGGTAATAGTTATTTTTAGTATTTGATGCTTACGTTTCACTTTTATATTAATTCAGATGTAACTTTTTACCATATTAGGAATTAAAATCCATTTTTTTTCAAGAACCTTTTATATTATTTCTGTTTTAGCTATTTTAAATAAATGGAAAAAGGCAGTGTCGGAACACGCCCACTAGTTTTTAGACGTTAAATACTTCAGTATGGCCACATGGCGAATCAAAATGATATCAGGCACTTGTTCTTGACACTTTGTTTTGAGAGACTCCTACTGAGTCCGTTGCTGCTTATTATCACACAACCGGGTCAGTATGGATTCCTCCTCTCTAAATATTGCCTTCTAGTTTCTTTTTCTATAATCTTTATAGTATTTATTAGTTATTTAGGACATTTTGCAATAATTGCCAATTTTTTTTTATTTCGATTAGTGATATCTATATAAATTTTATATATTGAGGTGTTATTTACAATATAATTGATAAAGCATTAGATAATTAGATGTCACTCAGAAATTTGTACTATAATTAATGCGAACATTTTCATACTTCAAGTTTGGATTACAATCGCATCAACATAGGCGTAATATCAATAATCCGGATTGAAAACGCCGTTTACTTCATAAAAATCACTCTTTTTTATATTTTTAACATAATTCTTTTGACTTAATTTTTCCAGTATATTTTTTTATTTTTATTTACACTAAATATTATAAAGAGTATTATTGATTGGATCGGAGATAAGTTTCTAAATGGTAACAATTTAAATATTGTAAACAATTACAGTATTTAAAAAAAAGTGAAAATGTGACACTGAGTCTAGTGTGCAAAGGAGAATAACATTTAATGATTATAACAATAGCAATATATATCGTAAATATATATCGTATCTAATATGTAAAATTTTCTACTCAAACATTCCATTAAAATTTTCTTAAATAGAGAAAACTTGTATGAAAAAAGTTCGTTTTCATGCCGCAGTTAAGAAAGATTTAATCTCACGAGTAACCACGTAAATATTTTGTTAAGTATTTATGTTGAGTATTTAGTAAGCCACGAAAATATTTCATCCAATATTTCTAAGGTTTTCAGTCAATTATATTGATCAACGAGGTATTGTGAGGTACTTGGAATCTCGATATTTTCCTGTTCTGTGACCATGTTAGTAACGCAATTATCGAATTGCTTGGTAGTTCATGTTTGGTAATTACTTTATATTTAATTAGAGTATGTTCCTTTTCCATTTTAATAATTATTGTTTACATTATGTGCACTGTAAATTGTTGTACATTTAGAGTTTGCGCATGGCCAGCGTTTTGGTGTAACCAGTAAATTGGGCATGGGGTTTTTTGACACATTAATAAAATTTTTAGAACTTCTCAATTTTATGTGTAAGAAGTTTGTTATTTCTATTTTCCAGATTAATGTTTTTTAAAACTTAGCCCTGATCTAAGTACATAGACTATGGTATTCAAGTATCCTAGTCCTGCTAAATATCTCACATCAAAATATGTCGATCCTGTGGTTAAAATATTCTATATTTAGTCTGTGGTAGAATTTTGGTAATTCTACAATATAAAATTTATTTAACCAATATCATAACTCAGTCACTTTCATAAATATTTTCGAGGAAACTCGATTAGAACACTACAAATTTGAATTAAATTGCTTACTTTACTCGTTTTTATATTTTCAAAATGTCAATGTGAAATCAATGCTTGGAGAAATAGTATAATTTTATTATTTTTCTACGTTGAATGAATTAAGTGAGTAAGTTTTCTTAAATAAACTGCGAGTTTTTCGCTGAATTTTGCTACCCTAATCGTATAAGTTAAACAACATGAC
Organism: Druceiella hillmani; assembly: GCA_039881145.1. NCBI lineage: Eukaryota > Metazoa > Arthropoda > Insecta > Lepidoptera > Hepialidae > Druceiella > Druceiella hillmani. The sequence continues at coordinate 4,859,786 of JAYKKI010000100.1, forward strand.
AAATGCTAGTAGAACTCACATTAAGTGGAACTGGTATAATTAGGCTCTTTTAAACGTTGAAGGGTAATAGTATTTCCATTAAACTATTTACAAATATTAAGTCTCTGCATCATAAACATATTGCATAGTGTATCTTTCCCAGGCGTAAAAGCATTATGCATCGGTCAAATATTAGGAGATCAAAGATAATAACTACAGTTTCTTTATAATTTTCTGCTAAGGTTTTACAGATTCTGTTTTTTCCTTGATTTTTAATTTTGTAGTTTTGGAAAGAAGATGGAGGAGGGAAAGTATATTTTATTTTTGCATATTGTTTCGAATATATTTTTAAATCCGCAATGTAAAATGATGGAAAGACATTATTCTTTATAACAAGCACTTTTAAATAATACCCCATACCATAAATATAATAGAAAAATTAATCTATATATAAAAAAGTTAATCTATATATAAAAAAATTAATCTATACGTAAAAAAATTAATCTATATATTTACATATTAATACTTCATTTAGCCCTGTTTTTATCTTATATGCATATTTTCAAAAGATATCCGCAGAATAAAAAATATTTGTTCAAGTTGACAGGGAATTGATTTTGGGTATCAGTGTTACTTATCAACCGAAGAAAACGTGGGTTTGGCAGAGTCAACGGGCGATATACTTTTATACAGCAGCATAGATGACTAAATAATCGACGGTGTCTGCGACTTGCGTGCTACGAGCGTAAGTCATTTATCTCGAAGTAAACTTTATAACATTGTCGCGAATATAATTATCTCAAGTTCAATTTTAAGTAGTAATTATTTAGAGTAATTATTATGCTACAAGATGCAAGTTGTAAATTTTAAAAATGACTTGTGTACAAAAAAGGTTCACGAGAGTAAAATCTAAATTAAGCCCGACTTAAGATCAGTGCACAATATGTAGTTCGTCACTGAATGTACTTGATTTTTAAGTAATAGGAATATGGTTATCATTGGACTTATTATGACTTACTTTTTATATTATTAACCTTAAAGCGTACACAGTATTGAGTGAGTTATTAGTTTTATTCAATCGTGGATAATATGCGTAGCTACAGAAATGCATGGAATATACACTACGTGATTACACGGTTCCTCAAATAGTGTCCATGATGAGTTAATTAATGTCTGATATACAGACACGGGGTTTTATATTGCTAAATCGTTGAAATTATTTTATAATTACATTTGATCGTACTAGTTAGTGTTACAAAATAGCCTATGGAGTACTAAACTAAATTTACTAATTATTTATGAAACGAGATTTTACACCATTTAATGTCTTTATCTTATCTTATCCTTATTGGGATATAGTTAATGAATTATTTAGTATCCGTACAAAATATAGACTCAAAATATATTTTATCTTAGGTAAACTGATCATCTGTTTACAACATATTTACAAACTAACAGACATTTCTATCGTTTCACTTATTAAATCAAAAATTTTGGTTAAATTACAGAGCTAACCAAATATTTTGAAATGATAATTACATATTTGAAACACATCATTTGTCTCAATCTTGTGATAGAACACACAGTACCTCAATACATCTCAACACCGATATTATATTGTAAATCAACTTTACGATAGTCGTAAAAGATAGTAGTTTTTACTACTTTCCTTTGGAAGGAAGATGTTCGTATGTAGCGTGGAATAAAATGAAGATATAATAATACCCTAATAGAATAAATAATTCTTATAGAATTAAGCTTATATTATCTATTCTTGTATCGTTGCTTAAAAATCTTTTGTTTTGTTCTTAGCGAGAATTCTGATTTTGAAAATTTTGATGCCAAAAATTAAGCTTATATTATCTATTCTTGTGTCGTTGCTTAAAAATACTTTGTTTTGTTCTCACCGAGATTTCTGATTTTGAAAATATTGCTAGTCACTTAACAAGACCCCAGCACAGCAACACCCCAACAACTGAAACCCTGAACAGAAAAAACTGAACCCTGAACAGAATTCAGAATAATAATGTACATTTTTGTCAATAAAATCTTCGTTGTATTTATTACACCATTACTTTGTTATTATCGTCTTTTCCATTCAGATAATAGCGTGAGTCAGAAGCGAAACAACTTGTACTTCTAACGTGGGCGACGGCCACGTTTGTTATTACACAAAAGATTATTTTCAATCCTAATAAAATATAATTTTGTTCTCTTTCAGCCATTTTATTATTCGTTCATCTCTTATTTCAGATATCTAGCCCTTATATAATTGCTATAAATTTCATTGTGTCACTAAGTAAGCAAAAGGAAGATAATGTAATAATTTAGGAAAGAAATAAATTGAAATATGTATTATTATTTAATGTAAATTTAAGTCCCTCTATAATTAAAGAACATATTTTCTTTAATACATAGGTATCTAAAAGAAATGACATATTTAAAATCATTAAATAGAGTCCAGGTGTAAATAAATTGTCACTATGGCACTGCATCCACTGTTTTCTTATAATAATTGAAAACATTTCTACCGTGTCTTAATTTTGGCAATCTTAAAAGAATGTCAAAATTTATTTTCAAAAAAATCGATGTAACTAATTGTATTTTCCCCATATTTATTTTAATATATGAAGTACTTATTTCTATTTTTCATATTCCAAAAAATTATTTATGGCATAAATAATAACTACGTAATAGCGGCACTTTTGATAAATTTTATTTCTGAGATTTCCATATAAATTTTAATTTCCCGCAAATCCTTTTATAACTCATAATATTACATAAATATTATAGTTATAATTGTACCAATTTTGACTAGAGTCATTTCGTAAGCAATGACATAAAAACTATTGAAATCTTTGTAAGTTACTAATATAAATGAATATGTATCACCTTTGGGTGACACCTATTAACAATTTCGTAAAGAATATGACATCTTATATAATCAGATGTTTACAATACTTTTCAAAGTAAAAACGAATTTATATTATTTTTATTTAACTAAAATTAGTAATGCCATATAAAATACGTCAAATTTTGAAACATTTTGCTTCGACTGTTCAAAAGATACGGTGACACAAATGCAAACTGCTTAGGAAACGAATGAGACTAATACTGTTTTGAATGTAAAAAAATAGTCTTATCAATTACTGTTTTGACCAGAAAATAAGCCATGATAACAGCTGAAAAACAATCCACTTACTTGTATACAAAAAATACAGAAAAAAAATTAAATATATATATATATATATATGTGTATATATATATATATATATATATATATGTATATATATATATATATATATATATATATATATATATATATATATATATATATATATATATATGGAGTATGATAGACCAGTCATACGATATATCATTATGTGTACCAACAAACTGTCTTACAAAACCTATAAAATAAAAGCTTCTTTTTTGGTGCCATACATTTAATTACACTTAAATAACCACATTGTTCAATTGAACAGCATTTAGCTGGTTTCGATCTCGAGCAAGAATATAAATATTTTTAATATTTTATCACATACATCTCTTAAAAAATACGGATCCTTGAAGGCCAAGGTAATGATATTGACGAAATATAAGAAACCGTATTACTTATAAAAGGAATATGAATTATATATCTTTCGGAGGAGGTAAAATTAGTTTCTTTTTTTAAAGAAATATCAGTCTAATGGAAGAAAATATAGAATTATATATCTGAAACCTTATTTTTCGTACACTGTACTAAATCGATGTGTGCTCTATTTTCAGTGAGGGTTCTGAAATTGAAGCACTCATTCGTATAAGACGATAATGTTTTTCCGTTTCCTGTTTTATTTGCGACAATTGTATCTATCGAACTTCCTCAAGCAAAAATAGTTTGTCAGTAAATTCTTTCTTTATTAAAAAAAATAAATTTTTTATGCGAAAAAACTCTTATGAAAGATATATACTTAGAAAATGATAAAGTTACACACCAAAATTCTTTTATTATTTTGTAACAATCGTTCATTATACGTCAATTCGCGGCTGCCTTATCCTATTTACGTAAGTATTAACGTCAAGAGCTGAAAATAAAAGCTTAAATTCACTTCCTATATTGACTAAAACAACTTTTATTTATTTATTTATTATCATTATTACGCCTTTGGTATTATAGTAAACTAATACCAAAGTATTATTGGTATTATAGTAAAACTGTAAAAATAAATAGTTACGTTTGCGACAATTTTATTTATATTATGAAACAAATATATAAATATAGAAATTGCTATCTAAATGTTAATGTTAATGTCTCCTAAATATGCAATTACAAAAAATAGATTTACCAGCAGATGGTTTAAATTTGCTAGAATAACGTATAAGTTGCCGAGATATATTCCATGTAGAGCAATTATCGTGAAAGCTTAGAGTTTTTAATATTACCACAAATATGTAACAACTTATCAATTCGGCATGGAGATAAACGCAAGATGAATTTATCTCATAACATTAAACTCGTCGATCCTAAATTTTATGAACCAAATGAGATTGATGCATTAGTATGCGAAGAAATAATATCAGATTTACTATGCATAAGTAGAATTCTTGTAGTTCTCTTTGACAGTTACTCGGCCACACGCATACTAGTTAGCTCACATCGAAAAGGCTAAATATCCTTTGACCAACCAAATTTTGGAACAAGTTTCCTACATAGTCGATATTATAACAGGAATGGATACCGTTGAAAACGCAATATAAAGGACAAATTGATGAAAGTAACTGAGTCCGGAGGATTCACTATCAGGAATTGGATATCAAATAATAAAGAAATCATTAATTCAATGGGAAATATTTCTTTTTAGAGCGTAATTCTGAGATGAGATCATTAGGAATTCAATGGGATAATGTTAATGATGAAATTGTTGCTAGATTAGAGAGGAACTCGATTCAAAAATCACAAAATGTAACATACTTTCAGATATCGCTTGACTCGATCACCCTATTGTTAAGAACCGTAATAGTTGTAACAAAAACCTTGATGCAACATTTATAGCACTGTAATGCTTGATGGAATGAGCTTCTACAAATTAATATACACACGGCATGGTGTACCATTAAAAGGCGCTACCATACATGAATAAAATTAAATTCACACGAAAACGTTTATTCAAAATATATTTTATACCAAAATACACCGATTTTGTGACGCAAGCGAGAAAACATACGGAGTCTGTAATTATTATTAACACCTTTATTTAATTTACAAGCCTTTATTTTTGCAGAGTAGCGTCATCTTTATATTGTGTTAAAATAACGAAATAAGCAATGTACATTATCTATGGCTATCTCTGCTCTGTGATATTTCTTGTACAGTATTTAGTTGCACGTAACTTTTAATAAAACGGTGTTAATCCACTAAAGTGTCCGACTTTTTATTTTAAATATATCGGGTTATGGGCCCAATAAAACCGGAAAGCGCAAACTTGAAAACCTAAAAAAAATGATCTCACTGACGCATCGTGGACCTATTCATGCATATAAAGTTCCTGTAACAAATGCAAAGATGACTCTAGAATCTAGAACACGAAAAACTATAGGATTTCATGGATGGTGAAGCACTTGTAGATTTAAAGAAAGATATAAAAGCGGAATCAAAAGACATTCTACTTGTGGATTCAACAAACTAGGTCCATATTTAAGAAGCCAAGTTTGCCAAGGACGTATGGAACACTTAGCGCGCGCTTTCGACGACTCAGCGCTAATATGCCGCGTGGGTTTTCTTTATGGATTACTGGATGTCAAAACGTAGAGAAATGTATGAGCAAAATAATGATAATGGCTCACAAACTGAGAAATATAGGGTTTAATATAGGGACGATGAGTTGCTGGACAAATTACTGCTCTCCAGTCTACCAGACTCATATAAACCTCTAATCCTAGCCATCGAAAGTTCCGGCATTAAGATTAGTGAAGGCTAAAATCTTGCGAGATGTTAAACTAAGTTAAGGTGATACACCAGCTTTTTCCGCTTACTATAAGACAAAAGGCTATAAGAAATACCAAACTAAAGGTCCTCGCTGCTTCGGCTGTAATAAATATGGAAATATAAGTACTGAATGCAAGTCTGAACCAAAGAAGAAATCATATCAAGAAAGTTCAAGTCGTGCCACTGTTTTCAGAGCTTCTACTTGTAACTGTGATGACCGATATTTAGACTCCGCACTTCAACGCACTTGATAAAACATGGTAATTTGTTACAAGAAGAGAAAATACCTCATGTCAAAACAATCATGGTAGCAAATAACGATCTTTATCAGTGAAAAGTTCCGGTCAAGTAAGTCTAGCCGTGAGTGGCAACAGGCGTCGTGCATGAAAATATTGCCGCGAAGTGAATTATATTTTTCTGGACTGGCAGCATACTTCCTATCAGTCAGTCAAATAACCAAAAGCGGTGTCAAAGTGAAGTTTAATAGTAAGTGCTGTGACAATAATGAATAAAAACCATAAGGTGACTTATATACTGATAATGCATACGTATCTAATGTTGATAAGCAAGATATTTATTTATGACACCAACGGATGAGACATCTGAACTTTCCAGAGGAACCCGGTAGAACCTAAGTGTCTACTTATAAATGCACCTAAGCTATAATGGACCGAAGCAAAACACAGAGCTGCTTATCTCAATAACAGAGTTCCGACTCGATCACTCGGATTCAAAACTCCAGAAGAGATGTGGTCTAAACGGAAACCAAATATTTAACATATACGAATTATCGGTTGTGAAGCTATGATACATTTTCTAAAAGAGAAAAGGAAGAAGTCAAATCCTAAAGCACAGAAAGATCTATTAGTTTGATATTGTGAAAATACTAAAGGCTATAGATTTATCATTTCTCCATCTATAATAGTTATACAGCGCGGAGTTGCTGTTTGTCTACTGTCAAAGAGATTATGTTCTTTTATATTATTCCAAAATTATAAGTTACAAATATACACTAATAATTTTTGTGAACTATGTTCACAAAAATGATTAGTGTACAGATATTTTTACCAAGGCTTTACCAAAGGAGAACATAAATTTCTAAGAACAATATGGGACTGTTTAAATTTATTAACAAAAATTAAACTTAATGTTGTCTTATTACATATCTCAAATGTAAAATATAAGCAAGAGTTAATGCAATGAAAAAATTATGTAGTAAGTTGCCCCACTCAGTGAAATAAACTCAGTTCTTAATTTAATTTTATTTAAACATATTGAGCAAGTAGGCTCAAATTTGGTAAGAGAATAAATACATTAATATAATTTAAATTACAAGTCTTTATCGTTGCACAGCAGCGTCATCTTTATATTGTGTTAAAATAATGAACTAAACCATGTACATTGTCCATGGCTCTCTTTTTCTGTTCTGCCGTCTCTGCTAGGTAACATTTCTTGTACTGTGTGTAGTTGTAAGTGAAATTAATTAAATCCATGTTAATTTACTGAAATGCCCGAATTTTACTTTAAATCTATCAGTTATATTAGGTTTGTCGATAAGAATAATAAAACCTTTACGAATTTACTGTACTAAAAAATAGGGAGCTCCATTAAAAACAATATCACTACCAATTTTAGTAGTGATGATTATATGCGGCATTGTCGCTTTCTTGACTAAGAAAAACAATTTTAAATTATTCAATTGAAAGTAGGTTGATGATGTAGTTTTGTGGTCAGACTCATTCGTCATACTACAATGAATCAAAGTACAGCTCTATTTAATAAAACTATTTTGTAGTAAATCGGATATCTGAAATACGGGAGATTACAAAATCAATGCATCAGAGTCATATGCCATCCAAAGGGACTGAGGAGAAGAGACTACCCTTTCAATTCACGACATTAGAGGATGGGTCCAGATTGGCTCAGCAAGACAAATCTTATCCTCAAATCTCATCTTGCCACCTAATGTCTTTTAGCGGATAATATGTGTACTTGCTTAGCTTAGCTAAAAATTACTAAAAGTTTAAGAACGGTGGAACAATAACAGCCTATTCTGGTAAAATATTGATCCGAAAACGTTACTCGATTGGAAAATAATGAAAAAAACTAGTAAAAAACAATAAGATCAATTAACACTTAACGAAATTAATAAGGCTTTAATTATAATTTCGCAAATAACTCAACGCGAATGTTTTCCAAACGAAATAAAGGAACTATCAAAAGCAACTAGAGCTAAGCCACAAAGTACGCTAAACCACAAAGTATGGATATAATATCCATTTCTAGATGATAATAAATTGGTTTATATCGGCGAACGCTTAAACAATTCTAATTTTCCATACACCGAGAAATATCCTATCAATTTACCGAAGCCACATCACGTGACTAGTTTAATCATACGTGAGCAATACGTCATAAACCTACATAGTGGAACTTTAGCAACTTTCACTAAAACTTGGCAAAAATTATATATAAATGTATAACTTGCTTTTGTATGAAACCACGACTTCATCTTTAAAAGTAAAGATGAAGTCGTGGTTTCATACAAAAGCTGCGTACTCAAAAAGATCAGTGATCCCCCAAGTCATGGTGTTATAAAAACACGACCCTTTTTGAACACTGGAATATCGTGGACTATTTTACGTTAAAGAGAAAAAAAGAAGAGAAATCGCGGAAAGATTAATGTTTACGCATGTATTTTTATATGTTTTGCAACTAAAGTAATGCACATAAAATGAAAATGCCAGATAGTAATGAGAGATAACCTGATACAGATGGGAATGGGATTGGCCTTTGTGGAAAAACATGGAAAGATCAAAATTATAGTTTTTTTCATCAAATCGTAGCACTATACACATGGGTTGTGTAATCAGCAACTGCAGAGAATCATATACTCGTAGACTTAAAGTTTCAGTAATAAATTACATTCATAAAAACTCTGTCGTATTTGAATCGCTGCCAGGTTACAGCTGTGGTAAAAATTTTAAAATAAATTAATATATTTAATCACGTTACCAGACCTATTCGGGATGAAATCCTAAAACTTTTTACAAATATGCAGATGCTAATTTGCACAGCTAACTGTCGCCGTTCTCAACATCCATTTCCGCATAGGCCTTTCGCTCTCGAGCGTTGATCCGGGCTGACGAGTGATGCAAATCCAGAGTTTGTGCCTCGTAATTTATTGTTTAACAGATTCATTTTATTCAGCGATTAATACGGTCACATGAATTGCGAAATGGCTTTTCCTGTCAACTGTAACCATTGTTAAATCTTTTTTTAGACCTCCACTTATAAAGATCAGGAACTAAGTCAGTACTGGCAGTTGGTCACATTATTTGACAATAAAAGGTATATAAGTAATATAACTTTATAAGTCCGTTTGCGTGAAATACGTTGCATTCGTCTATCATTATGTAGATGAAGACCGGTAACTTGCATATGCATTCTTTAATTAAAATCATTTGGTGTAATTCAATTTATTATCGTAGAATAAATAATAGTAAATATGATTCATAATTTTTTGTATTTAATGAATGCATTTAACTGAAAATTATATATTATTATAGATAATTTTAAAGGCTCCATACTTCAGACAGTAAAAAATTGAACACTCATAAAAAAGCGTTTTTCTGAGGAACCCTGAAGGTTTAAAATCGTTTGTAAAGAAATTTTAGAGGTTCATATGAAATAAACAATTTTTTTTATTTCATATTTTGATATGATATCGACTCAAAGTGAAATTTATAAGAATGATATCTTTATTATTTAGAAAATTTTATATAAAATAATTCCAGAGACACTGTTGAAAATGTTCACGCCGTTTTTCTCAGATACCATTTGAAGTACAGATTTCAAATTTAGCACGGTAAGAAAGAATAACAACCTGCATATATGCAGTTAACGCTTAGATACTTTAATATGACATTTTAGAGAATAAACGTGAAGATTTAGAAAAAAATTACTATATATGCCATGTAAGATATGAACTATAGATCTAGTTATGGTTAATTGAAAACAATTTTTCGAAAAATTTTATTCTGACTATTTCTCGAGATATTGCTAAGTGTGTCTATGAAAATAGATCTTTCCCCTTTACGTCTTTGAAGCTTCTAAGGCCAAAATTATGAAAAAACTTGGATAAGTCAACCAAAAATTTATTTTCAAAATATATTTAAAATCTTTTAATAATTCTAAACCTCATAATATTTGGGAAATTGGGGATATTTAACATCTGTGATAAATTTAGCAGACATCTAGTATTTCTCATTGTATTTCTGTGAAAATATTTATAAATATTAATATTATTTTGCATCACTAATATGTTTATACAGTGAGAAATAATATTATTTTTAACAATTTAATAGAAACTAAATGCTTGAATATGCCTAAATATGTAAAGAGACCCTTATAGCGCATATTCTTCTCGTATACAACAGGGTAAGGTTTTTCTATTTTTTCTCTTAATTCTCCAAAACAAAATTTCAAACTGCAATAAGCTTGCTTATTTTTGCTCCAGATTCAGAATGTAACAAATATATAGAAAAATAAAATATTTAAATTCCGCTAAAATGAACTCAATCAATACTCTAAGGGCCAAAGCCTCTGTAAACATCGAATGAAAACGCTGACCGAAAATATTGCTAAAGTTAAAGATATTGAATGACTGCAAGTACTTTAAATTGTATAGTTTCATGAAAAGAACACGAAATGATTATAATATTATCAATAACACAATGTTCAGATGCTTTTCCCCGTATTATAGAACACACACACATATTTATATAAAAATCATTAAATAAGTATATATATATATATATATATATATATATACTTATTTAATGATTTTTCTGTTACGGCGGCGGAATGTATGCGCAATACACCATGATATGCAATACAACTCCATCACTTGAACTGTATATCAAATATAATAGCGATTTGTTTATTGTTTGTACAATTATCAAATAATAAATAAACACAACCCCGTTTAGGTTCATGAAATTAATAAGGAGTGAAGCCTGTTCATTTTACAGTATTTCAATAGTCAGTTATAAATGCAGAACCATGTTTTCAATTTCATGTATAACTCCAAAGTAGAGAACAATATTAACATAGTCATTGTCATATATTGGGAATAATTCATAAGTTCCACCTTTATATTTTTAAGGACGTATTTGAGTAAAAAAAAGCGTAAAAAACTGGTAAAACGATCAACAATATAATCATAATTCTGAACCTAAATCACGTCTAGAAGCATTGAAGATACACGATGGAAGCCAACTCACACATTTATGCTTCCCTTTAATATGTTAAAAAATCTTGAATTATTGAATAGATTTGGCGTTAATTTTGTAGAAATTCGTTATTCACAATTAAATGAAACTGATGTAGTATTATTTTTACTTTCTTTTAGTTCTTTCATTTCTTTCATCGTGATAAATTTGTCTTTTTAAAACTCATAACATATATACTATTTTTTACAGATTAACTAGGAAGCACATGAAAATTAACAAGGTCTGGTAATAAAATATACATCAGAAACGCGAATTTTTCAAGACCCGGTAATAAAATATAGATGAGAACGGCAAATTTTAGGATATGCCATAATGTTAAAAAAATTTAAGTCCCATTTATAATTTATTGAACGATTGATTTTTAATAATAACTCATATATTTAGGTAAACCAAAAATTGCGGCCTCCTTTAATGTATAAGCCCTCCCGCAAAATAAAATTACTACAAATGTAATAAAAGTGAAACGTTGTCAATTTCCTTGTTTGTTTGTCGTTCTTTCACTCTTAAACTACTTAAGGGATTTTATTGTAATTTTTGTATATAAATAAAACATATCGTGAATTAAAAGATACATTACATATAGTTACGTTATCATTTTCCATAACAGAGCAGTAAATTTAAATACTAAACAACTATGCTTGTGCACAAAAAAACTAAATGGGCTGCCAAAATGATAGTAAAATTTACGAAGGTACACATGTCGTCAACAAAATTGAAAATTTGAAATCACTTTTTTATTTGATTTAGAAATTAAGAGCGTTTGTCAAAAAACGAACTGATTTATTTAAAAATTATTAGTTTTCAACGTTTACCATATTAACATGTTAATGGTTAAATAGTATTAAAATATTAATCTAATCTATTTCTCAACCATTACACATGTTAGGATTCAGATAATTGATATTGCTTTGTTTTATTGGATGTATAAAAGTTTGTAATGGATTCGTGTTGTATGTTATTAAACACCATGATTAATAAAATACGACGGTTTGGCAGTGAATATCGGAAATATACCGGAAGTTAATGTATCAAAACTTTTGCAAAACAATCAACCCGCTCGGGAGCATGTAAAGCTATAATTTATTGAACACTCTAAGTTTCGTTCGTTATCCCTTCAGCCAATCCACCCTTGAGAATTGGTTCGTGAAGTAAATACGGCTTTCTGTCCCTTATAGCCAAACTTATACAAATTAGTGATGAAATGGATATTTTATGGACTTTAAATTTAGTAAGTTAGTTAGATTAAGGTTCGTAATTCGAAGCTGAGGAATATTCATTTAGGGATTGAGTAGCCGGCGTGAAGTGCACGCCTGCCTTAATTAAATGTAACTTGTTTATTACTTTATAGATCGATATATGATAAAGAAATGACTTAAAAAATATTTAAATATTTTAATTCTATACTAAAATGAAATTATTAAGTGTGACTTTCCGTGTATAGATATTTCGAAAGTGAACAGTTGTATTCACTTTGGTACTATATACATATGTGCGTGTGGGTGTGTGTATAACCCAAAAAAATCTTATTTTTTTATATTGGCTTTCTTTCTAAATCAGCAAGTAATAAAATGAAACGTCACGGTTAATGTAATATGATTTGATATTTTCTTAAACATTTTTCTCTTCTGTAAACCTTGATTTCTTTCATATCGTTATATTAAGTAGTAACAAAAATAAAAGGATGAACATATTTTGAACAAGTAATTAAAAATAGGTTCAGAGTAGGATACTTAGGACCTGGTTTGTGTTTTTTTTTTCTTTTTGGTCTATGTATAACAGTTACAAGTCCAAAAAACCAATTTTAATTTAAACAACGTCAAATTGATTCTATTCTAGTCACTATTTTTTTGTAGCCTGATTTGTAAATTCGAAGAAACTCAAGTGGCGTTCAGTTTTTCTCCACGAACAAAATGATATAATTACTCATGAGTACATTCTTTATTATTTATTTGTTACTTGCAGATCTTAAGAACGAAAATCCTAGCGTTATAAATACAGTCCGATAGATGTGTTCATAAAATTATTGTGTTGTGTGTTGGAAATTTTTCATAAAATATTTTTTTTTATAAACTGGCTTTCTTTTGTTAATTCGGAACGTATTCATTTAATTGAAAGACTGATGTAACTATAAGAATAAAGTGATTCAATTACTTATGAACCAATACTACGTTCTTTATTATTTATTTTTTACTAACAGATCTTATGAAGAAAAATCCTAGCGTTGTAAATACAGTCCGAGAGATGTATTCCTAAAATTATTACGTTACATGTTCGAAATTTTTGATAAAACATTTTTTTTATATTATTATAAACTGATTTTCTTTCGTTAATTCGGAAGTATTAATTTAATAGAAAAGCAAATGTTACTCTACGAAAAAAGTGATACAATTACTCATGAGCCAATAGCACGTTCTATATTATTTATTTTTCACTAACAGATCTTAAGAATAAAAATCCTAGCGCTATAAATACAGTCCGATGAATGTGTCCCTAAAATTATTACGTTATGTGTTCGAAAATTTTTATAAAACATTTTTTTTGATATTATTAATTTATTTTCTTTTGTTAATTTGGAACGTATTCATTTAATCGCAAGGCAGGTGTAATTCTAAGAATATAATGACACAATAGCTCATGAGCCAATAGTACGTTCTTTATTATTTTTTTTACAGATCTTAAAAATGAAAATCCTAGCGTTATAAATACAACCCGATAACTTATCGTTTATTTGGTCTCCGTGTCACTCCCTTTTAGAAGAAAATTAACATATAATTTTATGACGTCGTTTCGTTCCCCCAACTAATTATTTTACAAGAAGAAAATTTTCAAACAAAGAAAGTCGCTTGGTGTTTTCTTTAAACACATACGTATACATATTCATATATTTACAATAAAACTATGCAACACTTGTCATTTAGGAACTTCGTCAATTTAAATTATATCACTTCAAACTGTTTAAGATATTTTATTAGAATTTTATGGGCAAACGGAAAAAAGAACTCTTGCTTCAACTCTGCTACGATATCAGAGCTCTTTCTCGTAGCTCTTTGTCGAAAATTGTTTTCCAATTTCCTACTTGCATATTGAACTTGAAAATGAAATAAAATTCTCACGGATTCAATTAAGTGTCATATTTTTGAATAGTTGTTTTATAATAAACCCCCAAACATCTAGTCATTTTTTTTAATATGGTACCTCTTTCGTGAAATATGAACAAGTCGTCGATGTGTTTTGCAATGTATGTTTTGCTCTAACTTTTTAACCATAGACTTGAAAAACCTGAAACAAGAGGAGCGACATTTAATTTAAAAAAGCCAATTATTTGAAAATTTAATAAAATCCTGGAGAAATTTCTGGTCAAAATAGGAAAAGAAAAAGGAGTCAAGGAAGTTTTGCCATTTGCATCATCGTTATGAATCAAATGGTAGCGTCTTTTGTGTATTTTATGACCTTTATTGTTGCATATTATTTACTTAAAATTACATTGTGAATATCAATGAATTATTACTTTCATATTTATCCACAATTAAATGAAACTACGTGATGTGGTATTATTTCAACTTTCTTTAATTTTTTTACCGCGACCCAGGTTTCGTTGTATAATAACATCTTCAGGTGGATATTAGCAAAAAAAGTAGAAATAATACTACATCACGTAGTTTCATTTAATTGTGAATAATGAATGTCTACAAAATTAAAGCCAAATATATTCAATATTCATATTTATCCTTACATGAACATATTTATTCACTTCAATGATGCTCAACTCAAAAAATAAAACTAAGAAAATTAATAAATATTTTACTTCACGTAAAAAACCTTTGAAGGTAGTATCAAATAGCGGATCTCAATGGAAAGGGTCATAAATGTATTTGAAAAAAAACGGGCCAAAACCCGATCTGGTCACATATCGACGGTTCCGTGCGTCGCTTGAGGTGAAATTATTTCATTTATTGTTACTAATCACTGCTATGGACTTCCTAGCAAAATAACTATTTAATAATACCTAACTATAATAATGCACCATGACATATAAATTATTTTGAAAATCTCGAAAACTGTGAGATATAGTATCGTTTTTATAGCTTTCCTATAACTTTTAGGTTGGCTTCTCCTGTATTTTCATATATTTTTCTTCAATAGTTTCAGAAATAAGAGGGTGGACGTGTTAATGGAATATTTTTCAGTATATTTATAATAAAATTAAGATAGTTATTTTTAAGAACCTTATAATTAAACCTTTTAGATAACACTTCACACATTCGCCGAACCGTCCTTGGGTTGGTTTACTTGGCTTGTTTTAGGTCGGCATGTTAGGAGAAAGAGATAGTTTGCCAGAGATAGTTAATCAATCAGACCGCGAACAAGAGTTATTAATGTCTTGTATTTATTAATGTTTTGTCTATTATAGTCTGCAAATAAACTCTTTCAAAGACCCCGGTTTACTACTGGCACAAATAATGTTTATGCAAATGAGAATAACTAACGTACATCGACTCCGAACAAGCATCATCGAGCCGAACATTCGTGTGATCCGTAAATTGATTGAAGTATGGGAAATTTTCGAATATTGAAATTATCTAGTTCTTGATATTTCACGAAAGTGTTTAATCCATCAATTTGGATGAATCAAGCTAACGTGAAGGTCAGGTGGATACTTAGCCAGGTGGATACTTCGTCTCTTTTTTTTCAGGTGGATACTTCGTCTCTTAAAGAAAGGGTAAAAGAGCAGGAAGTGAACCAGATTTAATCAAGTCTTTTAATATCTTGCCAACGTTTTAAGCAACACTGAAGAGTATAAAGTTTCGAGTCACTTTATTATCTACGATTAAGCATGAGTGCATTATTATATCCTGAAATCAGACCAGGTAACTATAATAGGACGAGAATCGGGAGAAAAGCCATGCCAGGAGCATACAAAATCCAATTGCATGTTGCCCGTCCTTTCAAAATATTTAAAAAACATTAAAAATACCTACCGATTACCTCAAGAATGTATTTCCTTTAAAACAGGCAGACAACAGTTTTATGAGTTTGACGAAATATCTGGGGCATAAATAAAAAGATAAATATTATACAATTGACTCTTCCTTTTGCAAACAAATTTAAAATGTAAACTTACCTTAAAGACTGTAATTTGAATAAAAAATTTACTAATGTCAATTTCGATACCGAGTAGAAAGAAAGAAAGCTCCGCGTCACAAGACGTCAATTTACCTTTATCTAAAACTAAGTTTATCTTTTATCACAAAACCTTGACCTTTTTTACGAATAAACTTTACACAGTTTTTATGATAATTTTTTATGAGCAAATTATAAGAGCTAAGTAAAATTTACAGGAGTAAAATAATTTTTAAGTGCTTTCTCCCGGTGGAATTTACTTTTCTATCAAGCAGTATATATAGTTTTGTATGTTTTTGTATGTTTACTTTCACTTTTGGTTTTATTTAGTTTTGATTAAGGGAGACGTATTAACGAGAGTCAGTAACAATCAGCAAATATTAATATAATAACTTAACAAAGGGTTAAGTTTGTTACGTATTATTATGCTCTGCACAATCATTGAAACGAGTCACTTAATCTTTTAACGAGTAATTTTATAACAGGTAACCTTAACGATCCTTAGTTATCAACTGCTGCTTATGTGAGATTTCAATTTTCCCTCCTACTTGAGTGGAATTTAAAATTTCCAACCCAGACAAACAAACAGTCACAGACAAACAGTCACACAGACACACACACAGACAAACAGTCACACAAACATTCACACAGACACACAGTCACACAGACACACAGACACACAGTCGCACAGATACACAGTCACAGACACACAGTCACACAGATACACGGTCACACAGACACACAGTCACACAGACACATATGCACACACACAGACACACATACACACACACACACAGACACACAGAACCACACACACAGACACACACTCAGACACACACTGACACACATAGACACACGGTTACACAGACACACAGTCACACAAACACACAGTTACAGTCACACAAACACACAGTCACACAGTCACACAGACACATAGCCACACAGTCACACAGACACACAGTCACACAGACACACAGACACACAATCACACAGACACACAGTCACACAGATACACAGTCATATAGACACACACATACACACACAGACAGACACACAGAACCACACACTCAGACACACACACACACACACACACACAGACACACAGTCACACAGTCACATAATCACACAATCACACAGACACAGTCACACAGACACAAAGTCACACAAACACACAGTCACACAGACACACAGTCACACAGACACACATACACACACACACAGTCACATAGACACACTGTTACACAGACACACAGTCACACAAACACACAGTTACAGTCACACAGACACACAGTCACACAGTTACACATACACATAGTCACACAAACACACAATCACACAGACACACAGTCACACAGATACACAGTCATATAGACACACAGACACACAATCACACAAACACAGTCACACAGACACAAAGTCACACAAACACATAGTCACACAGACACACATACACACACACAGTCACATAGACACACAGTTACACAGACACACAGTCACATAGACACACCGTCACAGTCACATAGACATACAGTCACACAGACGCACAGTCAAACAGACACACAGACACACATTCACACAAACACACAGTCACGGTTACACAGACACACAGTCACACAAACACACAGTTACAGTCACACAAACACACAGTCACACAGTCACACAGACACATAGTCACACAGTCACACAGACACACAGTCACATAGACACACAGACACACAATCACACAGTCACACAGATACACAGTCATATAGACACAGACACACAATCACACAGACACAGTCACACAGACACAAAGTCACAATACTTTAATATTGCCTACATTAAGAAATCTTTTTATACAAGTATCGAATTTTTAAATTTTATACAAGTTTTAATTTCCCTTTCTCTTTCGACCTGGTGTAAAATTGGCAAATTTTTATTTTTAAGGCTATCTAATTATTTTGTTCATTTCACTATGCTATAATGAGATACCAATAATTTATTTTCAATTTAATATTAAATTGCCATATAAAAAATAAAAACAATTTCTGTACTTTTTGTGTTGAGTTTTGTGGTTTGGAAATTAAAAATCTATAAATACCTAGAACGTGTTATTTAAATCATCTGAGACATTTTAACTCATTAATCATTTTTAATCTACATAAAGTATAAATATTAAGTGTCTGAATATGTGAAAGTTAAATAAACAAAACATACAACACTTTTTGTAAGTAATTATAATTAAAAATATCAACTTTACTGACAATTGGCTTTTCTATATTATTATAAGATGATTATTCCTTACGTTGTTATCTTTGTATATTTTTTGTCTAATTTTGAAAGAGTTAATTTTTTCTACATTGAAATATATTTATCTGATGTAAGTAAATCTGAAATGCGGCCATAAGTTCTTTAGAAAGACTTGTTATTAGACATAATAACGAATGTTAAGCATAGACCCTGGGCAGGTCTCAAAAAGTACATGTTGTATGCTCAAGTAGTTTTGTATGCAATAGTAATCCAGACAGTAGTAAAGAACATACTTGTAGATAAAACTTATTACACAGTGAACGAAGCATTACCTGATAAATACTTACTTTGCAATTATTATTATTATTAATTCTAGTATTATCACAGATATTGTTATTGTGATTGATAAATTTACATTTGTTTGTTATTATTAATTTACATGAATATACTTTTATTACTTGACATTTAACATAAAGAATGTTATTATTATATTTAATAGCATTATTTGGTCTATTTTGACTGGTTATACAGTCTGAAATTAACAATACTTTTGGGAATATCTGAAATTGAATTGAATTATAATGATATTTATCGTGTGTAGAGATTTATACAATTTAGTAAATATGTTTTAACGATTTAGTATCAATTGAATTATTGTGAATAATGTCTTATTTCCGACTTTTGTTTTAAATCCATTCTTTTTTGATTTAAAACAAAAGTCGTCGGTTTCTTTCTGGTTCATAAGTCGTTGGTGTATCTAATTATTTATATAGTTTTTTTTTATATTGCTTGCTTATTGCTTTTAATCCGTCTATTCGTATGAACTATTAAGATGTTTACCACTCATGCAATAATAAAACCACATTGTTTAATTTTGTTCCAAAGAGGAAAATATTCTTTTTTTGTACCCCAAATTGTATGTTTTAATGTCAATTTGTTTTAGAGAAAACTATGACCGATGTACAGACAGACGCATGTGTAAATAATCCTATAAGAGTCCCTTTTTCCGTTTTGAAGTACGGACCCTATTATATTACATTTCAATAAATTGTATAAATAAAATATCATTAAATCGATAAAACATCTTCCAAAAAATTTAACGAAATATGATATAGTAGCCCTACACTTTCATTTATGTTTATGTTTAAATCTAAAGTAGATTGTTATTTTTTTTGTTTTACTATTAATCCAACATATTTAAACATTTAAATCGTAAATTAAAATAAAAATTAGTTTTATGATTTTGAACGTTATAGACTTCTAAAGAACGTATTAATTCATTTCATCTCTAAACTTAAATTATTTTTTGTAATTTATTTTACTTAGTAACTAAACAAACGTCAAATCGACAAATTCTATATGAAACTACTTGATATAATAAAATTTTGTTGCGTCAAAGTTAGTCGCAGTTTTAGATAGGTGTCAGTTGAATATAAAATATTATGTTTTCGTTCTACAGGTTCCAAGAGAAGCAATGGGTCTTGACGAATTTTTAATAAATAAGTCTTCAATAGAGCATGTTCAAGCATAGACTCGGAAAGTGAAAGCAGAGACTATAAAAACTGATTTTCAGAGTAATATTCCTGAACTCCTGACAATCCACTGAGATGGCAATTTATTACCTGGTCTGGACATCAGAAATGCGAAGAAAAAACGACTGCCGATTATTATTACATATGAGTACAAATAATAACTTCTCGCCGTACCAAAACAAGATAGTTCATTAGAAAAGGATCTATTTCAAAAGTACTTGAAAATTGGGATCTCAGTGGCAAAGTACAGGTAATGTGCTGCGACCCGGCGGCTTCCAATACAAACCGTTTTTGGGAATCTTGTGTTATCTTGGAGCAAAACTAGAAATAGAGCTGTTACTTTTTGTATGCCTTCATCATCTTTGCAAACTCATTTTGAAAAGTATTTTTGAAAGAAACATTCCTAAAGTTGCTAGCAGTCCAGATCCACCTCTTTTTAAAAAGTTTAGAAATAATTTTATGAATACTGATGAAAAAAAATATTATTCAAACGTGCAACTGCACTAATTTTGTGAAGACGCATAAAAATAAATTAGGGAACTCGTAAAGTTTTTTAGGGCCGGACTAAAAAACTTATGTAGACATAACTATCACCAACTTGTAGAATTGTCTTCAATATTTTTGGGTGAAAAAATTTAAAATTACGCCTCATGGTGCCATGCACCTGCCTATTCTAAATATATGTTTGTTATAACCTCAGTTCAAAATCAGCGTGAAGGCCAACCAAAGATTGTATGACATATCTTTGTTCATTATAGTGTCACATGTTAAATCCCGACTTGGTATTAAAAGTACTAAATTAAGATTTATATTTTCTGAAGCTTCAAAAAATACGAAAAAATTGACAGGCCCGTTCTAAAAGCAGATTTGAAAAGGTTCTGTCAATACTTATGGTATTTGTGTGACGAAATTGTTGTCTTAGTTCTTTCTATGAAGAAGAAATTGATGACCGAACATTGAAGTGTTGTCTGAGTTCTTTCTATGATGAAGAAATTGATGACCTAACAACGACGAGAATGGTTTCCAATTCAGAATGTAAGAAATCACATTATGTTGGAAAGAGATACAATCTATCTGAGGAACCAATATTAATATCTTTATATGGTCTATTGTAATAACATTTTTTTAATCTTATCTTAAACAAATGTTAGTCAAGTGTTAAACCAATAATTAATTTTTGATTTCAGAAGAGTTTATGAAAGTTTTTGTATCCAGAAAGGTAACCAATTTATTTTTATCCACGAAGATCAACGACAGTCCTTTCCAAGAAAGTGTTTCCTTGTGGAAGAAAAATGCAGCTTATTTGGAAGGTAAGAGGAAAATATCATTATTGAAGGCTGTAAATGACACTACAGAAAAAGCAGTTGAACTAATGCAAGATTTTCATATTTTGGTCACCGCAGATTAAGAGCAGAAACAATTTCCCCTACGTTGCGTACGTAGGGGAAATTGTTTCTGCTCTTAATCCTCTTAGCCAGAATACATAAAACTCTATCCTGATTGAAAAAAAACGACTTTAAGAAAAAAGTAAATAGATTGGTATTTTTTAAAATAGCATAAATTTATTTTATTAAAAATACTTTACTACGCGATGCTACTTAACATTTATTTAGCTATTTAATTCAATCCTTTGTACATCTCCCGTAATTTAAAAAATGTGCTCATTTAAACTTCTAACCAAAATTCTGAAGGCGAGTTAGCATAGATTCCTGCCACCATAAAACCTAAAATTTTACAAATAACTACGTTTTAGTAATACAAAAAGATTTAGGAGATTTACGAATTACGAAAAGAAATGTTAACCCAGATAAAAGACACTCTAATGATAGAAAAGAAATATGAAAAGAATTTTCTCCGCTTTTTATTAGATTTTAAAACATTACGGTAGTTGACTCATTCTAAATTTTGATATTTTTCGTACAATGTTGTGAAATATAAGTTAATTAAAAACCAGTCTTGAAAAAAATTAAAAAATTGATTGAAAAATAAACCAATTGTAGGCTTCTAAATTTGAACATACGGATAGAGTTGGGTAAATCCCTATCTCTTTTCCTCTCGTAGAATATAATGTGCAATATTAAAAATGACCTCACAACACAGTATCGGTGTCTTCTTTAAAGATTAAATTGTAACTTTAACTCGGTCAATTTCTAAGATTATTAAAAAAAAATTTTCACTCTTCATCAGCTTGTAACTTGAAATTATGATTAATGAAACGAAAAAAAATTAGTCAAATACCCAATTATTGAACTTAGCCAATAAAATATATTAAAAGTATATTTTTTGATTAGCTGAGAAATATTTGAATAACCAAATTTACAAGCTCAGCCTTCAAGTAAATTGATATTTTACATTTAAATGAACAGTTTCCTCATTTTCCCTAATTTACAAAGTTACCCTCTAAAATTGAGAATCCAAGTTGAAAGTTGTCAGTGATTTAATTATTTTGTGATCGTTAACGGGCTGTGAATTTGAATGTGGCATTGACCTGTTTTACGAGTATATAAAAGTTTTGTTCAATGTTTTTTATTTATTATTTACGACATCAAAGTTATTTCGAATCAATTTCTTTAATAGTTTATTCACGATTATGCCATTATCCTATCATTCAAGTTTTTATCAAAACGTAATGATTATAATTTAATATGCGAGAATAAGGAAATGTCGTCATGTTTTTAAATTCGTTAACGTATTGTTTTAATGCTACACGATTTCTCGGCAACGATTTTATTCTATTAAATTATTTATTATTTGGAATATTTTTAGACACATTTACAGATAACATTAACAACACTGATAATGATTCATATATAAAATAATAAGGGTTAAGTCAAATACTAGAAAAAATGTATTGTCCATCTTTGCTTAAAAAATATATTTTCTTATAAGTCGAGCACAGAACTGTAAGGTCCATTTTTGTGAGCTAGAAAATTTTCTAACTAATAATTTATAATAACAGGACACGTACCGGAAAAAATTTATAGCTTTCCTTGGCCCATTTTTTCAACAGAAGACGAGTCAAAATAGATTATCTGTAACAATTATAATACCTTTAATTGAACTTTTTGTAAACTTCCATGTTGCCCACATTATTATAACGCAGAAGTTTAAAAGCTCTCTGCATTTCGGTTCTAACCACTTAAAGAATTATTGCTATATTTTTGTTTATTATCCATGCGTTCTAAAATTATATTTGTTAGCCTATGACTAAACTCATCTGAACACTATAAGCTCTGCGATATGTAAATGTTTCAAGACAGTCGCAGAAGTCGTTTTTGTGACAAGATATTATGACTATAAAGAAAAACATACGCATTAACCTGTCGTTAACTGCGTTTAATAATATTAGTGAATTTAAGATTTTAAACAGTATTAATCAGTACTAAATGAATTAGAATTAAAAGAAAAATGCGAACATGTTTACAAAATGTACTAATAGCTATGATATTTGTTTTAACATAAGACTATCTGGTCTTAGAAACTAACCTGACTAACCAAAAATTTCCCAAGTACGAATAGAACTCGCACCATGAGTGTTCAATGAACATTAAGGCACTTATAAACATTCAAGGACATATGGTATTTGTATTAAACAGTAGACAAATTTTATTTTTTTCACAACCTAAATCTATTGTTTACTGTACCTATCATAGGCGTGATAGGGTGCATATTTACACCTTACCATTACCCTTTCGTAAGGTGCATATTTCAACAATTATAAAATTTAGGATTATTGCTATAGTACATGTAATGTTCTAGTCAGATTTTACCAACTCCGTTTTTAATGATTTTATGTTCACTGGCTTAAAAAAAGAAGGAGGAGACCCTCATTTTACATACTTTAAGATTATATTTTTAAATATGCAATTTAAATTATGAAAAAAAAATTGCATTCTCGTGACGAACCATTTCTAATGGTATTTCATGAGATATATTTAATAAAAAAAAACATAAGCATTCATGGAAACTGCCGCAGAAGTGAAAACTTAAAACTATGAAATAACAGTGGTTTTATGAAATTTTATAGAATTTTTAATTTCAAAATCTGCGACAAAAATATTATTAAAAAACTAGAAATCTGTTTCACCACGCCAGTAAGATAACTCCTAAGCTACTATGAAATACTCATTGCATAATATATTACAGAAGTCAAATATTAAAAAACGACTAATATTTTAAATGAAATGGTTTCTTTTTGTTATCAATTTTTCTATATTAAAATATTTACCTATTTATTACTCGCTGTTGTACTGAACAGTGATCCTACAATTAAACAATTAAAATAATAAACTAAAACACAATTTAAACAATGCACAGTATACACACATTAAACTTTCCACGTAGTAATTTTACTTTGGTTGTATAGATACACAGCACTGATGTTGCAAAACACGTTACGTCTATGGCAAGACGTTACATAGTAGACGTTATATATATATATATATATATATATATATATATATATATATATATATATATATATATGCATATATATATATACATATACGAGTGTGTATGTGTGTTTGTGTGTGCGTTCACTGCTGGCCAAGCGCAACACGTCATTGGCATAGCTACAGATATACTGTTAGTTATATTAGCATTTCAGTGACGTGAACCCATAAGATTTCCCACTACCAAAAATTGCTTGAGGCACCTAAAGGAATTTTCATTTCAAAAATTTTAGTAACTTATTTACCCATTTTTAAAAAAAATCTTGTTTTCTTTTTCAATATCGTAAACACGTAATTGAACTAGATCTTTTTATAAAATTGTAAGTCAATCGGTCTTAAACTGAAAGAACTATGAAACAGATAAACAGATGGAAGTGATGAAATCATAAGGGTTCATTTTTTTATCTGCGTATAGAACCCAAAAAACTTCTGATCCTTAAAACGTTGTTATCTCCATCAGATTGTTTGCCCAATACATTGACGAACAAAACCCAAATGTAGGCCATTTCAAAGCATTTTTGCGGAAAGTCTCTCAGAGCAGAATGTTCGCAATTGATGCCACAGATATGAGAGTAGGAAAGAGCCTATGATACTCCCTCAGGTCGGTTTCTTTACCTGTGAAAGAAAGTTAAGGATTAAAAAAATATATAAACACGTAAAACGTAAACGTAATACGCATAATATAAACACAAAACGGAGGCCAAACACAATCGTCTAGTACAAAAATAGTTCTTATAAAACAGTTTTTATGAAAACGAAAAAGCTTATATTTTGATATTTTTTAACTAATTAAAAATATTAATTTTGTTTCACCACGTAAAAAAATTGTCTACATAATTTTTCACAAAGAAAATATTGTGAATACCTCAAAAATTATGAATTTTTATATCATCGTTACAGTTTTTCGGTAAATTTTAGATACTTTCTGACTCCAAATAAAAAAGTGTTTTTCATTATTTCTACTTCATTTCACAGTTCTAAAGGTAGTGGGTGGAAACTATTAACAATGTCTATATAAATTTATGGAAAATGTTTTTCGGAACCGTCGCAATTTGCCCTTTCAATTGAAATCCTACACAAATCTATAAGAAAAACCAAGTTCATTTGCCATTTGAAAAATTTCCATGTCAAAATTTTTAAATGACGACTCTTTAGATACATTCGGGTAAACATAATTACTGGCAGGACAATTGTCTGATTTCTGAGAATATTTTTGTGAATATTTTTTCTAATAACTTTAGAACTATTTTTTTTCCAATTCTTATAAATCGTTAAGTCGCCAATCGACGTCAACGTATTCCATACGATACAAGTAATAATAAAAGCTCGAATATTTTACTTGCTCTAATAAAAATTTCTATTTGAATATTTTTAAATGTCAACTAATACATACGAGTTAGTTAGGTGTGATGACATTAAAAATGTATTATGATAAAAAAATGTAAAAAATGTATATACATTCTACTTCTCTTTGTAAATAAAAATACAGACTACATATTCAACAAAAAAAGGTAATCTCATTAGTACCGTCTTAAATTTAGATTGCACGAGCGCACGCAACCACACATGCACGTACACACACACTTGCGCATACGCGTACTCGCGCATATATTAAGCCAATTTTTATAAAACTCATAAGAAATATTACATTTTTAAAAATTTACGAGTAAATTTAATGTTATGTTTGACTAGTATAAAATTTATTGAAATATTTTTGGATTAATTATGCCATTTCATATTTTACCTATTAAGAATTAGAAATGCAGAGAAGGGAATTTCACAATTTACATATATACAGGATATACGTACGTACATGTATCTTAAAGAATTTTGAACCTTAAAGTATGTTTCCGTTTTATTTCGGATTTTTAGGCGGTGAAAATTCGATGCCTGTTTATCGGTATCTGGTGTATGTATGTCATTTTAAAGAATTCAAAGTATTTTTATTTTATTCAAAATAGAATCTCGAATAGAAGTCAAAATTTGGAAGCGATAGGATAGGATGATAGAGATCTTTTTTTACTTATTTTAAACCTATTTTTATTCAATTTTTAAGGTGCAAGGTAACATATTCGCTTATAATTTTAATCTACATCTGTAAAACTCGAGAAAACCTTAATTAAATTTTTGTCTGGATGTGTAAGTTGTACCTATTTTTTTGTTTTAAATTCATAACGAAATTTCGAAAATCATTTGTTGACCCGTTATTTTCAGTGGCATTCGTTTCTCAAACACGAAGCAGAGTTTTTAGGTGTTGATTATCAGTGTACATGTGTCAGTAAAATTTTAGTATGTTGATTATTTGATATTTTGGTACACAAATAATTTATTTGTATTTGGTTACTGGTGGAAATTTGGTTATTTTAATTAATTAATTAAAATTTATAAAGTGTTATCTTTATTATCGAGAAATTACGTAACGATATGAATAATATGCGATTTATGCGACTGAAGTATGATACATGATTTTTTTTTCGGTAATTTTTTATTTTATGTTGAAAGAAAATCCATTGACCATTCTTATGAAATATAAAGGTGTAAGGATTCTTATGAAGTAAAAAGATAATAATCCATATAATCTCATGAATAAAGTGAACTTCTTTACATACATACGTTGACGTCTGCGCGCTCTACTACTTCTCATCATGGTCTACACATGCTTTCTCTCAAGGATGACGCAATTTTAACCTGGCAGAATGATTCTAATGCCCCTACCAAAGATTTACTTCAAAAAGCACCAAAAACCAGATTATTCGAATCAAACCAAACGAGTCAAATTCGAGGAGTGTAATCCACATTATGGCATTGTGAATTTTCAGTTCCACGTGACATAATGTAGATTACACACCTGGAACCAACGTTCTCATAAAGACTAATTCAGCAGTTGAACCTAAACATAAAGAGATTCCACTGTGTCATTGTTGAATATAAGTGAGTGCCTTCTAGCTCTTTAATCAGACAATGGATACTACCTAGGACCAGGAAACTAATCGAGAAAGAACAACGAATTCAAACTCGAGGGGTTCTATTACGTTATTTTGAACATCTAGTCACCGAAATATGTGGATTCCATTCACCAGATAACGAACGAAGTGTGCACAGTCTTATGCATAAAGCTCCCTC
The DNA here is from genome assembly GCA_039881145.1 of Druceiella hillmani. Taxonomy (NCBI): domain Eukaryota; kingdom Metazoa; phylum Arthropoda; class Insecta; order Lepidoptera; family Hepialidae; genus Druceiella; species Druceiella hillmani. The sequence goes on from JAYKKI010000100.1 coordinate 4,887,483, forward strand.
TTTCAAACGTTACCCAATTTCAAAGTGACATTATAAAATGTAACAATTTCATTTGACTAACATAGAGAATGATATCTTACACAATAATACATGTAAGTATTTAATGAATTTGTTGTCAGTAAATATAACACCACTCACCAAATAACGAACAAAGATTGTACAGTCCTGTGTATAAAATCCCCTTCAAACGTTACCCAATTTCAAAATGACATTAGAAAATGTAACAATATTATTTGACCAACATAGAGGACGACATCTTACAAAATAATACCTGTATGAATGTAATAGGTCTATTATCAATAAATACAGAAACGAAGCTCTAGACCCGCGTTTAGAATGAATTGCTAAATTTATACTTTTGAATGAATTGCTAAATTTAAACATTTGAATGAATAGCTAAATTTATGCTTTTGAATGAATTGCTAAATTTATACTTTTGAATGAATTGCTAAATTTATACTTTTGAATGAATTGCTAAATTTATACTTTTGAATGAATTTCTAAATTTATACTTTTGAATGAATTGCTAAATTTTTACTTTTGATAGAATTGTTAAATTTATACTTATTTAAAGGAATAACCATCGATTATGATACGAAAAAGATGGTTTTAATATACAAGTTTCATGTTGGAAACGAAGCTACCAATTTTTCAAAATTTCGAAGGCCTTGCATTTCATTGCTAATTTTATACTAGCTTTGGACGAAAAAATTAACCAAAGGATGCAGTGTCTATGATCTTATAAGAATTTTTAACAATCCATAAATATGATAGTTTACGTACAAACTACAGAGTTGTACGTGGATTAGTGAGTCCGACCAAATACACAGTTAATTCTAGTGCGCCCGGGTAACTCAATAAATTGTCCGAAACGTGCTCTGTGAGCCTTCCAACCCCGTGATGCCTTCCAATTTTGGGCCTTCATTCATTGCGTGATGCCCGACGATCCTTCAACTCCGGTGTAACTAAGTTATCCCTTATTCCGAAGGTGTAATGTGATCAGGCGGGTCTCGAAACAATATGACTAGTTAAATTAGATGTTAAAAGTTGGTAAATTTGCAGTTGTTTTTGAATTTGGTTACGTGTATTTTAAATTAGATCTTTATTAACTAGATGTTAACCTAAAATGGATAATAGCCCTAAGTACTTATCTCCAGTATCATAGCCCTTGCATATTTGTATGTTATATAATCGCTCTCTTTTTCTTTACACATTGCCTGTATTATTTATGGTGCTAATAAGAATATTCCCTTCCAAGATGTTTCTTTTGAATTTATTTAATACCAGATATCGACGAAATATTGCATACTTATTAGTTTATTGATGAAAAAGTTAACAATTTTTTTTTATTTTTGAAATTTTATTTGCATACTACCTCGTAGATAAATTGATAAAGGCTTGTTTATCGACATTTTTTTAAATTGTACTAAATAATTCCATACTCATTGAATCAAAAAATTTTTGATACTATTTACAACTTGATGCTCCGAAAGCAACTCCAAACCTCATAACGTCCATATGTGAATTTGACACGGATTTTTTTAAACAATTAAGTTCATATTAATAATGGATTATGTTGTTATTATTTGATAATCAAACCATATTTAGAAGCAGGTTTATTTGTTCAAAGAGGATACACTTAATTTATTGGTTGTATTATTATCGGTTTGCAATTTATATTTTTAAATTTACGGTAAATATTTAAATAATAAAATTAATTAAAATAATATGAAGTTAGAATTATCTAGTGACCATAGAAATAAATTCAAAACTTTTAGTTCCAGCTTTGATTAATAGAATTGTTGTCATAAAATAATAAAATAATACTAATGAAGGAAGTTGCAAAGAAAATTGTAACGTAAAATTGTAAATATCATATCTTTGGAACTTGATGAAAAGTAGGCAAAGAGTGTGTCTGTTCCAAATTCGAAGACTATATACTATGTAAAAATGTAATATTAACTATATGAAAAATATGACTTGTAGAAGCCCATGTAAATATTGTATTAAAACTAAAGGGATGATTCTGGTGATATTCACATTTTTCTATATTTACAACCGATGTTCTCAGAAAAACTTAGAACTGCCATGGTAACACATCTTATTAAACCCTATATTTTTACTAGCTAATTGTTTTTAATATTATAAATGGGCATCATTTACTTATGAGGAATGCAATATTTTTTTTATAATTTTGAATTTATCATACAATATTTAACACCCTTTTCTAAAAAATATTTAAAAATTAACATTGTCTTTTTCGAAATTACTAAAGCAAAAATAATGCAAAAAAATGTGCCAATAAAACTAACCAGGAGATTACAGAAAAACTAAAGCGATTATCTTAAATCTTATACTTTTCGAAATAAAGACGATGTTTTTAAATTATGACAAATAAATATTTGTAATACGTTATGACAAATAAATATTTGTAAATAGTTTGATAGAAATATTATGCCATCAAACGAGTGCAACACCATGACGAGTCCTATTTTTTTGCACAAAAGACCTATTTTATTGGAAAATAAATGATCATTCACTTCGTTTTGTTTGTAGATACTTAAGTTTAAAGAGGCGTCTCTTTCTTGCACGTATGGACACGGAATAGGAGAAACTCAAAGGTATATGTGTGTGTGTATATATATATATATATATATATATATATATATATATATATATATACACATATAAATATATATATATATATATATATATATATATATACATGCACACATACTTTACGGAATTTTTAAATATTTGAGCCTAATTTCTACAGTATAAATGATATTTTCTAACCTTGGGTGTATGGTGCCGTATTATTCAAAAGATTAAATCGATATCGAAAGATAATACATGAATAAAATAACAAGTATCGTATTTGTCGCCCCTAAAATGCCGCCTTATTGAGATTTATTGTCACGGTATTAGATGAACATATTTATTATTCTAGGATATGTTTGTATTACAGGACACGTTAATTTACAACAGTCTTACTCCTAAATTATTGCACCCTTAAATTTCATATTTGTTATTGGTGTTTAATTCAATTATTACGAGTAATTATATCTTAAATTGCTATTTCAAAAGTACACGTATTAGGGGTACTTTTGAAATAAACAATTTAAGATATATTTAATCGTAATACCACCTCAGGAATTGTAGAAAATGTTACGGAAGTCACTTTTTTTAAATTTATTAAATTCTTATTCCCATGTCAGTTGCCATATACGAGTATTTATACATTTTGTTTTCAATTTACAGGAAATAACTAATGAAAAAAATATTAAATTTTAAAGGCAAAAGAATAGTAGATATTAATATATACAAATTTTTATAAAATAGTTCTCTTTTCGATTGCGGCATATCTCACATGGATTGCAAAGTAAAAGAGAACAAGCTTATATTCAAATTTTACTTTTATTTTGCAATGTGTGTGGTGGGTTTGCATATAAACTAAGAAGTTGTTGCTGATTTTTAGTGACTTGTCTATTTGTTGTGACTTTACACAATTAAATCGAGTTTTATATCATGTTGGTATTCGACCACGGTCTCTAAGACTGCATAACTCTTGTCAGTGATACCATTTGGAAATTATGAGAACAAGCAGTAGAGCACTGCCTGTCTGAGGCGGCACGACCAAAAGCAGATCCGTTGTTTTATCAAATACAAAGTCAGCTTTGTATCACTGGCCACTATATCTGCTCGTTTGCGGTCAAAGTTTTATCAAAACTGCTTCCCGAATTGGTGGATCCTCGACTATCAAGATCAATGAAATTATTAAGGGTTCCATTAGTGCTAAGATTTTAAAAAGTAGAAACTAAAAATGATCAGATTAAAAGTTTGTCATGTGAGGCCTCTCATTTTTATAGTCAATTGTCCTTACAATTTACAGTTTTAAAATGAAAAAAAAATTACTGACGTTTGGTTAGTTAACTAAAGTGAATACAAAATTAAACGCTTTCATTTTAGTAAATAAACATAAATATAAAACAAAGTGTTTTAAAAAGTAAAGTTTGGTATATAAATTAAATTTTAATCAGAAAATTACGCACCTCTTCAGGCAAGTCACTGTGGGGAACTGACCAAACTCTACTCGTTTTGGAGTCGAACATGATATCGCATATATGCTGCAGAAAAGCGTCACTAGGAAACGTGATACATTTATTGAATATATTTAGTCTTAAATTTACAATTAAATGAATCTACGTGGTGTAGTATTATTTCTACTTACTTTAAGTTCTTTACCACGACCTAGGTTTTGTTGTGTTACATCTTTATGTGGCTAGTAGCAAAGATCTTTGCTACACCACGTAGTTTAATTTAATTGTGACTACATCACGTAGTTTCATTTAATTGTGATACATTTAGTAATTAGTATCTTCCGAGATTTTTAATAATTAGTAATCTCATGCTTTTGCTCACGCGTTCATATAATCTTTTTTTTTGTTTTTTAATTTACCTCACATGTTTTCACGGCGGTAACAGGAAAGCAATTTACAGTTGTTTGTGTTTTCTTTATGGCCCATAATGTGAAATATTTAAACGAGTCCAAAAATATTTCCCTATTTCCTATTATTTTGCCTTTTATATTATTAGTGCTTGAAGATGACCTACTGAACGTAGGTGACCTAATAATAGCTACTGTTTTTTTAGCAGCAGGACTTTATAAACGTTTTATGAAGCAATTTTAAGAATCAACTAACTACATGAACGCATACTTGAAGTGGTCAATAAAGCAGAAATGCCCAAGGGCAAAATTGTGTTGTTTCGTTGCGACATCAGTATTAAATAGGAGCCAATTTGTCATTCGATAAAAGATATTTACTTTTAGGAAATAGAACGAATAATGTAACCTATAAATTTAGGAGTACTGAAAGATAATTTATCCAAGTTTCAAGAGTGTTATCATTTTTACTGTCCCACCTGGTAACTCAGTGGATTCGATGTGATCTGCAAGCATTCTTATGTGGCATAATCCTTGAAATAAGGTGTATATATGATAGCTGTATTTTTAAGATGTTGATATACATATTTGCCCACTCTTCAGAGTATTTTGTTAACGTTTTTCATAATATTAAACGTTATTTTTTTCTTTCTTACTGCTTAAATTATGCTTTCTTGTTCGTCTTTTTTTGTTCAAGACCAAGTTTTCTCAATTTGTTTCTGAGCTTTTGTAATTTACTTTCATTTTAAGGACTTATTTTTAATTTTTATAACCCTTTGCCTGAAATACTTCGTATTGATTTGAATTCATCCATATTAAATTTATTCTAATTTTGGTAACGAGATATTTTTAAGTGTTTTTTTTTTATTTTAAATGAAACAAATTAGTGAGAGTAATATAATTGAAAATAAATTACTTGGATAGGTAGGAGAGTGATATACAGTCAAGTATTGAAAAGTGATGAAGTTATAGAATATTTCGAAAAGAGAGATTCAAAATAAGAAAGCTTTTAATAGACAAATCTGTAAATTTAAACAGGTTTAAAAAATTTGTAAAAAGTTATAGATTAATTGAAAGAATGATATTTTCACTCACGACACGTCCGAACAACATAACGTATTCTGCGAGTAGCTTATATTCAGATCACACTACGACCCTTTCCGCTGACGCTCTAAGCAAGATGCCAAATGTGCGCTGTTGTATATATAAGGCAATACTTATTTTATTATGTTGCTGATAAAATATTTATTAAATTACAATAATTAGTTTCTAACGCGATAAATTGAGTGCCAAAAATAAAATGGCTCTCTTACGCATTCATTACATTGCCACCTATTAATTCTAAACATATTTAATTAATTTTTTTAACAAATAGTCATTAAGTTATTCCATTGCATAAACAATACTTAGTTTTATAAATTAATTTCAAAATAAAATATTGCCCTTTACCTGATATCCAGGCTTATAGTAATTTACACACATGGCTCTATTTCAAATGAACATGTATAAATTATTATAGTAATTTGATACGAATCATCGGAAATTAATTATCATAAGTAAATAGAAAAACAGAGTTTATTATAGTATTTTATAAATTTAGTATATCTTCAATATTAGGTATTTTAGGATAATAAGGATTTATAACAATTGTGAGGAGTGTGAAATTTGTCTGTGGCTGTTAGCCCCACTCGAGGTAGAAATACTGAAATTCAAATTTTTACTTTTTAGATTTAATTTTTATTCAGCCTAGAGCACCAATAAATATTTATAAATATATTCATTATGTTCAGGAAAGGTTTTGCAGGTAAAATATATTTTTATTAATATTTTAGGAGTATGCGGATCCGGATATCTATCCATCCGGTGATCTTCGATGTCTTGTGTACGTTAGGACGCTACGAAGAGATTTTCTACCCCCCTCTCACCCTTGAAAACTTCATAAATGCATAATAAAGAAGACAATACTCTTATTTATGTATATAAATATTTTTTTTTCTATTTGAAGAAAAAATTATTTAATAATATTTATTTAAAATGACTTTTATATTTTAAAGAATCAAAAGAAAATCTAACACACATATGTAAACATAAACAAAAATATGAACATATTTGCATAAACTATGGATATACGTATGTGGGCTTTATATTCTTAATTACTATTTTCATTTTAGTTATGCTATTTTACTTTTAAATTTGTGCTATTATTTGGTTGATGAATTGACATTAATCAGTCTTAATAATCTATTTTGATAGAAACTTAACAAACATTATAATGTTTCTTATATAAAGCATTTTTTTCAAGTCTACAATGACAAATTAAAACACTTTTGTTATATATTATTCATAATATTGATAATAAAACAAATGAACCAATTAAGTATTTAAATAAAATAATACTTGTACTTACTTAATTGAAATATTTTCATCGACCTCGCACCAAGTCTTCCGTATATATTTAGAAACTTATGAACATTTAAGGGTACATAGATTAATATTAATTTTACACAACGTGAATATGTTGCCTAATATATATTTAATAGGCGTAAAAATGTGGTTCATATTTTAATATTATAAGATCTAGGATAATCTCTACAGTTTTCCTATAGTCTTTTAGTCAGATTTTACCAATTCTGTTATTTCACGGTTTTCAGTTCAGTAGTTGAGGAAAGAAGAAAGGGCAGAAGAGGGGGTATGCTATATTTTGGCAAATTTTTTAGAACGTATTTTTAACTGCATAATTTAAAAATACAAAAACATATTTTTGTATATCTCAGAATAAACCCTTTCAAATGATATAAAAAAATTTTAGCAAATGATTTTGTGATTTGGTGGCAAATACGCCAAAAAATTATATTATTAATATATGCTCATATCCTTGAAAATTGGGTAACTTTACTATTTTAGATTTTTAGTATATTATACTATTGTAGATTTATTATATATTGTTTTAGATTAATTGTATATACTATTATAGATTTATTATATATACTATTGTAGATTTTATTGATAGTATTCAAGATTTTACAAGATTTTGGATGAGATTGAAAACGTTTAAAAATAACGATTATCATAAATTTTTCTCATTTTAGTTTTCCGACACTGATAACGTAAAGTAGTCACGTCGTCAGAGAATTTAAATTCCTATTCAAAATGAAGAAAAGTTATAAGATTATTTAATAATTATAGATTTAGTGTCATTAGGTAGAAAATATTAAGGGATATTAGTAAAAAGAGAAAGATTAATATTTTGAACATTAATTCGAACCAAATCTTAATTTTTATTGCATCGCCATATCTATTGAATTTCGGATTATTGAATTTTATTATATTGTTAAAGTTTGGTTTCAAAACAAATTCGACTTCCACAACCGGTATAAAACTATAATTTAGTTAACCAATAAATAAAACTCATGGCCCCATTGACTGATCAGTCCTAATTGAAATACTTTTCTAGATGCATTATTTTCTCCTAGTAAATTTATAAGGTTATTTACTTATCCAATGTAACGAAAGAAAAGAAATGAAGAAAATTTTTTAGAAAGGAAATGGACATAAATTGAAAAATATAAATCTAATTGGGTTTTCTATTTTTTTTTCAATTTATTTTCAATCGAAAAAAAGACATGGATGATCTAAAAATATGTATATAATAATAGTCCTATATTTATGTTTAAAAAGGTACGAATATAGAAATCAGATTTGAATATAAATGGCAGAAATATATTCTACGGTTACTGCTGAGAGTATATATGTTGATAAAAAGATTATATCCGTTGAAAAATATATTTTACCATTTATTAGATGCTGCGAAGGATACATCCGTTGATAACAAGATTATATCCGATGGAAATATATTCTTAAGTTTATATAGATACTGCGAAGAGTGTATCTGTTGATAAAAAGATTATATCAGTTGAAAAATATATTCTACAGTTTATTAGATAGTGCAAAGAAGTAAAAATATATTCTAAAGTTTATAATATAAAGAAAGATATATTCTAAAGATTATATAGATACTGCAAAGAATGTACTTGTTGATAAAAAGATTACTTCTGTTGAAAAATATATTCTACAGTTTATTAGATACTGCGAAGAATATATCCGCTGATAACAAGATTATATCCATTAAAAATATATTCTACTGTTTATATAGATACTGCGTGATACAGTTTATAAAGATACTGCATACCGTTGATGTCCGTGATAATAATTTATTAAATAAATTTGTGCGTCAATACCGTGCTCAGCTGTTACACATAGCAGATTAAAATATATGAAGAAAATTTGAAATATTTTCACTTCAAAGCGCTGTGTTAGCCACAGCACCTGCTGCTCATCTTCCCCAGAATAATCTACGGTACTGAACCGGTGTCCAATCTAAAATTCCTCTGTCGGGTAGTTCTTTTTTCCTTTTTAAATAAATCATTTCAATGGAGTCTACCTAGAAAGAAAAATATAATGTGGATTATAATGTATTTTACTACATTCGGTTAAGAGGTACTTCGACGTCACATTCTTCATTTCTGAAGGTGGTGTGCATCCTAAAAAGTTCTGCTGGCTTCCTTTATAAGTCTTTTTTTTCCATTCAGCCTTGTCTTCGGATTTCCTAATATCGGATGTGATTGGGATGCCTGTGAACATAATAGCCTGGACAATCCATTGGATTGGAAATCCTATTACATTATTAGTTTAATAAAATAATAAAAGAAAATTAATAAAAGATTTCCTACCTGACAAAAGGTACATTCGCTTGAAACAGAGAAGTTGAAGAGGTACATTCGCACAAATCTGGTACCAAGGAGGAAATAATTAAGTACTTCAAGAGCAATTACGTATATATATACATATATATACACACATATATATATATATATATATATATATATATATATATATATATATATATATTTATATAAAATACGTCAAACAGTTTAATACTGCAAATAGTATAATTATTGAAAAAATTAGGCCCTTTATCACTTACAAAATATTGATTAGTCTTTTTTATTTCTGTTCTGGGTAAATCACAAATTTGAAATAAAAAGTAATAAGTTTTTATAATTATTCTAAGTATAATAACAAATAAACGTACATTTGCAGTTGATTTACTATGTAAAATGAGGCCCATTTTTAAAATTAAATGACGTAGTTTCCAGTAATATACAGGTATGTCATTAACTATGAACAATTTACTTTATCGAATACTATTAATTTTAAATCAATACATATTATGTGTGTATATATATATATATATACATATACGTATAATTCATTATTCTATACTTCATTGCTTTCTCTAGTGGTAAAAATTATTTCTGTAACTAACACAAATTGCTTTTTCTTCGATTTTGTTTCAGGCTTTAAAAACGAATATAGTTTTCGACGATATGGAGAATAAAATAAAAATTGTCATGAAGAGATTGATGAAGAATTTCGTGTACCTTGGGATATCTTGTATTTATATTAAGCATGTAGACTTCCAAATGTACAAGAAGGATTTATAGAATGGTACAAAGCTTTTAAAACATTATAAGGTAATTTCCCGTTACTGACATGAATAATAAAGTAATTCCATATTTTTCTATTCTGTGTGTTTTGAGGGGCTAAGTTTAAAATATGTTAAATACTATAGCACATACAAATTAGCGGATAAGACGTTACTCCTTTTTAAATAAGATGCATTTTATGACTTTACTCACTGGCATTTCTAGTACTGACCCGCGTGAACCCAGTTATATCATGTTGCCAGATATGGCGAATTTACCTGGGATATATTTCAAAAGGTTTTTTTAATTTTTATGAATTCAATAAAGATGATCTTCGCTATGAATGATCAAAATAGGGGAGATCAAATTTTTTTTCTTTGTATTCTTGGATTCAACGACTTGTTGTGTCACATAAGATTACGTATTCACTGATTATTGTGTATGTATTTTGTATTGTTTCAGTTGCTTTTGGATCGAATGGAACCAAACATTCAAACAAGAATTATGAATATTAAAACATGATTCGTGTAGAAAGAACATTCTATTTTTATAATTTGTCTGTTTTTTACTCATGTGAACTCTGTTACTAACGGAATTGAATATCGCTCTCTTCACGTACCCTACCAGAAATGTTGGAAAAGTTTATATAATAACATTCTATAAATTGCTGAAAGTAAGAGTTTATTAGTTGCTAACTGAATATTTTCTTTATTCATGGAAATTATATAAATATCAACGTTCAAATGATCAGTACAATAATATTTCGGTAGAAATTTCAAGAGATTCTTCCACGTATTTTAGTATACTTGGGAGTTTCTCTGAATTTGATTGTAATAATTTTTTACCTAGGTGAGACTTCTTAAAATTAGAAAAATAATTAATAATTAATATAGAAATTGGAAAAAATAAACCAAATCTAGTCACTTTGTGTATAAGTATAGAATCGACCTCGCGTCGTTACGAGTATACTTAACTTTGCACAATAGTGAAGACTTTAAGGCCTTATACTCATTTTTACATAAAATAAACTTTCAACCAGACGAACGTCGATGTATTCAGATGCAGATAGCATAACAATACTGCGTTGTGAAAATTGTTAAGTGACAAGAAAATTTTTTTATTCAATTTTAATTATGTATGATATCACATTTTCCTTAAGTTCACTATTTGTAGATTTCATTGTCATTAGAATTATTGTAACTAAGTTTATATATTTTTGATTTTGTGATGTACGAGTATAAATGCTTCTCATTTTACACTTGATGTATTTTAATATTATGGAAAAGACAAGTTATTACCTTGCTGGCTTGTTGCGATTCCGAGATAACGTAATTATGAGTAGATCCTGCAAAATGCCAAAGTATAGATGTATGAATTGGTTTTTGTTACTCCATAACCCATAAAATTTGGCACATGACTGCATCATAGCCCATATTAACATACTCTTTTCTTCGAAATTTGAAGTAGTTACTGAAATGCTACATCCATTTCTAATTGCACTCAATAATTTCCTATTTGAATATATGGTACTGTTTTTAAAGAAAATTCTGTAAGTTTCATTTTAGAATGTGTTAGCGCACACCATATATCCCGAATTGTCAAATCCGAGCATGGTCTTCGTGGTCATAATGGCAGAAAATTTTGAAAACTGTTCCGTACAAACTCCACTATCATGTTACTAATGAATGGAAAGAATTTAAAAACATTATAGAGACCCATATTTTATAAAACTGTGCTCGATATGAATAAAGTCGGGGGACATATATTCGATTGAGCAACATAATTAAAATATTATCGTGATATGACAAAAGAGTCGAACAGTGGTAGTAAAATTATGGCATTACGGAAAAGAGATATTAAAAAAATTAGAAAAATTATCCTAAGATTTTTTTCTGAAATAGAGCTAAATGTTTGAAGTTATGTCTTTTGTCTTGAAGATTTGATTTTTTTAAATTTTTGCATGATCTTTCCTCACATAAAAAAGGTACTTTAAACTTTGCACGCATTGCATTTTTTGGAATTATAATGATTTAATAATTCATCAAGAGCCATTAGAAAGTATCGTTTTTAAAATGCTTTTACATTTTTATAAAAAAAAATTAAATTTTTTCTTCAGTAATTTCTGTTTGAAAAATATATAAAAAATATTTTCTCATTTTTCAGTAATCTCATCGTTATTTTGTAAAAACGTGGCGGAAATGTTATTTTAATTTTTTTTTATTTAGTCATTCAAAAAACTTAAGTTATTTTGGTTCTTTGGGCTAAACTTCAAGTCATTTTGGTTCTTTTTTTTCGTGTTCTTTCTTAGTTAAAATAAACTATTTATGTGACTGTCATCATTATATAACATATCAAAGGAACTCCAGATTATTCAAATCTAACTATTTCTCGCGGAGATATAATCTTTTAAATATTTTGAGTAATTATCAGATTCTTTTATTTCCGTTTACTTTTTTTGAGGAGTTCAGTATATTTTCAAACACATGGTAGAAATTTTAAAGACGAAAGGGGCTCATTGCGTTTGACATTGGTTTAAAATTTAGTTTACCATAAATTTGGTTGTTGAAACCAAAATTGCGATAACCAAATTCCGCTCGCTTGAACCTCAATTGTATTTTTAAAAAATTGCCAAACACAAGTAGAACTAGCACTATATATATATATATATATATATATATATATATATATATATATATATATATATATATATATGTATATGTATATATATATGTATATATATACATATATATATATATATATATATATATATATATATATATATATTAAAATTATGAAGAGAATTTTAGAGTTTTTGCTTTCTTTCGTAACGAGACCTTTGAAATAATTTCTCACCATATCAAAATAATATCATATACCATTAATATTCTTTATTTAAGACCTTTATTTACTCCCTTTTTAATTCATGTATAAATATTTTTTAAAAGTGAGTGGGTTAAAAATATATAATACTTTGCCGAATTTAAGTTTCTAAGTTGCATGGCCTGAGACGATCGATTGTCAATACAGAAAAACAAACATCTTGCCTACTATATATATCGTATACCTAAAAACATGGTGCACATTTAAACAGTATGGTATCTAGAGTCATTGATAAAGGTTTTTTTAGGATTTTTTTATCATTTTATGTTCAATTTCATAAATATGGGAGGGTATATTTTTTTGACATATTTTACAGTATATCTGTGAACATACATTACCCAATATTAAGAAAAATAAATTTGACGCACTTATCACTTAGCACTTTTTAATCGCATCCCAAATTAAAATCAGAAAATAATTTCGAGCTCTTAATATCCCTCCTCTAAGATTTTTAAAATTTTACTTGTTGAAGTATATGTGGATTAATATATTTCATTATTATAAAATTGTCAAATTTCTATGTCAAGTGAAGAAAAACAGCTGTAACCCACGGACGGACACAGACGTGAGTGTTCTTATAAGAGTTCATTTTTTCACAATTAAATGAAACTACGTGATGTAGTGAATATATTTGGCGTTAATTTTGTAGAAATTCATTATTCACAATTAAATGAAACTACATGATGTAGTATTATTTCCACTTTCTTTAATTTCTTTACCACGACCTAGGTTTCGTTGTATTACAACATCTTCAGGTGGGATATTAGCAAACATCTAAATATCTTTGCTAATATCCCACCTGAAGATGTAATATAACGAAACCTAGGTCGTGGTAAAGAAATTAAAGAAAGTAGAAATAATACTACATCACGTAGTTTCATTTAATTGTGAATAATGAATTTCTACAAAATTAACGCCAAATATATTCACTCAACAAATTTTCTTATTTATGCATATATTCCGTAATTTCACTATTATTTTTCAACATAATATTCGACAGCAGACTTACATAATCTTTTTCGGAAAATAAACTTACACATATATTACAAGTTCTAGTATCTTGAAGGCCCCTCTACGCCACCCGCGCTACGCTGTTCACCGCACCTGCTATCCATCCGACTTCCCTTGGGTGATTTAGGACGCTGACTCGGTGTCATAGACCGGCGCCCGTTAGCAAGCTATCTTTATTCTCTTTTTGAATAAACTACCGTGTCGCCTCATATTAAAGTCCTAGGACTATGTCTTATTTATTTTTTAAAACAATATAACGTACTCACCTGTTTACTTAGGATTTTTTTTAAAAACATGCGATAATTTATGAAACTCGATATCTTCTCAATTAGTGAAACATGAAATCTCAATATTCGTCAATTTTCTTCAATTGTTTTGTTCATTTATCCATGAGGTTAGGTTGTACAAAAATTATTACTTGACTAATACAATATTGGGCAGCATTAATCAGTATCGAATCCATGCTACACTTTTTATTAGAAATTTTTACTTTATTAAAATGAAAATTATTTTAGCGCTTAACAAAATTTATTTACGTTGGATAGTTGGTATTTTGTTAATCAACATATATATATATATATATATATATATATATATATATATATATAATCAAATATTAGCTAAATGGCACTAATCGGTTTATAAAAATTTAATAATAAAATATAGCTAATAAAACAGTTTCTGGGTATATTTAATTTGAATATTTTTAACAATAAATAAAACGCAAATGATTCGTTCTTCATTAGTAGTATTACTGACATAGATGTAGCCAGACTGTCAATTGAAATGAGAAATTGAAACTGATACTGTCATTATGTAAAAGACTCGAATGTTTTTACTTTTCAAATGACGCGGAAAATGTTTTCAAGTATATTTAAAAATAAAACTCCACGAAATGCGAAATGAAAATAATCAGCGGCATTGTAATTTCATGTATTCTGATTTTTTTATAAAATGTCTTCGCAGTTGGAAATATAGATTTTTTGCTGACGTACCAAAGAATATCATCTTATAAATGGACACGTCAATTTAAAGATTTTATGGAATTACAAGGTTCGGAAATCGTTCGACTCTTGTAATTTTAAGAGATTTTTAAATTGAAATCTATGATAAGACGATATTCTTATTTATTTCATTTACTTGAATTATTAAAATGTTTAATGCGCCAGTGCGAAAAACATTTTTCTTTTGATTATAATTATATAAATAATTTATAGGTTTGTACACTAATAAGTAATACACACTGTTAAAAGTTTAATACTTAACGATTTACATTTTAACAATGTCATTAATTTTTATTAAGTTTGAATAATGGCATTGAATAATTTTTGCATCAATGTTAAATTTTTTGGTAAATCTATTTATCCCGTAGGAAAGTTCATCACTACGCTTATAAAAATCTACAATTTAAGTCTAATATTTACTATTTATGGACAGAATGTAAATTACATAACATATATGTTTTTTCGCGATATTTAATTTATTTCTGTCTAAATTTCCTATTTAACCATACAGTGTTATATAATGCAAAAAAAATTAATTTTCAGATCATTAAACATAAAATTAAACTCTCGATAATCTCACAATACAATGTAATTTTAGTCGATATAAATGTTGTTCGTCATATGCTTTATCATGCTAACTACTTTCCAGGTTGTTCTCTCATTTTTACTGGGTGAAATTTCTGTCCTCCCCTCGATATTTATATGAAGGTGCCAAAATGTTATGTGCCAAGTACTTATCAAATTTGAAATCAGCAACGTGAAAAATACCTAAGAAGAGCATTATGGTAAATTATTTTTATAAATTAGAAAAGAGTGTTCACTCGGTAATTATTTCTATGTCTTATTAAAATATAATAAGAGAAGTGGCAATTTTTATTTTTAAGCGTAATTTTCTCTAAATTCGTATGATATCATTGATATTTTATACTATTTACCTATCTTAAAATATTTCCATCGACATCAAAGATTTTTATCTATATAGTTTCGATTGCATTTAACTTGCTTAGATATTTTCCTAATTACGTTTAATTATGAAAATATAGTTTTTACTCCATTGTAATTGGACGTTATGAGAAAGTGAAAAGAACTTCGCTCGTTTATCTATTTGCTTCTACAACGTCAGATTTGGAGTTGATTTGGTACTAGAAATGTTTTGCATTTAATTATTAAATGCACATTCATTATTTTGATAAAGCGTAGGTAACAATGTAGAAAGTACATAATAAAATATATTTTAATTTTACTATATTTATACACTTCACATTCTATTACATACCATATAAAATAAGCTCAAGTAAGACTTTAGCGTTTATAAAAGAAAACACTAGCTTACCATAAAAAAATATAGAATAAATTACTCAAATCCGTATTTCGTTACGTAATAATGGAAAACGTTGTTCATTTATATGAATCACTTTCATATTTTCTAATAAGCCAAAGCCAGAAATTTGCGACAAGCAGTTAATAAAAAAATATATCTATTGCTCTTTGCATTCACATAACTATCATACTTTTTTATTACTTCCATTTAGTTCCAAATGAAGAAGGAAATTTTCACTTTATCAACATTTATCCGCTTAATTATTATGCCAATTTGGCACTATAACTGAGCCACAAAAAACAAATTCTTAAATATGTTGTCACTAAATATATTGTCATAAATTTGCAAATTGTAACGTATTCATATTTTTAATTCACAAATAGAATAATAATGATTTAATATCACCACACACTAATAGTTTATAAAAAGTTGAAAGAGGCACAGGAGTAACGGTTTAGCAGTTTTAACTCAGAAAGTTAGTCAAATTTTGCTGAGCGGGATGGGGTAAATTTGGGGGCAAATGGGGAAAATTAACTAAAATAAATATAATAAATACTTTTTACAGCTTTAAGCTTAAAGTAAAAAGAAAATACGAGGGATACTCGTTGATCCGTTGCTTGTATGTCTGCCAAGAGCGAGTTTAGTAGCGATGTCAAGTTGGAAGAAATACATACGAGTAAAATTTATAAAGCCGCATGTATACCAATGGTGAGATCTGAAAATATTTATCTCCCAACTTTAGCGAGTCAACGTTTGAAAGGTGAAAAGAATTTGAAGCATCGCTGGTAAATGGTTTTTTTAAAGAAATAAACATGATTTTTTCATTGTTCATGTTCTGTCTTTGTGACTAATTATAACGAGTTACCAATTTATAGTACTAATACTGAATACTTGAAGTAATTTCGGGCCAGAAATGTTTCAAGTAACCTCAAATGGTAAATAATCGCTTGGAAAAGTCCACTATGTATATATTTATATATATATATATATATATATATATATATATATATATATATATATATATACAAATATGTATAAACATTTAGATATATGTAATTTTTTATGCAAATTGAAATAGTAAATAAATACTCCAAAAAGACTCAGACAAAGTTCCAAAATTTTTTTAACAGAATAATTTTTTTAATATTGGAATAAAATATATTATAAAATGGAACATAAAAAATTTCCACTTAATCTGTCACTTGATCTTGTAGAAGTCTTTGAACCATGGATTTAGGGTGAATATCTCAATTCCAATATACACAGACAACTATTGATCCACTTTAGGCGTGTTCCAACGCCAGTTTCTGTAATACAACCATGTCATATAACGATTCCATTAAATGCGTGCTACTGCTTCTGTTGTTTGGTGATAATAATCTGATTTAGAGGTAAAACATACACATAATCACTACTATTGAAGGCAGCTACGGAGTTTTAAAAAAATTCTGACCCGATCAAAATTTGAACCCGTGCCCACGTTTACTACACTGCTAGTACTTTACATGCCAGGATATAACCCCGTTTGTTAAATATATTTAGGTTTCACATAATAGGATTTTATAAAGCAAATTGTTATTTGATTCAGTGTTTGAATGTGAATTATAACTATTAATCTCTCCGTTAATATTATTATACCTTTGTAGTAAATATTACTCAATAATATTTTCCAAACCAGACGTTACAGACAAGTAAATAGATTATACCCATAAAATTTCAGTACTAACTTCTCATATATCTCTGATAGAGTATATAAAAGACCGATATTCTATTCGCTAAGCAACAGAGATCTTGTGAGTAAAAAAAAGACAAATTATAAAATAAAATGCCCTTTCTCCATAAATCTTGCCTCAGCATTCATCCTTCCTGAATGCTCACTTCCATCAGAACCAAAAGCTATTTAAACAATACAAAATACATGCACAACCTTTAGTGATATTTACTCTTATATGACACAGCAAAGTATTGATTCTAAATATCCAGAGAAGAGAATTTTGATGTCCCTATTTTAATCATCCAACATCATGATCATCTTCATTGAATTTTTAAAAATTAAAACACCTTTTGAAAAATATACCAGGGTAAGTTCGCCTTATCTGGCGATATTATTCATCAGCTTTTAAAACTTTATATTGCAATAGAAAATAGTATTTACTTTAACGGTAATAATATAAAGTTATGTAATCAAACATGATGTGGCCAGGTGCATGCTACGGGTTAATACTGTGAATACTAGTGAGTGAGTCATAAAATGCATCTCATTTAAAATGAAATTTCATAATATTAACTAATTTGCATTTACATTTATAATTTAATTCCCATTTGCATTATGAGTTTAAAAATGTGTTAAAAATTTTATTTTTAACACCTTTTTAAACTCAGCTCCTTAAAATGCTCAGAACAGAACAATATGCAAATATTTCGTTATTCATCTCAGTGACGGAGAATCCTTTTGTGCCATTCTAAAAATCGTTTTTTCTACGTTTAGAAGTCTACATACATACCTTTGTTTTCATGTAAATATAAAATACCTAAACGTACATGGATCTTTTTATGACAATTTTTTAACTTAATATTTACGTCGTCGAAAATTATATTTGTTCCTTAAAGTATGAAATAATTTCTAAGAAAAAGCAATTTATGGTCGTTACAGAAGTCATTTAACTAGAAAAATTTTGAAGTCCACCGTAAAGTTAGGTATTCGTTTTCGATGGACTGATTTATATAATTTACTATGAAAACCATCTAAGTGAAGAATTGATATTCTTACTTTTTAATTTTATTTCAAGATATATACGAAGTATTTCTCTTCATAACAACTTGAATATATACCTCTTATCCGAATATAGTAAAATATATTATATTCCACATTACATCGCCCTTACAGTATAGACTCCATTGAAATTATTTATTTGAAGCAAAAATAAAGAGGAGCTCCCCGAGGAGGAGTTTTTGATTGGACACCGGTTCAGTGCCGCAGATAATTTGAGGGAAAATAGGTAGCAGGTGCGATGGCTAGCTCAGCGCCGTAGGGATTAATGATAGGCAGTGACTAGCTCAGTACCGTAGGGAGTAACATAGAGGAGCTACCCGGTCTTCGCGATTCTTCGCAGTATAATGGTTTTAAATTTTCTTCGAAAATTTTATTCCGCTGTGTGTAATAGATGGGAACGGCATCGGACGAACAAATATTATTAATGAATTATTATCACGGATATTAATTTTATCCATAGATATAATCTCCGCAGTATCAAACTGTAGAATATGTTGAATATATTTGGCGTTAATTTTGTAGAAATTCATTATACACAATTAAATGAAACTACGTGATGTAGTATTATTTCTACTTTCTTTAATTTCTTTGCCACGACCTAGTTGTATTACAACATCTTCAGGTGGGATATTAGCAAAGTTTGTGTAAAGAAATTAAAGAAAGTAGAAATAATACTACATCACGTAGTTTCATTTAATTGTGTAGAATATGATTTTTTGCCATTTAAATTTAAATCTGATTTCTACATTCGTACCTTAAATCAACCAAAATGCATGAGCGATGGTAAAAACTTACATACATATTCTTTTAAAAATTATTGATTTCATACAATGTTGACTGTTTTTTTCATTTTTATTGCGAATTATTTGATAAAAATATAAAACCCAAATAGATTCATATTTTTCAATTCACGTTTAATTTATTCTTGGAATAGATTTATACTTTTCAACTCACGTTCAATTTGTTTTAAAAATTAAAATTTTCTTCAACTCTTTTTTTTACTACATTACGTAAATCAATAACTTTTTAAATTTACTGGGAGAAAATAATGCATCTAGAAGTGTATCTTAATTGGGAACTTACTCTGATTAATCAATGGATCCATAAGTTTTATTTATTCTTTAACTTAATGATAGTTTCACATCGATTGAACAAGTCCATTTGTTAAGAGAGCAAATATTTTAAAATAAAATAACATTCACTTCATTTCTAATGTCAAACGTGACATGACGCCATTTATAGATGGCAAATATAGTTAAAGTCAAACAAGTTGCAGCAACATACTAAAAATTAAGATTTTGATCGAATTAATATTCAAAATTTTATACAATTAAATGAAACTACGTGATGTAGTATTATTTCTACTTTCTTTACCACGACCTAAGTTTCGTTGTATCACAACGTCTTCAGGTGAGCTATTAGCAAAGGTATAAGATAAAGATAGCCCACCTGAAGGTGTTGTACTACAACGAAACCTAGGTCATTAGCCAAATGTATTCAATATTTAAAAACAGTCGATTTCGCTACATTGGCGATGTTGTACTGTCGATCCCGAATTAAATTTCGGAAGATGATACAAAGCATTTGGTTCAACAAAACGTTCAAAATTTTACTCTTTATTTTTTTAAATTTTCTACCTACTGGAACTAAATATACAGTAATTAAATACTTTTAACACTTTTGCTTCACTTTGGATTCCAATTTAATTTTTTTGACGACACGACCACATTATATATTCAGCATCAGAAAACTTATCGTTTTACTGAATAACGATTTGCGTTACTTAAATGAGAAAAATTTATAATAATCGTTATTTTTTCATATTTTCAATTTCGTTTCAAATCTTTCAAAATCTAAATTTCTTAATTGCCATCTACGATAATATTGAAATTTGACTTCCAAACACATGAATAAGTACTGATAAAATTATTTCTGACTGAGCTCTGACTCTGAGCGACAAATTTGATAGCAGCTTAAACTTAAAATTACAAAATATTTAGACATTTTTTTCAATATGCATCTAAAAAAAATATGTTCCCCTTTTGAACATTCCGTATCTCCGTATCTCACGTTTTTCACATGGACATAGCGGAATCTTTATAAGATCTCTGTGATCTGTGTATTACAGCCAGTTTTCTCAGAAACTCTACCACGTAGCAACTTGAAATTTGGCATAATGGTATAGTCACTTATTTTGCCTTGGCTAACTTTCCTAAAATATCCATATGTGTATTAAAAAGGTATTAATAAATTATTCAAAAACATTTCAAAGGGCTTGTTTGAGGAACGTGAAAATATTTTTTTGTAACTTTAAATTGTATGAACTAAAGGATAGTCTAAAAAGAATTTAAAAGGTAGTATAAAAATAACCAAAAATAAAGTATATCTCCCTCCTCCACCCTTCTTCTTATTTCGTAAACTACTACTGAACCAAAAATCATGACAAAAACAGGGTTGGTAAAATCCGGCTAAAAGGCTACAGGAAAACTGTTTCTGGGATAATAGATCTTATAAATATTAAAATATGCACCACGGTTTCAAGCCAATTAAATACATGTTAGGCATTATATTGACGTTGTCAAAAATTAATACTTGTTAAAAATTTAATTGAAATACGATTTAAATATATGTTAGGCATTATATTGGCGTTGCCAAAAATTAATACTTGTGAGTAGTTTAATAGAAATATGATGCAAATATATATCAGGCATTATATTGGAAATATATGTCAGGCACTATATTAAAAATTAATACTTGTAAATAGTTTAATATTAATATGGTGTAAATATATGTTAGGCATTATATTGACGTTGTCAAAAATTAATACTTGTAAATAATTTAATAGAAATATGATGCAAATATATATCAGGCATTATATTAAAAATTAATACTTGTAAATAGTTTAATAGAAATATGATGTAAATATATGTTAGGCATTATATAGACGTTGTCAAAAATTAATATTATAAATAATTTAATAGAAATATGATGTACCCTTAAATTAATGTAAGCCCCTAGATGTGTACGGAATCGTCGTAGCGAACGTACAATAGAAATATTTTAATTTTAGGTAAGTACATATATCTATTCTTTAAATAATTAATAGGTACATTAATTTAAATTGTATATATTAACAATATTATGAGCAATATCTAACAAAACTGTTCTTCTTTTCTTTAATTTGTACACTAGAAAAAAAATGTTTCATGTAAGAAAAATGTTAATGTTTCTTCGAAAATATATCATTAAAACAGTCAATGTGTTACCTAAATAATAAGCAACTTCAATATAAAATAGCATAACTAAAAGAAAGATAGTAATTAACAATATAAAGCCAACATACATATTTTAAAACACAAGTCCATATGTTTGTCCATGTTTATATATTTATATTTGATTGTCTTATTGATACTTTAAAATATAAAATCAATTTTAAATAAATATTATAATACATAATACATTGTCCCATAAAATAAAAAAAAAACTTATAAATAAAAAAAATATTTAATTACTCACTTAAACAAAAGTACTTTTCCGTTATTAGACGTTTATCCCGTTTTTAAGCGTGAGAGGCATCTCTTCGTAGTATCGTAGCGTAAACAAGATAACGTACATCATCGGCTCCGTATGCTCCTTAAATATTCGTAATAAATAAAAATGTGTAATATCTACAAAACCGCTTCCGGCACATGATGCGTATATTTATAGATCTGTGCTCTAAGTAGAACAAGAATTAATTTAAAAAATTTAAAAAATTAACTTGAGCATTTTCACCTATCCTGTGGCCAAAGGTCACATATAAGTATAACATTTCTTACAATTGTTTTAAAATCCTTCTAAAAAACCAAATATTACAATAACCTCAAATTTTAAAATACTATAATAAACTCTATTTTTCCATTTATTTATCATAATTACACTCATATGATTCATACTAAAGTGCCGTGATAATTTAAACATCCTGAGTTCAAAAAGTTAATATGAATAAACTGTTATAAGTCTGGATATCAGCTGAAGGGCAATTTTTATTTTAAAATAAATTTATAATACCAATTATTATGAATACAACTTAATAACTCTATACGAAGTTATCTAAATTAATTAGAGAGTCAGCGGAAAGGGTCGTAGAGTCATGTAAATAAGCATCGTAGAGTAATTTAAATAAGAGAAATCGTAGCATACACCTATTATGTTGTTCGAACGTAACATAATTGAAAATGTCATTCTTTCATTTAATCTATATATCCTAAGAGGTTACACGTAGAGAATTTTACTAAAATCAGCAAGAAAAAACAGCACAATATTTTGAAAAACTTTAATAATATACACTGAGGCACTCCTCAGGCAAATTATATAAACCATTATTTAAAAAAAATTTAAAAAAAAAACTCACATAATGGAATTAACCACACTTATAAAACGAAGAAAACAATTATTTGAAATAATAATAGATATATACAGGAGAATACTTGGGGCAAATGATTTTCCATAAAGTAATTTTCAGACTTAAGCACTGTGAAATGATAAGAACCATATAAATAAAACAATGTCTGTCAATGAATATAGGAAATTGAATTAAACTAAAAAATTAAAAAAGCATGAAAGAGAATAAGAATACATTATACACACTAATGTTACCTTAGTGGAATGTGGAATGAAAGTGACAACAGATATATAGAAATAAAATTAAAATGTTTATTTACAATATTGTAAATAAACATTTTAACTTTAACTCAAAAGGGAAATTTACAAACTTTTGTTTAAACGCTTCTTCATTGAAATAAGTTCTTCTATCAAAATAGTTTTATCGCAAAACTGAGAAAATTAAGTTACTATAAGAACCTAGAAATAGAAACATATACACCTTATTTCAAGAATTTTGCCGCATAAGCAGGCTTGCAGATCACGTCTTAGAAATTGAGTTACCAGGTGGGACAGTGAAACTGAGGAAACTCGGCGGAACTTAGCTAAGTCACCTTTCAGTGCTCCTAAATTTATATTTACATAATTCATAATTCGTTATCTTTTACTGAAAAGTAACTTCTATCTTTTACTGAATGGCCAATTGGTTTCGATTCGGAGGTTGCAACGAAACGATACAATTTTGACCTTAGGGCATTTCTGCATTATTGACCACTTCAAGTATGCGTTCATGAACTTAGTTGAATGGATATTAAATAAATATAATATTAATTGATTTTAAAGTATACTTATCTATTTTAATCCTTTTGTTTTGTGTTTTAAAACTATTTGTCTTTTTTGTACTTTTTTGAATTCAGTGCCAGCAATATATAGATCTAAACGGGATTTTTAATGAGTAAATAAAATTCAAGTCTACGAATTTATTAAATCTAAGAGTAAAATTAATGATACTTTATAAAATATTGCTGAAATATTTATTGATTTTCATGAAATATTATTCTATCTTAAGTTTTCTTTACGCGTAAGAATTAAATTTGGAAAAATAAAGTAGAAATAACCTTTGCAATGAAATCAAGTAACAAGTGAACAAGTAAATATTTATATAATAAGCAAAAATTACAGCAAAATTGTATTTAAGTTAATGTTACAAAATGTGAAAAATTGTAAACTTTTCATAAAATAATCGATAAGTACGGAGTATTCCGAAGATAACTGGTATTAGTAAAAGGAATTTCAAAAAAAAGTTTGAAACGAAATACTTTTACTATCCCAATAAAATTCTAAAAAAATAAAGCTATTAAATAACATAGAAAAAGGGCCGTTTTACTGGAGACAAGTACTTAAGACTATTATCCATTTTAACCTAACACCTAGTTAATACTGTTAGAAACTATTAAATATTTTCATTAATAATAATATAATTTAAGACACCCAAAACAAAATTTACCTTTAAAAAGTTACCAACTTTTAACATCTAATTTAACTAGTCACATTGTTTCGAGACCCGTCTGTTCACATTACACCTTCGGAATAAGGGATAACTTAGTTACACCGGAGTTGAAGGATCGTCACGCGTTACGCGAAGGCCTCAAATTTGAAGGCGTCACGAGGTTGGTAGGCCCACAGATCACGTCTCGGACAATTTATTGATTTACCCGGGTGCACTCAAATTAACGATGTGTATTTAGTCTGACTTACTTATCCACATACAACTCTATAGTTTACACGAAAACTGTGTTTATAGTTGGTTCAAAATCCTTGTTTGATTATAGACAATACATCTCTTGGTTAAATCTTTTCTTTCAAAGTTATTACTCAAGGAAAATGCAAACCTTGCTACTACTAGCTACAATTTTTACCAATTTCGGTAAAATTACAGTTAGTGGTAGCAAGGTTTTGCATCTTCTTTGAGCTTTGGCGGCGCGATGCATCGCGGGACCCCAGGTTCGATTCTTATTATTACTAATAAGGTATAATTAACTATTATTTATTTACTAATAAGCTATAAATATTACTAAAATGGAAAAATCACACGTAAATTCCAATTAAAATAAAACTCTCAATACACGAATGATAGGAAAGAGTTTAAATTTTAGCATAAAATAAAATTACTCAACAGAAAAATTCGTCGCATAAATCGTATAGTCTTCATGTCGTTACGTAATTTGTCTGGTTTAATAAAAATAACGCTTTTTAAAATACTGACTTATTTATTAAATAACCAAACTGCACGCAACGACCAAATACAAATAAATTATTTATCTTGCCAAAATATCAAATAATAAAAATACCAAAATTTTCCTCACATATGTAAAATTTTGCTTATATTCAATCAAGGTTTTCTCAAGTTTTAATAAGCAAAGGTTAAAATTTTAAAATAAATTATTTATCTTGCCAAAATATCAAATAATGAAAATACTACAATTTTCCTCACATATGTAAAATTTTGCATATATTCAATCAAGGTTTTCTCGAGTTTTAATAAGCAAAGGTTAAAATTTTAAAATAAATTATTTATCTTGCCAAAATATCAAATAATCAAAATACCAAAATTTTACTCACATATGTAAAATTTTACATATATTCAATCAAGGTTTTCTCGAGTTTTAATAAGCAAAGGTTAAAATTTTAATCGAATGCATTTAAATCTGAGAAATGGTACGGATTTGTTAATTTCAAAATATATTGTTGAATTATGTACATGGCGTCAACTACTAAAAACCCGAGAGATGCGAGTAGAATTCGTCTACCCCCGTAACATTATGGATCGTTTTAATAAAATAACAACACTCACTAATATCAATATTTACATGAATATAGTCCAGAAATTAAGGAATCTCAAGAACTATAAATGTGAGAAATTTTGTTCCATTTTCTTTTTGTAATATGTACAGAAGCTTCCGTCAGTATATTTATTTCATATTTTTTGGCTTGCAAACTTCTAAGCTAAGGGGAGACTAATTTTTTCGCGTAGTTTTGGTCATATGTGAAAAAAGTATGCCACAAAAAAAATTGAATAAAAATAATTTTAAAGTGAGTAAAAAAATCACTATAATGTCACACTTCACTCCAAAATTTTGATACCCGTTTCGGACCCCATTTTAAAAAAATTAAAAATATTTTTAATTTTTAAAATGACACACGGTCAACAAATATGGACAGACAGACAGCGAAGTCTCGCCATAAGGGCCGAAAATTCGAAATAAAACGGAAACGTACTTTAAGTTTCATAATCCTTTAAGACACATGCACATATATGCGTGCAATGTGTATATAGGTAAACTGTGAATGTGTTCCCATCTCTACATTTAAGTTTTGTACTTGGTAAGGTATAAAATAAAATTATTAATCCAAAAATCTCTGTATTAATCTTTACATTTAATACTTTGTAAATGTGAAATTAAATTGTTTATACACAAAATGTAAAACACATTTTATACGAACAGTATATGCATAGCTTATATAAATAATCACAAGACAACTATTCATATTCTATGTTACATTGTTCATTATTGTTATTAATTTTAATAATCAATACTTACGAAGAAATTTTTTGGACTTATGTATATAAATACTATAATAAGTCCTTTATATTCACGTACTATTCCATTTCTAACTAAAACAATATTAAGAGTTAAAAATCCAATAATAAATACTGAAAGAAAAGGAAATATAACGCCGCCTTTACTTACGAGCCCACAAACAAATATTTAAAAGCAATTTTGCAATCTTTTTACCTAAAGAAATTAACTCGTACGTCGCACTTGGTAACATTATAACGCCGCATTTCCAAACAATAGGCACTACGCCATTACTGCATCCGATATTTTGATTTTCTTAAGTGATATACGACTCAGGCTCGGCATAATTGATCTGATACACAAATTATCTTTAATGGAGAGTCCATATCGTCTTTTTGTATAAATTACTTTCACGTAACCTCTGAATGTTATACATCAGTCCTAGATTTTATTTAAAGTATGCATACTGTGCAATGGTTTGACGTGAAATTCTTCATTGCACCGAATTATATTTTTTTAAGTGAAACTCCTTTAGCGACCTCTGCGTCATTTTGTCATGTTATAATTGTGTAACACTTGAAAAAAAGTAACGATGAACACGTCCGATCAGCACCGGAACTGGCCGAGCCCAACACCATAGCGGCCGAGAAGGTCAAACAATTTATGCAAACGTTAGTACGTCGCTGATTGCTGTAATATGTAGGTAAACATAAATATATAATAATTCTGAAAGAAATTAATGAGACATAAATATTAAACCTTACAGTAGTTATATTTCACCCTAGCAATGTAATTAGAATAGAGTACACACCCCCCCCCCCCCTTAATTAACAGATTTTAAAACAAAATATAATAAAAGGCATTCACTGAAATAATAATTCCATCGGCTAAAAAATGTAGACACAAAATTTATATATATATATATATATATATATACATACATATATATATATATATATATATATATATATATATATATATATATATATGTATATTTGCGGATCAGTTTTTGATATGATAGTTACCTTTTATGAAAAAAGGAGGTTCCTAATTCGTCTGTGTTTTTATATACATTACCTTATAACTTCAGTATTTCTGGACCAATTCTGATGGCTCTTTTTTATTAAGATAAGTATATTTCTAGTCTATGAAAATTTGGTAACCTTACTACAAAAATTGAAAGTATACCATAAAATTTAACAGCACAGGTACCGCGAACGAGTTCGATATAGAGCCAACCAATTTAAATGATTCTTTTTGAAATGGAATACCCTAGTATAGTCTCGTGAAAATTTAATTATAATCTAACTAGGGAAGTTAAAGATATACCACAAAATTCCAAAACATTGAACAGCACAGGTATCATGATGTAGTTTAGATTATTTGGGTCTAAAAATAATCTAATAAGATGTAGACTAAGGGCCACATAAATTTATCCTTTAGCAAAATCAAGGGGCAATGGTGAAGCCGGAAGGTGATGGCAAGAACTCTTCAGTGATAAGGAGTAAACTCATCGAGTTTGGACTCGTTTGACTTGTCATGACGTCGCCATAATGGTTTACTTCCTGCCTAAATCGTGAGACTTGAAGATCTGTCATTTTTAATTTAGTATTTTTGGTATCAAGCAGTGACTATGTCATTGAACACCATGTTCCAACTCCTAAGTCCTGTCACTGCAGGAGTACTGACTGCCTAAACGGTGAAATTTGAGCTTCGTCCTTGAACTCCGGAAACCGACTTCTCAGTCTGCTGCTACCTAAATGATGATGCTGCTGCCTAAACCGTGAGAGTAAAGGATCTGCTGTTCTTAATTAATATTTAGACTCTTTACCCGAGACCCCATGACAAAACTGCGAGTTCCAAGTTCTCTCTGTGGAGGTACAACCTGCTTAAATAGCGAGACTCAAGGACTTTCTATTTTTCAGTCAGTATTGTACCGACTCCACAGTCCTAATGCTACAGGAGTACTGATTGCTTCACTCATAGGACTTTGGTACCTGCTGCATTTAAATTAGTATTTTGAGTCTCAAGCACTGACTGTCATTAACGTCAGAAATTGTATTCAAATTTTATTAAAAAGCCTATTAAGAAATATAAATTAACTTGATATCGCTGAAATAGTTAGTAAAAACAAAGAAATCATTTTCATTAATTTTTTTTCGCTAGTCAAAGTGATAAAGCAAAAGTATATTTGTGAATAACTTAAATGACATTGTGTTCTATTTGTCCCTTACACTGTTTCTCGTTATTATATTTTTAATAATAATACAAACAACGTAGGAAATAAAAAGCTCTAGGAAATTCACTTTTCCGTCTAGCGCTTGCCTTCAGTATTGTTTTAAATAACATAGAAGGCAAACAGAATCGTTGAATAACGCATCGCATATACCTTTTTTTTTATTTTAGGAAACAAACATACTATTACCAAAATTAGTTGCCAAATTTAAGAAGAAAACGTTTAAAAAGCTGAACGAATATTAAATTCTTTACACAAATAGTATCTAGTTTTCAATATTAAAAAAAAATATTTACGGGCATAAAGCAACTTCCTATACTACTTTCTGTACATAATTCTATAATATATACTTATATCACAATGTCAATTTTATTATAAATATAATTAATGAAGATCATCTAGAAACAAAAATCAGTAAGTTAGTTATTTATTGGGAGTAAATAGGTAACTATTTTGAGTTAATTATTTTTCACTATTTAATACCTTCTTTTTTAAAGTCTATTTTTAAAAGATATTTTGTTTTAGAATTTTTAATTATTATTATTGATCATCACTGTAATTAACATTCAATTATTTTATTCTTAGAATATTATATAATGATTAAAAGTCACGAGCAAAAGCTAGTATATATAATTTCCTCATTGTATAAACTTGGCTATCAACAACACACAGACATGAAGCAACAGTAATAGCTGCTGTTAGCCGTTGAGGAGTTCCGTTCTCCATGTCCAAAGTCCAACATCAAATTTTGCAAATTAGTAACTACCAATTGAGAAGTCCAGTCTTCATATCCGAAATCCAAAATCATATTGTGCAAAATAATAATTAAAGTGATAAATAACCAGTCGCAAATATATTGAATCACGATTTACTACCATCCGTTGATGTATTGCGTTATTAATCTTCAGGACTCAACATCAGACTTTGACCTGGTTGGTGGTGCAGTTATTTTGCAAAATAACAACTACCAGTACTAAATATCTTGAATTAAGTTGAATTTACTACCATCCTGTAAGGAATTCCATTGTTCATATATCATCAGATTCTGATATGGTCGATGGTTTAGTTATTTTGCAATGTAAAAGTTACCAATAGCAAGTATCTTGAATCACATTTAATTTACTACCATCCTTTAAGGAGTTCTATTGTTCATCTCCATATCTTAGAATCAGACCCTGACCTGATCTGTAGTGTAGTTATTTTGCAAAGTAACAACTACTAGTAGCAAATATCTTTAATCACGGTTCATAAACTAACACCCGCTAAGGAATTCCATTGTCGTCTGGAAGACTTATCATCCGATCCTGAGTTGGTAAGTAGTGTAGTTATTTTGGAAAGTGAAAACTACCTGCAGCAAATATCTTGAATCATAATTGATTTACTGATTTCCTTATGGAGTTCCGTCGTTCATTTCGAGACTTCATTATTAAATCATCATCAAATTTATATGAGAAACTCCTAAAGTACCCTCGTTAGAACATGAAAATGTTTTCTTCAACCGTTAAATAAAGAACGTACTGAAAGTACATATATATAAAAATATGAATACTTGGAAGTTTTGCTGTACAATTCAACACAATACATGTGTGGAAGCGAGATATAATTAAACTTATTTAAGTTGAATGCAGCAATCATGGATGTATATATGGGTCACACATAATCATATGCGTAACACATAATCACCAAAATTTACTTAAAGTGATAAAATAAAAATTAATAAACAAAATAAAATATTCAGTTATAACATTATTAAATGCATCGAACATAATTATCATACACACAAAACAGAAATTAACATAAAAATTAAATAAATGCTACATTCAATACCAACGCATAAAAAAGACGTGAATATTCTATCACACCATACTACATAGATGGCAAGTAATGCGATGGTCAATATGGAATATTTAGACGTCACCTTTAATATTTAATGTGCAATATTAAATTTATACCTACTTATACCTATACTACCACTAAATTATACAATGTATTTCATGGTATGAGGCATTGCTTTACTTGTCCTAATAAGTTTAACAATAACATTTCAAGATTTATGTGCGATTCTAAGTTGTAAATAAATCACAATTTATTATCAAATTTTATTCCGATATCAGACTCTATTCAGAATATTTTAATACATTTTTCTTCAACTACTTATTTTATTATAGTGACAGATTTATACACTTTTACGGTAATTCAACACAAACGAAACCAGGAGAAAGCTCTCAACGGGCGTGATATGCACACGTCAGACAAAATACTGCCAGGTTATAAATAGTACTTGTAAGTAGATTATCAATGATAGTAGCCAACTTTTAGTGAATATATGGCTTGTATTTTTATCTGCGATGAGAAATTCAATGTAAACATACTTTTTTAAGTTTATTATTCGAATCCACCAAAATACGCTGCGGTACCAGGTTTTCTTCACAATTTCAAAATAGATTCGTCGACTTAAAAACTTTTTTTTTCTACAATTAATCGTTTAATATTTTTTTGCAAGTGTATTATGTTGAACTGCTATTAAAAAATATGCCATACCATAGCCAAAATGTTGCTCCTATCGTTATTTAATCATTAATTTTTGCATTTACCCTTAACGCCTAACAATGGGTTTTATTAACAATTATAATTGTATTTGATTATAATTGTAAGTAACTCTGTGCTTGTTTTTTAATGTCCTTGTACAATAGCTTATTAAGCAAGTACTTCAAGAAATAATAGAGTACACATCTAAATAATTATTAACTCTTTATAATTCTTTCAAATTCGGATTGCCGCAATGAGGATTGTTAAGTCGTTTCTCCCAAGTCACTTATTATAAAAAAATATTTTCTCTTACTTTCTTTTCAATTCTCTTCAATATTCGGTAACTTAAAAAGAGAAAAAACCTTATGAGTCCATCCGTCCGTCCATCAGTCACAACCGTTTTTCCTCAGAAATTGCTTAACGTAGAAATAAATTTTACATAGGAAAAAAGCTTGCCAACACAAACACATTTTAGTATTTAACATTTAGAAATACTGGTATCAAAATTGTTGTATGGGTAAACAAAACATTCTAGTTTTATTTATTTCTTGTACTGTGCCGGATACCTATCGAAATAACGATTTATAAAATAGGAAAACCAATTTTAGGGATTTGTATGTCAAAATAATTTTAGAACTGTTTGACAAAAATATTCACAAAAATGTTTCCAGAAACCACATAAAGCGGAAATCCGAAAAGTGACAGCAATGAATCGTGTTAAACAAATTTATCTCAATAGTTATTTAAAAATATTCACATGGAAATTTTTGAGGTGGCGATTAAAGTACGCGACGTCTTTTATAAATTTGTATTGTTTATTTTTTATATTGTTTCATTTTATATTGTTTTTGTTATTTTTTATGTTTTATTATTATATGGTTTATTTTAATTGAAATGACAATGTTTGAGCTGGTCTTAACAACGATTTATTTAATTTTTAAACTAAGGACAATTTTCTCTCAATTTGGTCTCTTTGAAATCAGCTTATTTATTAATTGTAGTAGTTTAGAAACGGGTTGAAATTTTATTAAAAATTAAAATTAATTTCCCATGTGTAGGCTTACAGAAGCTGAACAAGAATGGAAAAGTCATATATTTGCTCCTTCCTGCTCTACAATCTGTAGTATCAATCGTAGACATATCAGCAGGCTGCTCTAACAGATTTAATCCCAAAAATACATTTTGATTTTACTCGTCATTTTGTTGGGTGAGGAATCTGATTGAAATAATAAAGTTTTGAGGATCACAAGGATTTTAGAGTACCGTGGCCAAATATCAATAGAGGAATCTTTATACTTTCATCAATTACATCTATTCTTATATAATAGCATCATAATTGTTTAAGTTTAGATCGACTGAATTATAATTTTAGCAGAAATACTTAGTTCCCGTAAAAAAAAGGAAATATTTTGTAATAAATTTTTCATCAATTATATTTCTAAGCGAATTTTCTTTCACGGGCCCCATTGAGGGTGACGTTACTGAAAACATTTTTAAAATATTGTAGAAAGTATTTAGTCATATTTTTAGATTCGGCGTGTTGACGTCTCCTTATTTATAATAACGATAACGATATTCCATGAGTTCTTCAACGCATAAGTAATTCGATCCACTTGCTTTATTTAATTTATTTTAAAGATTAAACCAAATTATTGCGCCTAATAAATTCTATCAAAATATTAAAATAAAATAAAATTAAACTAAAACACAATTTAAACAATACATAGTGTACACACATTGAACTTTCTACGTAGTCAGTTTAACTTGTATAGATAAACACAGAACTAATGTTACACAAGACGTCACCCTTACAGCTACAGATGTACTGCTATTACAACGTCTCGGTGACGCGGTCTCCCAAGATTTTCACCTACCAATAATCGTGCAACGCGCCTAAAGAAGTTTTCACTTCAATAACGAAATACCTTTTAAAAGTAACTTCTTCAATTTACCTACAATTAAAAATGATATTTTGCTCTTAATACGCTACTGTTACTTGTTTTAGGGCAAATTACAAACTAAAATTATCTAGGAATTCCCTACGGAGGATTAAGTTAATGCGTGCCCGACACGCATTTCACTGATTTTTTCTTAGTTACTTGCATTTTTTTCCAAACTTTTTGCTCGTAGAAATTTCATCACTTTAAATAAAATAAAAGTACATTGTGCTATTAAACTTCGCTTATTAGAGTTATATATGACACAACAAACAGCTAATGATATTTTGATCTAATTTAAAAAAAATATTTTTAAAATTATTTAGTCGAATCATTCTGACCTGACTTAAATATAATACTAATACGACGTCAATATCAAAACGTTAGTTATTTTCTTATGAAGTTTATTTTCAGCTTTCCTCGTTAAGCTTTTTTTAAAATAAGAAAGCTTATTTTTCATACCACAAGCGTTATTCGTTGCAATAAACTATTGTCCAAGACAGCGTTGCGTAAACTTTTTTAATATCACAAACTTTGGCAACATTTTCACTCGACCCCTCTCGCCTACGTAGCTTCTCCTATAAAAGTATTAATTTCGTTCATGCAAAGAAAACTTCAACATTATTTTCTTAGTTTTTCACACAAAAGTGTTAAATTGAATAATATTGAAAATCAGCTTCAAAAAATTCAATTCGAGAGTTTACTTTGAAAAACTTTCAATTATGAAATGTTAAACAAATTTAGATTTCAGTCTGAATCTGTAACTGGAAAAATATATATGTATTTATTTTTCATTAAAATAATAATTATTGATAATCACGGAACAAATTAAATAAAAGTCATCCTTAAGGAATATTTATTAAGCTGTCAGTTAATCTATCACTCCTGATTTTCTCAGACTTGCGACGTAGAAATTTGAAATTACACATACAGAAACTTGAAATGATATGTGAATAGAATCTTTCGAATCCACATATTTTGAATTTTGCAGCTTTTTAAAATAAAAAATGCTCTATTATATTTATATCAATGTATATGTATATATATATATATATATATATATATATATATATATATATATAAAGAGGATATAAAAATATTTTTCTTGTAACGTGAATTTTGTATTTAGAAAGATTTTCTCTAAATTGTAAAAATAAAGCATCACATCCCATTTTTTCAAAGCAGCTGAAAATAAAGTCAATTGAAAATCATGATGCATCCGAGTACTATAGTAATTATGATTATAGATCTTATAAACTTAGAAGCATGCACCTTGATTTTTGCCTATAAAAGATATAATAGATAATATACTTACGTCGTGAAAACCTAATATTTGTAAATAGTTTAATGAAATTACTACAATTACGAGTACTATCTTGATAACTACTACCTTGTTTTTTGCTCATGAAAGATATTATAGATAATATACTTATATTGTGAAAATCTGATATTTGTAAATAGTTTATTTAAAATACTCTGTACCCTTAAATATTTACAAGTGTCTAATTTTCTCTAATTTTCTATTTCTTGCCCAAAACTCTAATGGTGCAAGTTCTACACGTACTTGGCAAGTTTTTTATTATTCTGGTTAGCATCCTAGACCAAGATACTGAATATACTTGGCGTTGATTTTGTAGAAATTCATTATTCAGAATTAAACAAAATTACGTGATGTAGTATTATTTCTACTTGCTTTAAGTTCTTTATCACGACTCAGATTTCATTGTATTACAACATGTTAATATCATCACCCATACTTAATATCTTCTAGATATAATATAGTTAGACAACATTGGTACCGCAATACACTTCAAACTATTTCAGCCTGGCTACACATCTAAATAAAAATAAAAAATAAATAAATTAAATAAAATCAAATAAAATGAGAGACTTATATAATTAGTTGTATAACCTTGTTCTATCAGTTACACTTGCTATTGTATAAATATATTACTGAGAATAATATCCATTTAATTTTATTACATGCACCAGAATATTCACATTATATAACCTCATAGAATAACATCGATTTAATTTAATACCCTCACTAAAATATTTGTATATTATGTAACTTTCGAAAATATAATAAAAACTACACCGCTCCCCCACGATAAACTGACTAACGTAAGCAGTGGAAAAACCCGCATAAACCCGGCTTCCGCTATTATTTTTGTAATATAAAATGCTGTTGGAAGTTCGTAAGAGTCCACCTGAATCTTTGCTAATGGCCCACCTGAAGATGCTGTAATACAAATGAAACCTAGATCGTGATAAAGAAAGTAGAAATAATAATACATCACGTAGTTTCAATTAATTTTGACTAAAATACTCTTACAGTAAAATATATATCACAATAGATAATTGTATAAACATTTCCGCATTTCTCTATTAATTCTAATTCATTACATATTAATTATAATTACCTATAATCTCAGATACACTAATATTAGTAAACGCAATTAGCTTTCCTTGTGTTATAATTCTACCAATTTTGTAAAACGGAAAATTTAAATGTTTGTACTTTTATAAATGGTGCATGAAAATAAGTTAAGTGACTATCCTCAAACTTTCATCATCGTATAGCTTATAGTGTGATATTACTCGTAGGTACAGATTAGCTTACTCGTAGAGTACATAATATATTTTGGAACGCGCGGGTAATGAGTAATAACAAGGTAATAACTCTTAGTATAGGGAGCCAGAATGTTCCGGTTGCGTTTCTGAGTTAAGCTTTTAAACCGTTATATTATAGTACTGTGAACAACACGAAAGTATACAAAAACTTGACTTTATATATGAATATTATTTTATATAATCCATTTTGATTTCTGTAGCAAAAATGGTCCAAGGAAATCTACAAAATATTTGCCGGATGTGTATAGCTTGTTATCATAAACCGTCTGTTAGAAGTTTTCTAGGTTACAATAATGAGTCTTATATTTCTCTGCCCAATTACGAGTAAATATTAGAAAAAATGTTTTTTTTTCAGAAAAAAACCGGTACATATTCGAATAATTTTCTATTTGTTGACTTCTCCCTTATTACTATACACTTAATAACATTATCAGCAACATTAGAGTTATCGACGAATATACACATAAAAATACTCGATACAATAAATAATTTACTTGATGAAAATTCGTACAATTTCATGCAGAAAAAATCATATAGCACTAAAACAACCTTAAGAAATTTAAAAACCGTGACCACATTTCCTTTTTCTCTCAAATGAAATTATAATCAATACATTTTGATAACAAAAATGAATGACAGCACAACGGCATGAAAGTGTATAAATTAAAAAAAAGTTAATTCCAAATATCTCTGATATTGTGAAAATGTAACAAAAGCCAACGAAGAAAAATATACTCGTAAACAGGTCAATGCTACTTTCATGGCCCATAAATTATCGCAAAATAATAAAATCACTGGCAACTTTCAACTTTGATTCTCAGTTTTCGAGGGTACCTTTATAAATTAAAGCAAACTGTTAATTGAAAGGTAATATATCATTTTACTTCTAATTTGTGCGTTTCATTTTGGTCATTTAAATATTTTGCAGTTAATTGCAAAATACACTTGTTAATTGCAAAATACACTTGTAATATATTTTATTAAATAAGTTTGGTAACTGTTTTAAAATCTACTACAAATCCGAGGATATCCCGTTTACATATATGTATTTTATAAATCATTCCTAAGTAGGTCTTCATATATTTTTTACCTATAACTATGTTACTTTCGTGGATTTAAAATATTAAATAGATAAAAAATAATATAAAGAAAGATAGTTTAAATAAGACAAAATTGGAGACAAGATGGATTAACACGTGAAACATTTAGAAGTCTTCAACTTTCAAAATCGTAGAATGATACTTTACCATATTTAGTCAAAATTAAATATTACTTAAATAATAACATTAATATAACTTATTAAATATTTAAAAATTTAAAAAAAAAGTTTAGAAAAAGAAAATACATTACTAAATTTTTTCCTAATTTTATATTTCAAGTGAGGTACTAATTTAATTTAAAAAAAACGACTCCAAAATTATTTGTTTCAGAATTTTGTGCAATATTGTTTTGGAAATATTACTAAAAATTTCTACAAAAATTATATTTGAAACAATTTGACATATATACATTTATTAACTCACGTATATCTCAATATTAAATAGTCAAAATTAGTTATAAATAATAACATTAATCAATGCCATTTTATTATTTCACGAGTGGTAAATATTTTAATAATTTGTGCAAAATTGAGGCCTTCCTAGACAGGTGCTTGATATAATTTGATTACTATATCGTGTTTCACTGTGGTTATATCATCAGATCTTTCCAAATTAACGCCAAATTCAAAACGCTCGAGGTCGCAAAGATTGCATGATAAAAGAACTTTTGATTCTAATGTTGACGAAGTATTTCTAAAGATTTTTAATGACATTAACACGAATGGTATGCATTTTTTTAGGATTCTGTACTTGAAAAATAAAGAAAGGAACACTTGCAGGATCACTTCGTTGTCTGTCTCTCTGCCTGTGTGTTAAGATCGTTTTTCTCACGAAAACGTGAAGGTATGAAGTTGAAATTAATATCAAATAACTGGTTTTATGGTCCCTTGGAACTGTGAGAAAATCAAGCCTTGATAGATAGTCAATAAAAAACACTAAAAATACGGCTATTTTTGTCCTTTTTTATGACACTCGCAAATAAACAAAAACTTACATGCTATTTCCCGTTGACCTAGAATCATGAAATTTTACAAAAAGCAATGTTTTTTATTTTTAATTCGTATTGTCGACACAGGATTCCTGTTAGAGATATATTCATCTACAAATAATTTAAAAATAATATATCTTGACAGGTTCAATTTCAAAATACTGTGTACAAAATGAATTGCAAAACTGTTAAAGAAAGGTATAATATAATTGTGTATATTTCTAGAGAATTAGAGACAAATAGTTTTGCGCTATTTTATTCATTAAAACCTGCACAATTTTGTTGAGCCGTGAACGAAACTGAGCCGTAACGCTCGGATCGGTGACGCTGAATCGGGTAAACTTTGCTCCCTTCGGCATCGGCGAAGTGAACTACTTTTTTAAGCCCACCAAGCGCACTTTTTTTAGATATAAAGTGAAAAACTTTTTAGGCGCACCACACGCACTTTTTGATTATTATTTTATTTTAGTATAATTTAATATAATACGCGTATGACACTACATTTTAAAATGTAGTGTCATACGCGTATTATATCTGCTTTGGGCGTCCTCTCATCGGTCTCATCGGCTACACCTTCCCCTGCTCATTATGGAAATACCAAAATGAAAAAAAAATTGGCCGTAACTTTGATCCAAACTGACCGTATTGAATAATCTCGTAGTTCCACTCGATTTCGTTGCAAATTATTGCGGCTCTGTCGCGGATAAAAATACCTTTCATATTTAGCCGTGTTTGACGTCCGCGCATGTTTTGTAATGCACCGTTGCCACACTGTGTAATTTATATTTATCTGCCACATTTTTATCCAGTTTATGGGAGATGATTTGTTATTATTTCGATAAGTAATCGGGATGCGCGTATCCGTTATTTAATCCAGTAAAATTGTGAATAAAAGCAGTCGTAGTGTACCAATAATTATGTTAGCTGAAGAGACAGATTAGTTTTCAATATTTTTATTTAACTCGTAATAGTTTTTGCTGCTATAGGTGATAATATTCGACTATGACCTATCAGTATGCAAGTTAATGTACACATCCACTATCTGGTTACATATTATATAGGTTATCCAGTTACCAATTTTTCTATTTCCACTATGCACTGAATGTTAGGCAACATGTGTGTGCCCAGTACGGTCCCTTGACTTAAATATTTCGACTTTTTGTATCAGGTTACTACAAGGGATTAGAGTAAGCTAAAGAAATAGGAAACATGGGAGAATTAGGGACAAAATTGAAAGAAGCAAAAGAAACAGCAAAAAGAGAAAAAGAAACAACAACCACAAAAGAAGCAAAAGAAACAGCAACCACAATTTGGTGCATAGTGAAAATAAAACGACGAATATGCTTTTAGTCCCAGAGAAATCACGAAAAATAGAAAAGCTAAATCTCAGTAACTTCAGGTA
Organism: Druceiella hillmani; assembly: GCA_039881145.1. Taxonomy (NCBI): domain Eukaryota; kingdom Metazoa; phylum Arthropoda; class Insecta; order Lepidoptera; family Hepialidae; genus Druceiella; species Druceiella hillmani. The sequence continues at coordinate 4,927,171 of JAYKKI010000100.1, forward strand.
TTTTGAATTATGTTAAAATTATGTACTCATCAGCATTCTTTTTTTAGATCAGGGTTTTTTTAAAGATTTTTAAAATCAAGGTATATAATGAAATATAATGAAAATGTAAACAGGGAATATAATGAAATTTATGTTTTAATACTATACAAGAGAATATAATGAAGCAAGAAACAATATCTGTTATAGTATTAGATGTGAACTAGTAAACAAAGGGATGATTACCCAACGATGCTTTTACGGAAACATATGCCAAATGCGTGCCCTTAAAATACCAACAGGGCATCAGACAGAAAGGTATTTCACAGATTTGAACTATAAATATAGCTGGTTAGTTTTTACGTCACGTTTTTTAATTATCAATTATAATAACTGCTGATAACGATGAACCCAGTACCTTTCCTAGAAAAAATTGGCTTAAAAATAAACCTCGCACTCAGTATGCCATAAAATAGCATCCGATTTTATTGATAAGTATTTTGCGAACCATTCATTTGGTAATTGTTAGCTGTTGCTAACGTTTGACCCTAACGTTTCCTACCCTATTATGCCTGATGAAAGATAGAAAACCTAGCAATTAAACTTCATACAAAATTTAAATGACCATTTTTTCATAAATACACGTTATAGTATAAATTTTATCTCATTCAATTATACATATCTATTTTTAATTTTACTATATAGTTGTATTTTATTGGTAAGATACTCAAACAAACATTTTGTTTTCGTCTTTATAAAAAAATTTATACAAGCGAAAGTTATAATATGTAACTCATGACTTTAAAATGTTTAATGAACAGGATAGAAAAACAAAGTAAATAAATTCTGCGTACTTTCAAGATTTGCTCATTTATATTGACTTTGTATGGGGCTTGATTGATAACGTTCCATCTTAACTGGTTTTCCTTATGTCGAGCATAGAATAATTTAAAATGAAATGTTTTACGGAGTCCAAAATTTAAACCAATCGCACTCATCGAACAACACCTTTATAAACGATTTATTAAATACTAATATTAATGATAAGAAGAGGTGTGAAACTTACGTACCATCAGCTAGAGGGTAAACTCGTCTTGTTCTTTCACAACTACATCGAACATAGCTGGTCGTTTGAATGAAATCTCAACATTCTGAGTACAAATCACATCAAGGATACAATAAATTACACCCGAACCTTAACGGAACCAGAACCTGGAATTTATTCTGAACTGCATATTACTGAAACATATAATAATCCAAAGAAACTATACAAAAACTATACAAAACTATACTAAAGAGATGGACTATTCACAGACACTACAGTCTACTCATAGTCCTCCGCTAATGAATGCCGCTAGTAATGTCACTGTGGTAGCAAATGATGCTGATGAATTTATTGCCCCTTCTGCTATAAATCGAAAAAAACATTCCTGATGGTTAATTCAAGATATTAACAAAGATTCTTTTAAATTAACGTGACAACTCATTTATAGAGAATTCAGACACCTCATACAAAATACAATCAATTCCTCCTAGTGAAAGTACAGAATCCTACATTACAAATGGTGACACAATAACCACACAGCCTTTGTCATTTTATTCGACTCCTACATATGAGGCAACAACTGTTTCAATAGAACCTCCTTTATCTCCAAGTTTAAATTTTATCTCTAATAGCGTTGTTCTTAGTTCACCTGGCGGCACCAACTCAGAGTACGATGATAGCGATAGGGATGCAACTTTCTATCCTACATCAATGGAGTCGTCCAATGCTTCGAGTGATAAAGAAAAAACAAATGATATTTTATTTATTTATTTATTTATATCTGTACTTTAATGCATGTAACCGATACATAATGCGGACATATTGCTACAAGAACAATCTCTTACAACCAACTAGAACACTAGTCCAATTCAAGCTTAACTGTGTCCTAATGAGAAGACTGTTAATTATATCGTAAATACGATTACGATACCGCTGTCAGCTACATAATGGACGTCAAATATTCATATTGCACGGTATTGAAAGTCCACGTATAAAAACCTATCGCGAAATCATACAGTCCTTATATAATTTGTAAGTTTGTATACACTAATTTTAGAGTCAAGACTGTTGATTTTACCTCAGATACGGGTATGTTTTTTACAAACACCTACATAATATATATTACATGGACGTTAGTTTAGAATATATCATTGTCACCGCCACATTATTTGATATTTGTATATGCATCTATCTTCCAACAATACAGTACTCCATTATTTATTTTGTTTAAATTAAGCTTATTTTCTATGAATAACTTTAAGTATATCTACCTCATTATATATGTAGGCTGGATACCTACTATAATACAATTTTAGTGAAAAAAAAGTGTGTTATATACACATACTTTGTTGTACCTACTTAATATTTTGCAACAAATAACTGTTGATCTCAAAACTTATTTAATTTGTTAAGTTAAATAAAAAAAGGGTTATTTTAAGTAAACTGAGCAACGTCGCATGAAACAGGACTCAGAAAAGTTAACGTAAATACACGAGGAAAGCAAGGATTCAGTAAAGTAATATACACAAGGAATAAGATGATTCGAAATTTGAAAGGGAAGCCGAAATGATTACGTGGTGTTGGGTGACATAGGTATATTTGTATATTAACATACAGTATTTTTTTAGAAAAATAAGTAATACACTATTACTCTAAATGCTTCATAAGCCAGTATTTGCTGAAATAATCTGTGTACAACAAGTAGAAAACATGGACGTTATAATAATGCAAAATGGAAGGAAACTCAGTTGGTTCCCAGAAGTACATTAAATATAAATATATATATATATATATATATATATATATATATATATATATATATATATATATATATTTATATATATATTTATATATATATATATATATATATATATATATATATATACACTTTACTGTTATTTATTGTAATAATCATCATTAGGAAGAAGACGCACAATGCTGATCATTGGCTCCCCATAGTTTTTTACAAACGTCAATCCCATATCGTTTGCACCTAAAGGTTTCGCGCGACCTGTAGCGAATCATTAGTCCACCTAGGGAGGAACCGTCTTCCTTTTCATCTTTCGATATTTGGTTAAGATTAGAAAGTCTTTCTTCCCAACTATCGTCGGTTCTGCCCGCCATATACTCTATCCACTGTCACTTCCGCATGCCATTTCATACGAGTTATATGGGTAAATTTAGCTCTTTTATGGATGTGTAGGAATGTACATAATATATATGTGTGTGTGTGCGTGTGTATATATATATATATACATATAAATATATATATATATATATATATACATGTAATATATATATATATATATATATATATACGTGTCATTACCAGTGGTCGGATTTTCGGGAGTCATTTCAGGGCCGAACTGCAGGGTCAATTTTATTCGATTCATTATGAAATAAATTTTAAATCACTTTAAAAAAAACTATTGCTTGTTTTTGGTTTTTGAAAAAATATATTTCAGACCGAAATTGAGAGAGTATTTTTGAATTAATTTACTTATTTTGCAGATAAATCTTTATCAAATATTTGAAACTATGTTTAACAATTTCCAAAAAGAGGAGATTATGTGTTCGAAGTATTTTTTTGGGTATATGTACACCGATTTCTACGAGATTTCTGGGACGATTTTGGTGATTATTTTTTGTTTGAAAGATTATACTGGCGGGGTGGTTTCATATAAATATGTTGAAGATCTGATGATGAGGTCCGGAAATGAACAATAGAAATCATAAACGAATGCTTGTACATCAATTCTGATTCAATAATTTTACTGTTGCTAGTTGTTACTTTGCGAAATAACTACACCAGGTCAGGTTCTGATGATAAGTTCTGGAGATGAACAATGAAACTCTTTACGGGATGATAGTAAATCAATCGTCATTGAAAATATTTGCTACTGGTAGTTATTACTTTTGAAAATAAATACACCATCGACAAGATTAAGGTCTGAAAATGCAAAAAGCTCTGGAGTTGAACAATGCAATTTCTTAACCGATTGTACTACCTCAACCGTGATTTAAAATATTTGCTACTGTTAGTTATTACTTTGCAAGATCTAATGTTGGACTTCGGATAAAAAGAGCAGAACTGCTCAACAGCTAACAGCTAACCAATCACGGCTACTGCTATCGCTTCGCTTCCGTGTGTTTTTGATAACCAACTTTAGACAAAAAAAAATGATCTACTCGTATATACCAGCTTTTGCCCGCAACTTTTAATAAGTCTCTAATATTCAAAGAAATGACATAATTTAATGTTAGGTAAAGAGCAACGATTATTACTATAATTGAATAAAAATTTTAAAATAAATAAAAAAAGTGGGTGCCAAAAATTTAAAAAGTCAAAACCCAAAATAGATATCCACTTATTCACAATAAATAAATAAATTACTGATGATGTCAGTACCAGTACTGCCAAAGTAACTATTGTGAAACTATTTCGTACTGGAAGTACATTAGAAGTTAAGATTATAAAATTTAATTATAAACTAAGTAAAATTAGAAATGTATTTTAGTTGGTTTGCAATGCTGGCACCTACATCAAAAATAAGTAATTTAGTTATTTATTGTGAATAAGTAGGTACCTACTTTGGGTTAATTATTTTTTTACTTTTTAGTACCTATTTTTTCAAAAATATTTTACCATATCAATTTTTGTTGGAGACTGTCAACTAATTATATAACCGATTATATAATTTCCTCTTTGGTCTAGGGCTCACAGTTATACCAATGTAACGGGTTCGAAATTGGAAACTATCGCTTGCCACAAAAAAAATCTACAACCCAGTGAAGGAAAACGTCGTCTAAGTATGTCAAACCACTAACAAGCATTGAACAACAATGACGATAAATTGCCTTATACCCCGGTCGAACACCTGATTCGTAAAATCCTAATTTGTTTTTTATTATTTATCTAGGCCATAGTTACACGTATTCTGCGAAAATCTCAAATGTCTACCTATTAGGGTTCAAAAGATACAGCCCTATAACAGACAGACCGAGAAACAATGGAAGCTTAGTAATAGTAACCCATGGGCATAATTTGCATACACAACCCTAAAAATTAGAAATTTGAATAGCAGGATAAGAAGAGACTTGTTAATTTAATAATTCAATGATTTATTTACTATTATAACTTACAAAATATTTCACTCACCGGACAAGTGGTAGGCATCAATGACGTTACCATACCAGGCCTGTCCATACCTACTGTGCCAAACATTAAACCAAATATACTGCTCGCCTGTTTTATATTGTTTTTTTACACCTGCTCGATATGATGGATTAATTTGTTTAAAAATGCGAGCATACACAATATACGTGCGCTCTTAAAAAAAACTAGAGCGTAATAACTTGTTTGCGAATAAGCGAGTCATTTGCTTGCAGATACCAAACATCGGTCAATAAAATCTAACTCGCGAATAGTAAAATCGCGAATGTTTGGGGAGCTGAGTATCTTTCTTTATACATCGTTACAGGCCTGCTTTACTATGTGTAAGTAAGTTATGTATTTTATTAAACTAGACTGGTAGAAATAATTCTTTTTTTACTAAATGTATCTTACTGAAAAAGTACTTTTTGTGTAACAAAAAATTATATCTGCTATATTTCGAATGTGCTTAAATTAAGTTTCTGTCACACTATGACTGTAATTTTAAATGCTACTTGGACAATTTTGAGTGCATCTAGTGTATCATCTCTGGATCAGGGTGTAGCGCGAAATCAAGTTATTAGTGAAACATTTAGACAACGGATTGAAAATTATGATGAATTGCATTACACTGACGAGACATTAAGATGTAATGTTAGCAGTGATGTCGTCAGAATGTTACGTACTTTACAAAAAAAAATATTTCAAAACAGTAATAGATATACGATAAATATCAAGAGATTTACGTCTCAAACGTATGTTATTTCGGAATTGAGAAAGATGATTGATTGCGTAAGTACTCTACATGGGTAAATTTAAATAATATTTATTTTAGATTTTTTTTAGAACAGTATTCCATTATTGACTGTATTTGGCGTTAATTTTGTAGAAATTCATTATTCACAATTAATTAAACTACGTGATGTAGTATGATTTCTACTTTCTTTAATTTCTTTACCACGGCCTAGGTTTCGTTGTTTTACAACATCTTCAGGTGGGATATTAGCAAAGATCTGAATCTGAAGATATTTTTTTATTCGTGGTAAAGAAATTAAAGAAATTAGAAATAATACTACATCACGTAGTTTCATTTAATTGTGAAAAGTATTCCATTGACCATCATATTTCTGAAGATTATGATTTAAGAAAATTATCTCTAAAGAAACTAAATTAAAAATATAGCAAAGATACGTGAGGAAATACGAAATGGATATTTTTGAGTTTTCATGGTTGAAACTATTTATATTTCCGGACGAAAAATTGGCCTAATAATTGTTTCCAAGCAAATAAAATAACTTGCGATTCCATTTGAAAGATAAATGGATTTAGGCCTAAAATAGGCACATGATCCAATCGCTTAGGTCAGTTTGCTCTCCCTAGGTGTATAAAATGTGTACGCAAAAATGCGAACAGTTATATTAGTATGTACATGCGTCACCACATTTTAGCCCCTAAAGTCTTGAAATAAGTTTAAATAAGAGATAACCGAAACAAACTAAAATCTAGTCCTAGGAGATAATCTCATTTATTTTAGTTCCTGTCTTTTACTTATGTATATATATATATATATATATATATATATATATATATATATATATATATATATATTGACAATAAAGGCATAATAACTGTTTTGGTTCTGTTCTAATATAATTTTATTTACTTCATTAATTTTCCTTTAGTTCACATAATGAAAATGTGGAAGAGAAGTAAATGACAATATTTCATATACCGATTAATTTTTTTTACGTTTAACAGTTCGACCGCAGAGTTCTTTCATGGCGAATTTTAGATAGACCAAACTATGAAGTTAAGTAAACTAATAAGAAAAATTAAATTTAGAAAATTAAATTTTCAAAAAATGTAATTTCATGAATAAATATCTCATAAATTTAAAAATCCATGACAACAAAAACTTTATAGAGCAATATTATGTTAAGATCTGTCTACTAATGTACTTATTTTCGAGCAGCACATAACTTACGAGGTAACTCTTCGGTTCGCGTTATGTTGATTTCTTTTAACCAGTTAAAACCTTAAAACCATTTCTTTGAAAATAATTTCCAGTAATTTATTGGGAGGCGTAAATTTACTAAGGGGTTATTAGATTTAAAAAAAATCTATCAGTCAAGCTCAGTGTATATGTCCTCAGAATCGCTTTTTGCTAGTTAGTTGAAAAAAAAACGAATATTTTTTTTGTTTTTAATTGAATGAAAATTTACTTTTAAACAAATTTAATTACGACGTTTCTCCACTTTAGCCATGAAATGACCCCCAAAATACGACCTATTATTATAGTTAATAATTCACATTTACGTTTTACTTAAAACCAAAAGATTTAATGAGTACAGCATAAGGATTTAAACGAATGTCGAAATGTTTTTAGTTCAAAACTATTATAACGTAACCGTACAAATTATTATTTTAAAATTATTATTTGCGCTACCCCACCATAGTTATCTTAGTGATTCACAAAATTTGATAAAGCTATACAGCTTACCAAAGACTCACGAACTTGGTAGATTTAAATATTTATAATATTTATATATAATATAATAAGGTATTTAACTAATTTCTTTTTTATTTCATAAATCCGAATTTTCATTAACAGGCTAACGAGAAGATACAAAAAATATTGGCTCATCTTAAAAATTTACTTATAAGGGTTTAAACGTAACATTAAGACAAGAGCGACCGACCCAATTGTAGTCTCATTTATAGTAAAATTAATTATATTCTACTAAAAGCGGATGACACAGGGTGATATCCCTATTCTATTTCTACCACTAAATTCAGAAACTCGGTCATTTTTTTCACTATTGGTTTTTGATTAATTTATATTTCTGAAATTTTACTAAAAACAGCAAATGTAGTAACGGTAGAAATGCCTATACACTAAAGGTATTCTTAAAAAAATGGGTTTATAAGCCAATTTTCAAACTTTGCGTTATAGAGAAGTTTTCAGAAACTAATTTTTTAACAATGCCTTTTGTGCATAGGCTATATATTTATTTGTATATATATGAATGATACTAAAGTGACTAAATATTCATAGAATGTTTGTCAATTTTCTTTAAATTGCCATAGTCATGGGCTAGACTAAATGAAATGTATTCACGAAGTCTTAGCGTCGCATCTAAGAGATTACAGAGAACTTTTAAATTTACATGCAATTTAGATGCGTATTAAAAATTCGCTGCACCGGTAAAATCTTCTGATGGTATAATGGTTTTCTTATGGGCTATGATGCGATGGCACGGGTTTGATTCTTAAAGGTGGTGTCATTCTTTTAGCGATTTTTTTTTTCAATTATTTGCATGTTTTTTTTAGTAAAACAATGAAGGTATATACAAATGATAACCAAGATTAATGAATATTGACTGCAGAAGCAATAATCTCATGTAATAAATCTTGTGAATACCGCGTGTCGAGGACAGCATGAATTCGAACAACATAACAATTGTACATCATTCCGAATGACTCGGGACGTACACGTATTTGTTCAAAATGCGGAAGGACAAATCTACTCGTTTATTTATCAAATTTTGATAATCTACAATCATAATTATCACACGTCTGTGATCATAAAAAGTTAAAATCAAGGAGTTGTTAATATTCCAAGGGTCAGGCCCTCTCTTTTCTGAGTTGAAGAAGTAAATGAAATACGTATCGTTTCAACACCACGTCGAATTGTTTTTGTCTCTTTATCAATGTTAAGTGTCAAATGTCAATCCTTTTTATTTTTGATTGTTACATTACAGACTAATTCTTGGTTTTTATTCGATAATGGTACCTAATAAACACTCAATCATATTAATTTATACAAGATAAATTGAAAGTATAGTGAAAAACCTAAGCAGAAAAAAACCCAATATGCAGACGATATAAAAAGCAAAAACATAAATAATAAGGTACACCACAGAGTCAAGAACAAACCAGATGCATATAAAACAAGTCACTTACAACACATTTTTAACAATAATTAAATGAATACTAAATTATGATTACATATTTATTAAATTACACAAACGTCTGTACATAATACATATCATTATCATTTAAATTTAAGATATCCACAAAAGTATCATTAATTTTAAATTAAATTACCTGTCAATATAGACCAAATAATGTCTACCAAAATAACATTCTAAATGTTAAATGTCAACCTCATATTAACAATACCGATGATAATAAAGGAATAGAAAATTTTAGTAATTGCAAAATACGTATTCACCAACTAAGGCTTTGTTCATTGTTTAATAAACTTTTTCTATAAGTATATTAACCACTACTTTCTACAAATTAATACCTTCAAAAAATGTAATAGTTGCTAGTAGTTTAATAAAAAACTATTAATATGGCATACAAATTTTTTTGAAACCCCCATATAGTCTGCTCTTAACATTCATTATCGTGTCTAAAGAGAAGGCTTCGTAATAAAGTTACTATATTCAATGTTGAAGAAATTATTTTCTTTTAAAATTTGAGAAAGAAAAAAAAACAACGCAAGGCATAATCAGCTTAAAATATTGTCAGCGAGTCGGATATCCGTAAAATCCGTATTTTTCATTACAAAAACTTTGCGTATACTGTTTAATATACAGGTAAAATCCACCGAAAGCAAGCGCCTAAAAAGTTATTTTACGCCTGTGAACATTACTTAACTCGCATAATTTGCTCGTAAAAATTGATGATGAAAAACTTTGTAAAGTTCCTTCATAAAAAAAGCTAGTCCCATATTATGATGAAAGATGAACTTAGTTTTAGAAAGAAAAAAAAAATCAATGTCTCATGAAGCGGATCTTGCTTTCATTCTAATCGGTATCAAAATCCACATTATTAAATTTTTTATTGAAATTCTTGTCCCTAAGATAAATTTACATTTTAAATTTATTTCCGAAGACAAAGCTTTGATTGTACAATATTTATCTTTGCGTTTAGGCCCTTGACTTTTGTAAAGCTCTTAAAATTGTCTTATCAACTAGTCTAAAAAGAAACTACATACTTGATTCAGTCGATGGGTATTTCTAATGTTTTTTATATATTCTAAAAAGATGTTCCCCGTGCTTACCTGCTTTGATTTATAAAATAATAATACACTCGTGTTTAATCGTAAATGACAATACGACTCAATATATTATCCTCCTCTGTTTGATGCTGCTTAAAATTCGTGGCAAGAAAGACACTGAAAAATTTAAAAGAAACAAGTTTATTTCCTAATCATCCATCAGAAGGCAAAAGTTCGCGGTCGATTCACCTATCTAAAAAGATGGATTCAAAACTTCCGTCAAATATCCCAAATCCCTATGGCAATTTTGCATATTTTAATCAACTGCCACATCGCACAAATGTTCATCTAAATGATTCTTGTTCGGAGTCAAAGTTCGTGACTAATACTAAGTCACATAAACATCATTTGTGCCAATAGTAAACTGGGGTCATTGAAGGAGTTTTTTGAAAACTATGCAGATAGTTGGAGCAAAGTTTCGAGAAATTTTAAATACTCCCGCAATCAACAATTAAAGAAAATGCATTAAAATTTAAAAAAAAAATTTATATCTCAGATTCAAACATGTCGCTATACACAATCAATTAGCTCTGGCAAGCTATTTCTGCTTGATATACCCACTTAATACACACCAAGGTGCCGCCAACATGCGTCACCTGAAGGGCAGTCAAAAAAAGTCCAGTTTATATTTGATTCGCCGTACTGTATTTGGAACCAAATTAATATTTAATTATTTAAAAAAATTATCAATGAATTTAATAAATATATTTGTATAAAGATATAGTTCTCTCATTTATTTTTGTACATTAACAATTTAAACCTGGGCAGCGCGCTAAATTAATTAATCTTTAGCTTTTTCCAGCAAGACGAAAACAGAAATAAATTATTAAGTTGATATCAAGGAGTGAATACATTATTGATGATGAACTAAAGAAACAACTAAATTCATTTAATTATGAAATGTGATTTTCCTTTCCCAAGAATGATCGAACACAATAATTTAGCTGAAAAACGAATTTAAATTTCTTGCATTCATGTCACTTTTTCTTGCATTCATGTCACGTCGCCGGCTTCAGCCATGCAACCGTTTATTATGGGTTTGTGCGGGTTTTACCACTGCTTATGTTAGTGAGTTTATTGCAGGGGTGCGGTTTTTTTTATGTATATACTTATATTTATATTTATATGTGTATTTGGGCTGAAACAATTTAAAGAGTACTGTAGTATTAATGTTGTCTAATTATATTATATCTAGAAGATATTAAGTATGGGTGATGATATTATATTTAGTTATTCATTTAACCTTGGTGTCTTTTTTATGTCTGTTTATTTCTAATGTTTCTAGGATATTCAGTTTATTACCTTTTGTATTTATTTGTAATATATTGGGGGCATTATCAGTATGGGGGTGATGGTTTTTTTTTCAATGAGACGTTTAGCAAAGTGAGATGTATCTGGTTTATTATTTCGCCAGCTGGCAATGTGTTCTTTATATCTTGTATTAAAATCTCTTCCTGTTTGACCTATGTATACACTATTACAGTCGTTACATTTAAGTTTAAAGATACCACTCTTTTTATGTTTATCTACTTTTTTCTTTATTATTAATAAGGGGTTTACCCGAGTTATTTAAAGTACTATAAATACATGTTGTATTATTTACATTTTTATTATTAGTTAAGAGTCTTCCTAATTTGAGTGAAACATTACCTATGTATGGGATAGATTTATAGTAAATATTATTATTATTTGGTACGACCGGGTATATTTCTATTATTAGTATTTTTCTTAATTTATTATGGTACAGTTTTGTGACAATTGATGGGTCATAATTATTATTTACTGCGATTTGTTTTATAGTTTTTATTTCTTTACGTAAATAAGTTTTTCTAGAGGGATGGTTAAAGCTCTGTGAATCATGAAATGGAAGGCTGCTAACTTATGGGACCAAGGGTGTTGAGATTGACTATTAATTATGGAGTCTGTAAATGTTTCTTTTCTAAATATACTAAATTTATGTTTATTATTTTTGCGTTCTATTGTTATTTCTAAAAAGTTTAGTTCATTATCGAATTCTACTTCTAAAGTGAATTTGATATTATTGTGTCGGGAGTTGGCAAAGTTAACAAACTGGTCTAACTATCGCTGTGTACCTTTCCAGCAGATAAGGATGTCATCAACGTATCTATAATAGTATAATATATTGGTCGCTAATTTACTGTTTAAGAGGCTGGTTTCTAGATTTTTCATAAATAACTCGGCTAAAAGGGGACTAAGGGGGAAGCCATTGACTTGACACCAAGGTTAATATATTAAATGAACAACTAAATATAATATCATCACCCGTACCTAATATCTTCTAGATATAATATAATTATACAACATTGATAGTACTCTTTAAAGTGTTTCAGCCCAAATACACATATAAATATAAATATAAGTATATATTTTAAAAAAATTTGTTAAAAGAAATAAATAAATAAATATAAGAATAAAGAAAACGGGAGATATGTAGAATTAGTGGTATTACCTTGTCCTTACTTTCAAATACCCTCGCTTTTGTACAAATATATTACCGATAATAATTTCCCTTTAATTTTATTACATACACCGGAACATTTGCATAGTACAACCTCACATAATAACAACAATTGAATTTATTACCCTCACTAAAATACTGGTATATCGTATAACTCTTGGAAATATAATAAAACCTACACCGCACCCTTGCAATAAACTTACTAACATAAGCAGTGGAAAAACACGCACAAACCCGGCTTCCGCTATTGTGTTTGAAACATAAAAACCCTACCTGAAGATATTGTAATACAACGACACCTAGGTCGTGGTAAAGAAATTGAAGAAAGTAGAGATAATACTACATCACGTAGTTTTATTTAATTGCTATTATATTAGTTAAGCTGCCGTCACTTCAAGTATTTAAAGCTAATTTAATTAAAATTTTTGAAAATAAATTACACTCATTGGAAATTTCTGAAGAACAAAAGTACTTCATTATAAACTACTTTTTCTGTTATTTAATATTGCAGAAAATAAATTGCTATTCGATTTTACTTTTCAACGTGCTACATAAAATTAACTGTGAGAAGAACACTTTGTTCCCAAATTTACGTCTGCTTTGAAAAAAATTTGAGCTTGCCTTTACCAAATTTAATCATTAATACAAAGTTTATAATAGCCCAACGTAAGTTTTTGAGGAAAAAATCCAATGAAATAATTTACCGGATTAGGAAAAATTTTAAGGATCATAAAATATATCTACAGCTAAGTAGGAGTAGAATATTTTGTAACGAAGACGACAAGAAAAACCACATTCAGTGATCTGGTGATACCAACTTGTACTTCCATTTATACATGTGTAAGGTCAAACACAAATAATATTTTTTTCATTATGAATGCGGATTATAAACGTTATACTTTTTTATACGTTTAAAACACTACAGAAAGAAAACTACACAAATACTGAAAAACTTGGGTTTTGTCAAAGTTATAACCTACGAAATTTAATAAAAGACAAAAACTAAAACATATATACCAATTATTTAAAGAAGACAATCGTTTAACTGTGAAGAGTAATCGGTTTAATTCTAGGTCTGCTTATTTTTCGGTATTTACTAATTTATACTCTATAATATTTAAACTTTTTCGTTCTCCATGTCCAGAATCTTCTTATACTTAACCACTACGTCAGCTACCACTAGTGTAATTATATAAAAATCACTTGATATTATATAATAATCACCGAGCTAAGAAGGATTTTGGACATATTTTGATTTAATGTTTTTTTTTAATATAATATTTTTTTATATTTAATTAATAATGGTACTCTATACCGAGTTTTTCATTCTGTATTTCAGTTGGCTATAGAACTGCACAACCCAACGCTATAACATAAACGGTGTATGACCGGGAATCTTTATAACAAGTTTATGTACACATTCTGGTACTTTTACAGATTTCATTGTGACGTATATTTATTTCAAACATTATAATATTTTGTTTACAATTCTTTCCTTGAATACTTATTACTAAACTTTCTGAGAACACTTTATTACCTCATGTACGTGTTAATACTGTAAGCTACATGATCATAAACGGTCCGTGTTAATCGTTTAAGCGGTTTTAGTATCAAATAATAAAAAAATGAAAGAAACAGTCACACATGACTTTTATCTTTAAGTAACTCTAATGTAATTAGGTGCAATTAAGTGAAACTACGTGATTTAGTATTATTTCTACTTTCTTTATAAAGAAAGTCGAAATAATACTACATCACGTAGTTTCATTTAATTATCAATAATGGATTTCTACAAAATTAACGCCTAATATATTCAGTAATTAGCTGCACTAAGTATATTTCTATATTACATTCAACACTATTTCAAATATCATAACGTGTAATTCCAAAGAATATCTCATGAAATGTATATAAATCAAGTAACTTTATTTCATTTTAATAAGAAAATTCTTCGAAAAATATCCAACAAAATGTACAAAATCCGTCCGATCAATAGTAATTTAATACAGTATTCACGCCACGTTGCAGGTTTCAACTCCGAAAATCACTTTTACTTAAATTGAATTATAATGGAATTCAAAGTAAAAAGTGGGAGATGAGAAAATGTCGTTTCGGATTTCAAATATTCATGGAAAATTCCACAGCTCATATGAAGTACAGAGAAACGTTATTAATGAATTTTATTTCATAGGTGCGAATATTAATAATATGTGATAAATAGCTGAATTTGTTGAGGTTCACAAAACATATAGCGATGAGTTTTCCATATCTAAACAAAGTTAATGAATATTAAATTTTCTTACATCTGGGCTGATATATTTTCGAATGTTCAATACATTAAAAAACTTGAATATTACTCTTCGTGTGAAAACTCATAGCCGTTTCAAAGTTCCCAACGGATATAATTTTTTTTTCACATTTTGCATTTAAGAATAATTTACCTTTAGGGACTTCCATTCAAACAAATTAATTGCAATTTAAAAAAAAAACCATTTAACATTCTTTAAAGTTATTCATGATTAACGATAAAATTATTGAATGCATAATTGTCGAAGAAGGAATAACAGACTGAAACTCGTTTAGTTAATTTGCCCTGTTTAAATTTTGAATAATTTTTTTTCATATATCACGTTTTTTCATCTGCATGATTAAAATGCACATCTCACGTCATACTGATTTGATACATACATGAAGAGAAAATTATAGTTTTGGGCTGAATTAATTTTATTTCGGAACATAGCTTTTTTACTTCAGCAAATTCGAGTGATTTTTTTCATCGAAAATTAATAATATCTTGACTCTCAGCGCGAGTCATTCATTCTAGATATAAAATATTACATCAAAGAAAGATTATCTGTAGTGCAAGTTGTACTTAACCTTAATTGTATTATTAATAGGAAATATCTAACACATACATCGGCAAAGACGAAATTGAATATTTCATAATTTTTGTCTGTTTATCTCTTGAGTTTGTTTATTTGTTTACACTCGCATTACCTTCCTAAGAATTCCTAAGTACACAAATACTAACCAGTTATTTCCCATCGGCAAAGATATCTTACGAAAATTTCAGGGAAGCTCAAATTAAAAAATTGTCAGTATTTTTCATTTGGCATTTCTTTGCCTCGTATTTATAAATGTCCCAAGCATCAGATGCAGACGCATCATCCTAAAATAAATTCCAGATATTTTTATAATGGCTTTTTCATATAATATAAATTCCAGATATTTTTATAATGGCCTTTTCCATATAATATAATTTAAATTGATATTTTAGCTATACGTTTGTTAACAACTTTACTGTTGGAGGATGTATCTTCTGCGTTTTGTTTATAGTTAAAGTTTGATTTGAAATTTTGTATGTCTGAAAATATGACATAACATTTCTAACTAACCACGTTTAAATAAATATAGAAGTATAAAATTACTATAGACAGATCTATCAAATTTAAATATCTTAATTCGTAATAAGTTATTTATGAGAATAATGACACGGTATGTTCTTGACATAAATCACTTTATATTTTGATACTCCGATTAGTGAAACTTAGCTACTTATGGATTCTATAAAGGTTGACTAACAACATAATAACCTTAAAAAACTTATCAAGTTTTATTCCGCCCAAAAATAATATTTAATCCAATAAAGTAACAATTTATAAAAAATAAGTAGAACCAATTTCATGCTAATTGATATCGCTCGATATTATTTAACTCAGTTAATAATTTTCGTATTACCTGTGCCCGTCGGTAAAGGAACAAGAACATTAAAGAATATTGACGAACATTGGTCAGGAAGAGAATTTGTAAATTAAAAATACTGCATATAAATATTTGTAGGTTTTTGCAGTCTTTTTTGTAGGTTTTACAAGTCAAGATTTTTATAAAAACTTTTGGGAGTGCACTTTACATTTTTATTACTATTGAATATATTTGGCGTTAATTTTGTAGAAATTCATTAGTCACAATTAAATGAAACTACGTGATGTAGTATTATTTCTGCTTTCTTTAAGTTCTTTACCACGACCTAGCTTTATTTGTATTTCAACATCTTCAGGTGGGCTATTAGCAAAGATCTTTGCTAATAGCCCACCTGGAAATGTAATATAACGAAACCTAGGTCGTGGTAAAGAACTTAAAGAGAGTAGAAATAATACTAAATCACGTAGTTTCATTTATTTTTATTACTAATAATAAAGATGGAGTTCCCAAAGCTCACGTGTGAGTTGACGTGGTCAAAACGAAAATGAAAAAGCTCGTAGTATTCAAAAAGAAAATGAAAAAGTTCGCCAACTGAGAAAAGATACGAGAGATCTATGACACCAAGTCTGTGCCGTAGTTCACCCAAAGGGAAGCAGGCAGCAGATACAGGGAATAGCGTAGCGCAAGCAGTGTAGAGGTGCCTCCAAGATACTAGAACTAGCAATATGTGCGCGAGTTTGATTTTCAAAGAAAATTATCTAGGTTTGCCGTTGAATATCTTATTGATGAATAAATGTAACATTATGAAATAATTTTTATTTTATAAATTCTGACATTACAGACTATATAATTGAGAAATTTTTTTAAGACGCAATAATCAATGTACTCTTAAGGAAGGTACCATCGTTAGGTACTTTTCGATAATATCTGCTCGATAAGGTATTGGCATTTAGTACTAACGTGATCGCTCGCTTTTTTAGTACTCCGTAATAAAGTAGTGAAATATAGTTTTGTTAAGTTCATTTTTTCGTCATTCTGTCTGTCACAGATTTACTTTTTTAAAGTTTTATATCTACATATAGGAAATCTACATGCTGAAAAGTAGATGTATCATGTGAAGATATTAACTAATATATAGCAAATTTTTTTTTTTAATGTTCCCACCTACACACATGTAAAATGAGGTCAACATATTTTTGGCTTATTCATGAAGTAGATTAAGACTATATAGGTTTTTTTAAAGAAAGTGTACTTCCAACTGATAATTCGTCAATGGCTTATAATGCTTACATAAAATGGCGACTACTACATCTGTAGTCTAATAACAATAGCCTGGTTAAGAGATAAGAGCATATTCTATTAACGGTTATTAACAGAATTTCTTGAGCATTAAACAAATTCTGGGTCGGTCTAAATACAAACTTCTAATCACGATTCCCCTCTTAGTTCTTCACGTATCAAGATAAAAGCCCTATATTTTAATAATTTTGTCATATAATATTATTAGATTTTTATATCAGCAAAGTTACATTTGATTCGGTATTTGAATATGATGCTCGCATACATACAAGTATGTATCGTTACTAAATAGCGCAACTTCAACAATTTGTGCTTTTAATCATTTGTAACGCGGCAAAACATTATTTTTTAAATCAGTCGCCTATTTTCTAAAATAATTAAAGTTTTAATTTTGTATGAAATCACAGTTATATGTAAATTAACACATTATGTAAATAATGCCAATTGTCACTTCATCAATATATAACATATTGTAAATTGTCAAATGTCAACGTGAATTGTCATTTACCTTTTGGAAAAATGAAATTGAAAAAAAGCGTAGGTTTAATTCTTAATTAAAAATAACTAGTAAATGAACAAAGTAAATTAAGAAGGTGTGCACTTTATTCGATATATTTGCTTTATTTCATCATTAATTATCTGACTAAATACCCATTTCTATATTAAAATTAATTCGTACACGCGTATACAATAATTTAATTAAGATTCAAGTTATTTTCACAATTAAATGAAAGTACGTTATGTAGTATTATTTCTACTTTCTTTAACTTCTTTACCACGACCTAGATTTCGTTGTATTACATCTTCAGGTGGGTTATTAGCAAGGATAACCCACCTGAAGATGTTGCAATGCAACGAAATCTAGGTCGTGGTAAAGAACTTAAAGAACGTAGAAATAATACTACATCAAGTAGTTTCATTTAATTGTGAATAATGAATTTCTACAAAATTAATTCCAAATATATTCAATATCAAGTTATTTTGTTTTGGCGTGCTTAACTAAAGTTCGATTCGAGTACCAGTCTCTTACATCATAAGAGATTCGTTAATATTATAATTATATTCGGCATACACTAAATTCAAGAGGAAATATTCGCTTGCGATAAAAAACATTCGATAACTCCAGCAGTCGAAAAGGTATTACAAATATGTGGCAAAAGCCACTGATGCACATTATTACTAATATTAATAACACGAATCACAACTGCCAATGTACAAAGAATAAATATTTTTTTAAAAATATCCAAACGTTCTGATTGGTTTAAATAGACATTTGTGAAAGTTTCCATATTAAATTATAAATGAACTGTGGAAATATATTTTAAAATCATAGTATAATATAGTCACTACGAAGAAAATAATAATTTATTCAAATGATAAATGAAACAATATCTTATTAATAGTGATTGAAATATGTTTATTTTAAAAATCAATGGTATTATTATGTATAATCTTAGATATTTGGGCGAATTCTGAATGTTAAATATTTCCAAATGGTAATAATTTTTATAACTAATTAGAAACAAGCTTAATCTTAAAATTGAATTTTGTTATCCTTTATCCTTTTCTTTTTTATAATATTCTTTTAGAAAACTATGCAAATGAAAGGGAGAATTGGAAAAATCCAATTTACTATATAAATAAAAGGCATAGGTTGAAGCATTCTAATAGTCTAATGAATGGTCTAATGACATGATAATTTATAAATTTGGGGAAAAAAATGGTATGATTTTAAAAAAAGTGGGAGTATTGCAATCAACCCATTATGCACTATTTCAGATTGATATGGAACTATTTAGTGATAATACGTACTGTGTGTATATGTATATTTATATATTTATATATATAAATATATATATATATATATATATATATATATATATATATATATATATATATATATATGTGTGTGTGTATGTATATTTACAAATTTTAGTTAATTTTTTAATTTTAAATGTTACTCAATAATATTTTTCAAACTAGAAAATTAAACATATAAAAGTTCAGTGACTGCTAATTAATACCTTTGATATAATTAATACCTTTGATTATATTTGATTTTGAATTAAAAGTATACCGTTACTAATCACTGTTTGAAATTGACAAGTACATCATGACCAGCCCGTGCATACAGGATCTATTGCATTATGTATCAGCAGCTTTCCGCCAAATTTCTTTAGTCACCATTCCATCTTGCTGGAAGGTATCCCTTATTGCGTTACGAAGTACATAAATCTCCACTCAAAAACTCGTCTACCACCTCAGTTCTTCGGCAAATATGACCTACCGTTGCTACTTCAATTTGCTTATGTTAAGTGCTTTGTCGGCTTCATTGATTCTCCGACAGGGCTCCTCATTTCTGATTTATCCTTCACATAGACTTCGAACATAGCTCTTTCACAAGCGAATTAGAGCATTATTACACAAGTATATTCTTTCGTCAAACTTATTAAAGACATTTCTCATACTTATGCTTAATTCTTCTCATACTAAATTTTGGAATTACATTGTGTTCTTTTTGAGTTTAACAAATATTTCAATTATAGAAAACCCTTCGCCTTCAGTAGTAATATCGCGATGGCCATCCCACGAGAACAGGGTTCAGGTTCGGTAATTTTGGATAAATGGGGTGAGTTAACTTATGCCGAAACCAAATTACAGAATTTTTTTTACAGAAAATATAACCCAGTAGGAACTTAATGAGTACCGTAAAAGGTATATGTTACCTTTTAGTAATTACTTCAAATTTTGGATAAAAAGTAGCCTATATATTAATCCAGATAATAATATATTCGGGTGCCAAATTTTGCAAAGGTCGTTTAAGATATCACGGAGCTACAGAGTAACAAATACCCATTCATACATTCATTAGAGAAAAAAATAATGAAGAGCGTATTGAAATATCTATTGAAATATTGCGTATATGTAATAATTTTAAATGAATATTTATATGTCATTTCAATGTATAAAAAAGAATATTAGCCTTACAACTAATAAACGCACAATTTTCTTTCAGAAATTTCTAAAATATTATTTTAGAAACTTTTCGGATATCTCAGGTAGAATACATCAAAAGGTCGATATTCTGTTAGTTTGCTATAGTGTTTGTTCATAGAAAAACAGACAAATTGCAAAATTATTACGGAAAAAAATTTAGCGTATTCTTACTTCTTCCATTGAGGCCAAAAGATATCCATAGAGGCCAAAAGCGAGCGAACTAGGCTAAACGCAGATACAACATAACCCTCTCATGGCATGCCCAAGTTTTGGTTCCAACTATCCAAGGAAGAAAATTTTGATCTCCCGATAATCTTTATCCAGGATCTCTTTCTTGAGTTTATTCCAATTACTTTCCAATTGTTAACATTTCACATGCATTTTTATTGGAAACAATTGAGAAAAATCGCCGCTTAAAAATCATACTATCAAAATAGTACAATTTTTATACAATCGACTCAACAAATCAAATGGATGCTTCCTCGTCCATTGTACTCCCCAGGCCTCTCATCCTCCGACTATTAATTGTTTCGCTACCAACTAATTATTTAGGCTATAAAAGTGTGAGTACAAACTACCTTAAAATCGACATTACCTAATATTTCAGTCAAAATTACAAAATATTTTACAAAAAATTAATTTTATCTCTTAAATATATTATTATATTGTAATGATATTTGTAATGTTAAAAATTCAAATGAAAATCATATGAAGCTCACTTATCGCTAACAGTTTATTAGCATAAAAAATATTTGTTTGTTTGTTTTTCTTTGAAATATTACAAGCTTTATAAATATGTTTATGTCACAACAATAAAAGGTTCGGTAATTTAAAATAATTCCGATACATTATCAATCTACAAAAAATACTTTAAAAGAAATCTCTAAATATTTAAGCCACGGGGCTAAGGGTCGTATTATAGAGAATTAGACTAAAATTAACGTTGGAATAAGACTAAAAGATGAATTACCTAACATGAACTCGCTTTTAATCTCATTGTTAACACTTATAAAGTTATGTATTCAACCATAATGTAACTACAGTCATGCTGTAGCATTTTCAAATTTGTGCCAATACTAAAAAATTCCAACAAGTAAGTAACAAAATGCTATCTCTGTTTTCATATAAATGTAAGAAAGAAAAGATCTAAGGTGCATCAAATTCTTTTCAGTTCTCGTTATGTCCATTTTTCATTTACTTTTTTTTCATCTACTTTATTTTATTCTATTAAATTGTTAAATTCTGAATTAACATGTAAGAAGTAATAACTTCAGTAATTTACACGAAGTACTTTAACTAGTGGTATTTTTACAAACATTCGCCTTCAATTATTAATCATAACAAATACTACAAAAAGCAAGGAAACGCATAATATTGCAGAATATATAAATTTTCTCCTTGAAAAATGAGAATGGTTGAGAACCACTGAAAATGGAATTAACGGTAAAAATGTTAGAATTACTATTAGAGACTTTTAGTCCGTTTATAATTTTGCATATTTAAAATTCTTACTACTTAATAAAGGAAATTGGTTTGGTGTTAAACCTATGTGTTATTTGGAACTAAGTCAAATAATTTAACAAAATAGGGTTACATTCATATTATAGATTAATTGTGAATATATGTTTATTTGTAATTAATGCATGTCTATGGACATACATTAGAATCATAAAGAGAAATCCGTATGAAATATATGTCTTGAGGTTACAAGATTTAGAGTGGTTCAAGGAGTGTTGAGTCGCTAGTAGTATCAAGACGGTTATTAAAGTCAGTGAAAATGGAATTATTTAGTACAATTAAAAAATATATCACCACCTATTAAAATATACCAACTTTTTACGTCTAATTTAACTACTGATATTGTTTCTAAACCCATCTGATCACATTATACTACGGGATAAGGTATAATTTAGTTTCGCCGGAGTTGAAGTATTGTCAGACGTTATGCGACGAAACCCCAAATCGGAAGGGGTCATGGAGTTAGAGGGCACACATATAACGTCTGGGGCGATTTATTGAGTTACTCGATGTTTATAATTTATCCTAAAGTTTATTAATTTGTCTCAACAAGTACTTTCATTCCAGGTATCCACCTGAACATAACGAAATAAAACATATAAAATACTTATAAAAAATAAATTGTTTATAATTCTATATTTTATTAACTATTGGTGTTGTTTCAGTAGTATAAAGATTTGATATAATAATCGAATATTCAAACGAAAAAGTATTTAAAAGCTAAAATTTGTAGAAACACAAATAATTCAATTTTTGATTTATATCTATTAATGTATGCCTACATTTATTATATAATATATATTAATTATCTAGAGTATTATGTACATAATGATGTATTTTCTTAATTTACATACTTTTTTTGTTCAACGCTTTTATTTTTAATAAAATATGTAAATTTTCGATTTTTTTGTATAAGATCATAAAGAAAATAATTTTTTTCGCTTTTCAGTTATTTTATAGAAACGTTATTTTTAAATTATTTTTTAAATATTTTTTGTGATAAAATATTGAATACATTCATTTAATCATTTCAATGCATACATTTGTTACGAGGGTAATGAATATAGTAATTTCCAGAATTACCACGATGAAATTTGAAACCGTCATATGATGAAAATTTCAACGAAAGGTAATTAAATGCTGTATTTAAGAATTAAACGGTTGATGAAGTCTGGGTATACTGTTATGAATCTGAAGTACAGACCTAATCGGCAGTGTGACTTTCATATTAAGTGTTGTCAACAAAAATTTGGAAAGAAGTAAAAAAAACGACAACATCTTTCTTTGAAGGCCGGATCTTTGCGTTACTTTATATTTCTAGCATAATAGAATACATACCATATTACAGACCTTACACCATTATAAGTGAAACATCCGACCAATTCTTCAATACACGCAATTTTTAACCGACTTCACAAAAGGAGGATATTCTCAGTTCGACTGTATTCTTTTTGTGCATGTCACCTCATATCTCGAACAGTTACCAACTAATTTGTATGATTTAGAAGAATATATCCCCGGTGAAGCTCTATAAAAATCTGGTCAGAATTTGACTATGTAACTTGAAGTTACACCATAAAATCCTCAAGAAGAAACAAGAACACAGGCACCGTATACAATTTTAAGTGAAATGTAGCACTAACCATAGATGCACATCCCCAAGGGTGTGCATGTACGGAGATAGATAGAAAATTGTCAACTATGTTTTCAACCTCAAATTAATAAATCAGTTACATATTCTTTAAAATGCATGTGATATACGAACAGACAGTAAAATCTCACATTAAGGGTGTTTTTAACTTTTAAATACGGAAAGCCAAAACTCCAGGAAACGGAAATTAACTTCAGTATCATAATCCTTTAAAACAGGGTTTCCCAACCTTTTTTTTTTTGAGGCTCCCCGGACTATAAATTATATTTTCATGCCTTTTTTTATTAAAGAGAATTATCACATCAAGTCCATATAAACATCAACTGGAAGAAAAGACATCAAAGAAAAAGAAAATAAATTTCAAAAAAGGAAAGGTTTGTACACCTAAGAAACACCAAAAAGTAGACAAAAAAATAAGGTATTAAAGAAGAACAAAAGACGAAACAAAAGTTGTAAAAGGAAGCGATCATCTTCCACGACCACCAGCGACGACAGCGATGATAAAATTATTCTGGAATCAGATGACGATGCCGATACTGATTCTGATCTCGAAAATATATATGCAAAGTGCAATCGTTCTTATTATGATAAAAAGGGTCCAAAGGTAGAGTGGATCCAATGTGTTCGCTGCCATAGGTGGGTTCATGAGACATGTACCTCTAATCCAGATATTTGTGATGGTTGTCTCCAATAAAGTTACTTTATAAATTATTTGAGACAGTCATTACAAATATTTCACTTATCATTATTAGATTTTTATTTAGTTAATGTAAATGTAGGTATAGGTAATCCTATAAGTACCTATCTACTTATTTGATTGATCTCAAACTCAAATCATTAAGATATACCTATTGCTTGTCATATAGTATATAATATAACTGTTAGTTAAAGATATTATTCCTGTTTTCTAAGTCTATCATTAAATATAAATATGTGTATAACCATTTACCCTTGATTACATGTAAACATGGTTTTGTTTCGTTGATTTAGTATTTTATTAATCATGTTTTTCTTATTAATTGTAAAATGTTCATTAAAGTATCTTTAGTAAATACTTTCTTCAAGATTTTTTTTGTTATTTTATCCAACGGTACGATTTAAACACCTATGATACGATTTAAATACTAGTGGTACGATTAAAACAACTGGTCGGCTAAAACGTACTGATGGCAGCCCTCCGAAAAAAGTAGTTTTATAGGTTGTTAAGGAACAGAAATAGAACTGATTTGGATGTACGTGGTAGCCAAAATGTTAAACTTTACATAACATATATAATTATTACTGTAAATCTCAATAGTAACTAAATATTTGGTTAAAGTGAAAAATGGTACGATATAACCGACTCTGCCCTACATTGTAATGTTGTTTGTTTTTTATTTTTATATTTTTTTGTCTTTTCTTTCTCAAATGCAAACGCTTTCCACCCCCCTTGACATCTCTCTATGCTCCTCTTGCGAGGCGCACCCCCTGGTTGGGAACTCCTGTTTTAAAACAACATGCACGTAGGTGCTTACCTACACATGAACTATGAAATCCCCGTCGCAATACTTTGATATGTTATTTGGAAAATAAAATTGAATTATTAGTTCAAAATTCTTTCATTTAACTTTATATTAATCGAACACAACATTAAATATACATTGAATTTTTTGTCAATGTAATGTTTTTATAAGTTATATGAACATCGGTAGTGCGCATTGGTAAGACGTTGATAACAAAAATCCGCTTTTATTCAAAAATCAAACCATACGAGCAATAATTCTGTAGATATTATAAAACTATAATTTTACCCCAGTAGGGAGCAAAACATATTTTATGTAAACAATATACATAGTTCAAATGAGAAGACTGTTCACACTCTATGATATATGGTACAAAATTTTACTAAATGGAGTAGTCAATAATCATGCAGGAATTTTACGTGCTAATATATAGACGAAGAAGTACTTTATATTCACGAACAATTCCATAATAGTATTATTAGACAAAAATACTAAAAAAACGAGTGTGCTTTAGACCACACGAGTGAAGTAAAACTTCAAATTCACAAAATATGAACTTTAAAATGAATTTACAATTTTATTCACATTAAACGTAGAATATTTAATGTATTGAATAAAATAATAATTTATAAAATTGTTCAAGAACGAAATGAAATTACAAAATAATAAAAAAATCACCGTTCGCGTAACGCTAGCAAACCCGAATATATATATATATATATATATATATATATATATATATATATATACATGCGTGCACTGCTCTCCTTGCTCCTACAGTGTGATACAGACAATAGGCTTGCACTGTGTCTTAGATATACGAAACATAACTGGCTATGTGAGAAAGAGAGAAAGAAAATGTGTGCTCGCACCTCTCTCTCTTGTCCCTACAGTAATATACGAAACCTAACTCTCTGTATTTCTGTCTTCACTAAGTTATATCTCCCTCTGAACTTCCGTTCGCCTCGCCCGATCACTCTTCTAGTAACGCTCTCGTCACGCACTCACCAGCTTACTCCCCAAGTCACGCGTGCGTAAAGAAGTATTACTTCAATAACAACTATAACGCTGCCTTTACTCATGTACTTGCCATAAATATTTAAAAGCAATTTTGCAATCTCTTTGCCTAAATAAACTCGCTCGTACTTCGGTCCTCGTAGCGTCGTCGGGTCACATTTGCAAATTACAAACGTTAAGGCGTTACCGCACCTGCTGTCCATGTTTTCCGAATTGAACTACGTCGCTGACTCGGTATCATTGATCTGATATTCCTAATCTCTTAAAGTGAGTACATTATTCTATTTTTGAATAAATTACTTTCACATAAAATCTGAATGCTGTACATATTTCACTATAATTCTTTATATATTCATGTTTTGTACTTAAAATTTTAAGATTTTTATTTGCAATAACTTATAGCACTTTGATGTTTTAAAAAGTTTCACGTCAACGTCTTCGTTATATTGCATTGTTTAATTATATATTATTCAATATACCTCAGTAGCATATAAATTTAATACAGAAGTACTTTCGTTTAATTCAAATTAATAAACTTTGAAGTATTTCAGTTTTTTGGCATAGTATGACACTAATGTCAATATTTAACCTACTAAACTTCTGACAATAGATATTTTAAAAGCCTTCAAACCGAAAGTCATTACCAGCATCAACGAAGCATAAATTTCAATACATATTTGTCACTTGTCACATAATTCACATTTTATTAACAATCAGTCCTAATGCCAAATATTAGCATTCCACAGACGCTATAAGCACATGTGACTCTATTGTTATCACAAAGCACAGCCTCCTTTTATTTTTTTTTATTTTGATGTTATACTTCATTAGGTGCGTTATGAAAAAATTATGAGAGGGAAATTTTACTATGCACGCGGACGATGAAATAAAAATCGACAGGATGAAGTTCCTCGCTAAACATATATTTACATTCATGTAGTGACTGATACCATATATTCATGATAGGTATTGGGGTATATGTAAGTACACAACACGTGTTTTTGTATTCATACTAATTTAAATTATATTTATGCTTATAAATAATATTTCCTACTAATTGAAATTTAATAGTGGTCCATGTAATAAAAAACATTTATTTATTGTAAATGTTCGTGATAGGAATAGTGCTTATAAGCTTTTTTAGAATATATCTTAAGTTTATTTCTAAAAAGGAGACTTTTTTCCGTACATATTTATTTAAATTATAAATTATAAATGACTAAGGAATAATTTATTAGACGTCTATGTGTAACAATTTTTTTTAATTATTAGACTATTATGATTGTAATTCTAGATAAAAAGAAAAAAAATTACTACTCTGTGTGAGAAAATAAATTTTAATTTTTAAACTTCACTTATTTGATTGCTTTTAAATTTTACTAACCGTATTTATAACCAGACTCCCAGTTCTTTTCTTATTTTAGTTCCATTAATTATTTGACTGCTAAATAAAGTTATTATTGTGTTATGCCAAAACATATAACTTCTAACGCGTCTATATAAGAACACGCATAATGTTATTTCATTGTAGCTATGTGATTGTCCAGTGATGATCAAAATAAAAGGCATTTAAAAGAGTTCTAGACTATTATTTCATGATGAAACTAATTTATACGATATTCCTACTCACGTCATGTGCACACAAGCATATTTTTTAATTCCATATATTTTTAGACTCTCTTAATCTAATCAGTTTCTGCAGGTATGCCATCTAACCTAGATACATAGATAAAGTTATATGACAAAATTAACCACAACGTAATTTAATTACTTAAAACTAGAAGATAGCGCCTTGTTATACAAAATAAAATTGTATTTAAATTTTATTAAAATACCAATGAAATAATAAAAATTAACCGGATGCTGCTTAATTAGTTGGCAGAAAGAGAAAAACAATTTTTTTCGAAATTTAAAGTGCCAATTCCAAAGTAGTTTTTTTAATAACTTAAATGCCATTATTATTGTACTTGTCCCTTACACTGTTTCTCATTATTATATTTTCAGTAACAATACAAACAAGACAGAAAATTTAAAAAAAACTCTGAGAAATTCACCTTTTATATTGCAGCTTGACTTCGACGTTATTTTTAAATCATATATATCATTAAATGGCGCATCGATATTAGGAACCTACATGCTATAATCAAAAATTACTCGCCAACTTTGCGAATTAAAAGCCTGAAAAGATGAACATGTATTAAAATTATTTACACAAATAATGTGTTGTTTCAAATTTAAAGAAATTCTTCATGGGCATAAACAGCTTTGTATACTACTTTCTTCACAAAATGCTATGATTTTGGTCGTACGTTAATTTCATTATAAATGTGATTTATCATGATCATTTAGAAACACTTTTAACCAATAATACTCTGCTTCATGTAATAACCTAAAATTTAATAAAAAAATGTTCACTAACATATATCAGTACGATTTCCAAATTACCCAATTAAATCTATTGTTAACATGATTTTAAATTTAGTTGCTTGCCTAATGAGAACTTACGCTGACGTAAAATTTCAGACAATTCGAAATACGTTTGAGCTTTGAATATTTCTGACACAGGTATAAGTTTTTGTATATAAAGTTTGAAAGTAATAAAATGTCAAACCATTCGAGAATTTATGTAAAACCGGACATATTATTTCTCTTCGACTTGTGTCATTCAGGTAGTTATACAGAATGTCCAGTGGCAGATTTCAAAGTTTGAACAAACATAGTTTCTGAACGCAACACACAAGAGGAGCGCGGGGGTCGTCATTAGAAGCGCAAGCGGTGCGGATGTTTTAGTAGCCATGGAACAGTGGAGTGGAGAGCACCGCGCTTTTGTCGTCGAGGCGTACATTTTGAGTGGATTTTCGCTGTCTGTAGCACGCCGTCGATTTAATAATCGTTACAGTATTCGTCGATTACGTGACGGACCATTGATTAACCTCATTCAGTCATGGGTAGCAAGGTTCAGAGCTACAGGATCAACATTAAATAGGCCCAGGCCAAGACCTACACCATTGGTAGCCACGGATGATAATGTCGAGCGTGTTATGTGTTATGTGCTGTCGTTGAAAATCCCCGTTTATCACTGCGTGCACGTTCATCGATATTGGGAATTCCGAAATCAACTTTACAGGTAATAATGCAAAAAAAAGCTCAAGTTCCATCCATATAAAACTCAAATTGTTCAAGATTTACAGGATTCTAACTTTGAATTAAGAAAAACTTACGCGGAGGTGATGTTGAGATTTCGTACTGCTACCCGGGTGGGCAACATATTCTTTAGTGACGAAGCTCACTTTCACATTGGAGGATATGTGAATAAGCAGAACTTTCGTTACTGGGTTGTCCATAACCCAAGACAAATGCATCAAGAGCCTTTACGTAAGCCTAAAATAACAGTCTGGTGTGCCATGTCTGCATCTGCAATCATAGGGCCTTATTTATTTCTTTAAAAATCAACGTGGCCAAACTGTAACTGTGAATTCGGAGAGATATGCCCAGGTGTTAAATAACTTTTTCAGAGTAGAACTACAGAATAGTCCATCCTTCAACCAAAACACATGGTTCCAGCAAAACGGGGACACAGCTCACACTGCTAATGTGTCCATGAATGCAGTGCGGCAGTTATTTCCAGAAAAAAACATATCCCGAAACGGTACAGTACCGTGGCCACCTAGGTCACCCGATTTAAGCCCATGTGACTTTTTCTGATGGGGATACTTAAAATCCGTTGTTTACAAAACAAATTCGAGCACTGTGATACAACTTAAAGAAAATATTCAAGCCGAAGTCAGTAGGATACCCCAGTCGCTCTGCAAACACGTTTTTAAAAACATGTGTGCTAGACTCGAAGAGTGTATGGGACTCGATGGCCGCCATTTGGAAAACGTGGTTTTTGAAAAATAAAATCCGCATTTGTTGTTATAAAGTTAAAATAAACCTACTTTGTATTAGAGGTGTAGTTTTTTTTACAATTTTTCAAAAATTGAAATCTGCCACTGGACATCCTGTATATTCATTTTTTGTAAACGGCGAAAATTCGCTTCGAATTTGTAGCATTTCATTGTTGCTTCATATGAAGCATAGGTTTGTTACCTATGCTTCATATGAAGCAACAATGAAATGCTACAAATTCGAAGCGAATTTTCGCCGTTTTTAGCACTATGAGCGATATGTTAATAATTCGGTATGAATAATTGTTTACTATTTAATTTAGCATATCCAGAATCTTTAGATTCTTTAATTCCTTCAAATGTTTAAAAATGCTTTACCATATACCTATTTGGCATTTTCTTCCCTCATCACTTAAAATCTAAATATCACTCAACACTTAAAAATATATTAACCATATACTTTCACAATCTTTTATAATACACTAAAAATTCGAAAAACTTTAATATTGCTCCCTCAAGCTTTTTGAAACTAAACTAATAAAGTTTCTAGACAGCACTTCTCGCCGATAGAGTTTTCTGTGTAAAACATTCATTTTATTCGCTCGAAGCAAACTAAAACAAAACGAAGCATTATTCGTATTTATAGTTTGCTCCATACAAAATTAAAATTGAACACAAAGAAAGATTACTCTGAATGTCCTTTGACAATGTCACTTGTTATATGAAGAAAACACACATTTCTATTCGATTCACATTTTTAGTTTTCATTGAATTTTCAATGGAAACTTGACTAGAAGAAAAGTTTGAATTGAGACGCTATTTCAATAAATGGATGTAGATCTCAAGAAGTATATGAAGCTCACCAAAAAACTTGTATTAAAGTTTAATCCATATACAAGGTTAGCTTAAGCAAACACAACACTAAGGTATTCAACTAATGAATACTCGGTTTATGGTAAGAACGCGGTTTCACATTTTACTCAGAATATTCTATTGTGTGTCAATGAAATAGCGGATATTACTATAAATCATAGTACAATTATAACAATATTCTATTAAATGACTTCATTCTTGACTTCTTAGTTTATACATTATAAGTACTGTTATAACTCTATGTAGTTATAAGTATTGTAACTGTCTTATTATCTATGTTTATTGGTAACATGCCAAGGTATCTAAGCATAATGCAAATAATTTATCTTGCACTATTAAAAATCTAGCTTGAAATAATTTCACTTCAATCGTACTTTTAATTGTACTATCACATCTTTACACGCCAAGTTGCAGGCAATTCTCTTCGAAGAACACGCTTAAAATAGTGCAACTAATGCGAACATTGATATTTATAACTAACAAAGAAGTCAATTCTAGCGAAGTAGTATATAATACGGAAATTATAACAAAACAGAAATTAACACAAAAATTAAATACACGCTACTTTCGATACCGAAGCGTAAAGAATAACGTGAATGTTCTGCTATACCACACCACATAGATGGTCAGTAAATATGATGGCCAATATAGCATATTTAGTTGTTATCAACTACATCTTAAATTTCAAGTCTAGATATTTAGAATTTTTAACAAAGTTATACAATATGTTGCATAGTACAAGTATAAGACATTGCCTCACTCGTTCAAATAAGTCAAACAATAAGATTTCGAGGTTTACGTACGATTTTGAGTTGTAAAGGATGAATTGGGTTTTGATTCGAATAATTTTTACGCAATAAACATTATGCCATAGTAGGTGTCCTTACTACTGAAAGTCATAGTCAGTTAAAGCAACAACAATAGACCAACAAAAATTATAATTTACATATTTAATTTGCCTCCAATATCACAACTAATGAAAAAATGTTGTAACGATATCAGATTTATTTTATTATAGTGAATTTGATTTGCTGTATCTCCGTGAAAAATAATTAGTTTTGGATGAATGGAGGCTCGTTATTAAGCTAGTCATTTCTACTTTCAAAATAATATTTTCATTTACATAATGGTGAAACTGCTAAAGAAAGTCGTGTTGTAATTACGTATGGATCTAGTAAATTAAACATATTTTGTGCTGTTTTAAGACAAGGGAGGTAAGGAAGACAGAAACTAAACATTTTTTTTTTACAAAAGTTAAAATTTGTTTTCAAAGTTTTATTCATTTGTTTAACAGTAAATTGTGAAAAAAGGGAATAATTAATTTTGAAAGGAAAAGGAACAAGCCTTGTAACGAGATTAGATATCCAAACGCATTTTATTCGACGAGATATAGCAGTTTTATAATCAGGAAAATTGTTTCATTTCATTGGCTATCTCTTAATTTTGAACTTCAGTTTATGTATTCTTCCTTAACTAATTATTACCATTTTGGTTACAGGTAATATTCTATGCTAATATTTACTTTAAGCTAAGGGTTGAAATAAGTACAGCATAAAGGTTATAACAGGTATAGAAATATTTTAATTCAAACGATTATTACGTAATCGTACAAAAAATTACTTTAAATTTATTACTTGTACCACCCCACCATGGTTATCTTAGCGCTTCACGAAATTCGATAAAGACGTATGGCTCGTTAAAGACTAAAAAGCTTGGTAGAATATGAGTAATATCAAATATATTATTATTTATACACGTAATAAAATAAGATTATAATATACATATATATATATATATATATATATATATATATATATATATATATATATACATATATATATATATATATATATATATATATACATATATATATATATATATATATATATATATGTAAAAGAAATCGACCGGTTTCGAAATATTGCTTGTCTACTTGCTTGTTCGTGTACGTATCATGCTAAAATTACTAAACTTTCATATCAATGGTTTCATACTGAACATTGAATTATATCAAATTATCATAGTCATACCTAATATATTCGTGAACATCTCAAAAATTGCGCAGAATTCGCCGCTTGGATTAAGTCCTCTGATTGTATATATATAGGCTATGACGTTGATAGCACGGCTAATGCTTTTAGCAGTCTTTTTATTATTTGTAAATTTTGTATACAATTAAAGCTAGCTTAAACCTAATATATCCGTGAAATTTTGGTGAACACCTCTCAAAAATTGCGCAGAATTCGTCGCTTTAATTAAGTCCTCCGATTGTATCACTATTTTTGTATAGGCTATGACGTTGATGGCACGGCTAATGCTTTTTTTCTTAGTAAAGCATTTTTTCTTAGTAAAGCATTTTTTCTTAGTAAATCAAAATCAATCAAGGTAAATAAAAATAATAGCACAAATAAATTAATAGTGAATGCATAAGCAATTATCTCTTGTAATAAATCTTGTGAATATTGTGTGTCGCAGGCAGCATGAATACGGGCGATATAATAAGTATAAGTAATTCCGTATTATTCTAAACGTCAACTGCTTCGTATATTTGTACATAACATGGAACGATATATCTACTCACCCTTCTGTAGATTTATGGTAAACTATAATTAAGTCACGCGTGGAGATACCAGCTCCATAGAATGCCTTGTTGTGTAAGGAAGGATAGAAGGCGTTAAACCACGTAGGACGCTCGATGCGGTAGACAGACCAGATCAAGTCTGCTGTAGGCGAGTACAACAGGGCGACGACAAATAGAAAGAGGAGGAGAGGTAATGTGAGGCGAGTAACAGCGGTCAGCCATAACAGTGTTACATGCTGGCAACGATCGCTCTGCCTAGAGCGAAACGACCGAGAAGAATGATCACAATAATGGTAATGTCTTGTCTATAAACATGACAATTTTAAAACAAATAAATATACCAAATATTGTACCCTCTCCTTAATAAAGCTGCAGGAGCAAATGAGACACGTATTATTTACACCTTACGTCGAAATATTTTTGGCTGTCTGTCAATATTACATGTCAAATATTAACTATATTTGTATTTAGACTCAACATAGTCATTGTCATAATTTTAATTCAATATTTGTACCTCAAATATCGTCGCCGTGGTGTATTGGGTTGACCACAAGGCATAGAGCCTTTGACGATACGGCACACCGCGGGACCCGGGTTCGATTCCTGACTGTTCGTCGAGCGGGTATAGGATTGGTGATATGATTGGCTATAAGAGATTGGTCTCGTAGCAATTAGTCCGCCATGTGTATATATATATATATATATATATATATATAAACACACACACACACACACACACACACACATATATATATATATATATATATATATATATATATATATATATACATATATATACACATATATATACATATATATATATATATATATATATAATATAAATAGAAATAAAACACGCAGGCAATAAAAAGAAAAATTATATAAACAATTAGATACATCACCAGCGTACGAGTCAGGAATAAGCCAGATAGATTGAAAAAAAGTTTAGATATATCCCATTTTTAATAATAATTAAATTATAACTTTATTTTGAAAGCATATTTATTAATATACATTAACGCCTAAACAACATAAATATTATTATAATACAAATTTAATAAACTTAACATATCCACAAAATGATCACTGTTTATAAACCATATAGTCAGTCAAAATAGACCATATAATGCTAATAGATATAACAATAATATTTTATATGTTAAATCTCAAATAATGAAATTATTATATTGATAAATAATAATAACGCAAAGTCTCACATTTGTAAGGCCATAATAATAGTATAAAATATTAACAGTGGAATTAACAGTAATAATAATTACAAAATACTTATTTCATATATATCAGCTAAAGCTTCGTTTATTATCTAAAAAGCTTTTTTCATAATTATATTCTTCACTGCTCTCTGGAAAGGAATACCTCCAAAAACTTTAGTAGTTGCAGGCATTTTATTAAAAAAGTATTGTATTGCATACAAAACTTTTTAAGACCCTGGACAGTCTGTGCTTAACATTCTTTATCGTGTCTAATAAGAAGGTTCACTAATAAAGCCATAAAAATAATTCTTTACGCGGGCAATTTCCTGGCCACATTGCGGCGCTACTAACTTTATGAGAAGGCTACCTAATGAAGTCACCTAGGATAATTCTTTTTGCAGACAACATCCTAGCTGCGCTGTTGCACTACTTCCATCAGGTAAATATATTTCAAGGTAGAAGACGTTATTTTCTTGTAAAATTTGACAAAAAATTAACAGAAATAACAACGCAAGGGATATATAATATTATCAAAAAGCGGGATATCAGTAAAATTGGTATTTTTCTTATAAAAACTTTGTGTGACTTTACTTAACACAAGTAAAATCCACCGAGAACAAGTGCTTAAAAACCTATTTTACGCCTGTAAAAATTACCCGACTCTCCTAATTTCCTTTTAAAAACGGATCGTGAAAAACTTTGTAATGTTCCTTCATAAAAATGGTCACTCTCATTTTGTGATGAAAAATGAACTTAGATTGGTAAATTACTGGCTTCCATTTTATTCTTATATCAAAATCTACATACAAAAACTTTTATTGAAATTACAGCCCTTAAGGTAAGTTTATATTTTAAATTGTTGTCCGAAAAAAAGCTTCAGTTACAAGTATAATATTTATCTTTGTGTTTAGGCTCTCGACTTCTGTTTAGCTTTTAAAACTTTGTTATCGCCCAGTTTTAAATAAGCTACATTCTTGATTCGATCGATGATTGTATTTAATGTCATTTATACATTTTAAAAGGATAGTTTAGGCAAGATACAATTGGATTTGTATGCTCTTGTCTTGGCGTTTCCTCGGACGTTTGCCCCCAAACTTCCATTAAGGGGCAAATTACACACCTTACCAAATTTTTTTTGTAATCTAAATCATCCAATATGATGGATTGGATACTTAAGTGTAAAATTCCAACGTCTATAGCAATTTTCCATATTTTAATCAAGTCAAGCATCGAACACATATACATCTTAATTATATTTGTTCCGGGTTAATGTTGGTGACAAATTCTCGGTCACATAATATTTTTGTACCGGTCGTAAATTAGGGTCTTTAAAAGAGTTTTTTGCAGAGTACGCAGGCAGTTGAAGAAAACTGTTTACCGATTTTACGTTCTTCCATAATACAAAATTTAATGACAATTTAATGCATTAAGACACGAAAACATATTTATAGCTCTAATTCGATCATGATGCTCTTTATAGTTAATCAGTTCTGGCGAACTCATCCTCTTGATATGACCATTAAAATCACATGAAGATACTGTGCAACTTATTTCTATAACTTATTTCACCTGGAGAATGACTAAAAGTTTAGTTAAAGTTTGACGCATCCTACTGTATTTAGCACAACATTATAATTAAGTATTCATTCACCAAAATTGATAGCAATGTTAAAAACTTGATAGCAATGTTAAGTTAATGTACCTTTAAGTTTTTCTGGCACGACGAAAACAGAATTCAGTTAAAATTCAATGTCAAAATATCATAAAACTGTTGATATTCCGAACTTCACAAGATCATTCATATATTCGTCTGTCACATTCTATGTAAAATTTCCAGTTTCTATGTCGAGCACTTTCCTTCAAAAATACTTGACGTAAAAACTTGAAATTTTAAATAGTAAAAACTATATTTCACATATTTAAACGAAAATATTACTTAAATGGGAGGTGAGGTTAATAGTCTTTATTTTTTTTAATTCCGGTTTTATTTGGAGTGTCATCTGAAAGGGCTCACTATAAGAATCTTGAAAATTATTTTCATAATTATAGGTAAAATGTATTAGAAATATACTGATAAATATGCCAAAATAAATGTTCAAAAAAAGAAGGGTTTTTGGAAGCCTATTTAAAGTTTACAGGAACGCTATTACAAGAATACTAGCTGTCATAGTTTTCGAGAATATATTTATTTTAATATTTATTTTTTTTTAAATTTCAGTTAATAGTTATTTAGCTTGGAAGTCCTTATGATGACTAACGATAAGTAATTTCTCTTCAAACGATAAACAGAAGCGTCGATACACAAACCAGATCTGCATTTGACCGATTTTTCTTAATATATTTATGAGAATTTTCTTTGGGAACCGGTCTTTGATATAACATTGAAATGTTTTTGGTAGGAATATTTATATGTTTCAAAATAAATGGAGCTAAATATTGGTCCCCTTCCTCAGTAAACATTGTCTTTACCTAATCTTCACTGGAGTAAGTAAACATGTTCCGGTAAACATAAATAAAATATAAAAATTAATAGTAATTCACTGATATTCTCAAATTAATCATAAATATATTTAACAACACATGTCAGTAAGATAAAAAGAGTCTTAATTGATTAAAAGAAAATTAAAATCGATTAGGCGGAATGCTACCATTTATTTCATGCTTGTAAACACTTTGGATAATAATGCCAAAGTCTCCTTAACTAATTTTTCCTGAACTAAAATATCTACAGAAATTCATTAATGTTTCAATTAAAGACTCTTACATATTAAAGGCCATGCCGTTATGCTTTCTTTTAACTTTTTTTTTCAATTTATAATTATAAAGTTATGCATATTGCAATATCCTTTTCTATGCGACAGAGAGATGCGTGGAAAAGCATACGTCTATAGTGAAATTTTAATGGTTCATTTTCTTTTACATTTGTCTGCAAAATTCAAATTAACACTCTTAAACAATTTGAAGTGATAAAATTTGCATCTTTGTAGTTTTTAAACTGCAATTTTATACATACGTATCTGAAAGCAAAACCAACTAATATCATTTGAAAATTTTCCTAATGTAAAATAAATAAATTGATAGAATGGAACGACTTCGCAACTTTATTAAATCAAACTTTAAACGTCTCTCAAGAGATATGGGCACGAAATATGAATATAATCTCATACACAGTGAGTTACCGGATTATAATTGAAGTTTGAACCGTTTTTCTTAAGATCACAAAGTAATAAATAAATAGTAGCGATAAGTTAGTTAAGTTAGTTGACAAACTTACTATCGAGTCGCAACTAATTTTATCACTCTATTGCCAGAGTTACCTCTTTTGTTTAATTAATTCAAATGATTTCAAATAAAATATAAGGATACTAATTTAGATTCAAGTAACCTATTTTATCAAAAATCTCCAAAACACAGAACTATAAATTTACTAATTGTCTATTTTAAACTTTATGACAAATCTTTACGGGAAAGTAAGTATAATGTTGGTCATGTAACTTTAATTCTTATCAAAAATCTAATAAAAAAAACTGAGCTCTTCTTACATTTCCTCATATTTACAAATTAAGATATGAAAATTAATAGAACAGGTGCACTGGATATTGTTCAAATCAATATCTTCTACGATTATAATTGTTATACATGTACCAAAAAGAAAACTTTCTTAATCCCTCAAAAGCGGTCGAAGAACAAGAGACCAAGTGATACATATCACACTCTGAACCGATTTAATAATTACACTTTAATAAAAATATATTTACCCTCTTATTTCTGGTACTACTCCATATCACTACACATAAAAATATGAAAAATTCTAGGAGCGTTCGCAAATATTACAAGAAAGCTATAACAACGACACTAACCCCTTTACCCTCTTATTTCTGGTACTACTCCATATCACTGCACATAAAAATATGAAAAATTCTAGGAGCGTTCGCAAATACTACAAGAAAGCTATAACAACGACACTAACCCCTTTACCCTCTTATTTCTGGTACTATTCCATATCACTACACATAAAAATATGAAAAGTTCTAGAAGCGTTTGCAAATATTACAAGAAAGCTATAACAACGACACTAACCCCTTTACCCTCTTATTTCTGGTACTACTCCATATCACTGCACATAAAAATATGAAAAATTCTAGGAGCGTTCGCAAATATTACAAGAAAGCTATAACAACGACACTAAATGTAATACTTTTTGATACAATATTAATAATATATATGCCATAGTGTATTATTTAAATTAGGTATTAATAAATATTTATTTTACTGGCAAGACCACATCACTAATAACTAATGATAAATTAAGTAATTCCGCTTCAGTCGATGTATCGAAACATACCCTTCAGAAAATATTAACTTAATTAGTAACGAGTATCAAATTATATTACATTAACCATGTGATGACATTTTATCTCATTCATGTCGTAAGTGTAAAAAAGCCAAAATATAAAAATATTTAGGTAGTAAAATAGCTCATAAGATAATATTGAATATATTTGGCGTTAATTTTGTAGAAATTCATTATTCACAATTAAATGAAACTACGTGATGTAGTATTATTTCTACTTTCTTTAATTTCTTTACCACGACCTAGGTTTCGTTGTATTACAACATCTTCAGGTGGGATATTAGCAAAGATTAACTCTTAGGAACAACCAACAGCATTTATATTTATGTTGTCTCGTTTGATGGTTGATTCCCGAATTTCTTCCTTCACTACAATTGAGTTATTACTTAACTAAAATTTAAATGTTATTTTAGTAATTCCTTAATCGAATATCGATTTAAAAATTAATAAATAAGTTACATTTAATTGAAACAGCTCATACTACACACAAGCTACTCAGTCCTGAACATAACCCTAAATTTATATTCCTGAGCTTCGAATTACGTACAAACCTTAACCTTATCAAGTTAACAAATTTGATGTCCATAAAACATCCAGTTCAATACTATATTCGTATAAATTTGGCTATAAAGGGCAGAAAGCCGTACTTATTTCACGATCCAAAGTTCAAGGGTTAATTGATCGAAGGGATAATAATTAAACTTGGGGTGTTTAATAAATTATAGTTTTATGTACTCTCTCAAGAGTTGATTGGTTTGCAGAAATTTTGACAACTATTTCTGATGTATTCTTAATACCTTTCTGATATTCATTGCCAAACAAATGAATTTCACTAATCATGGTATTTAATAATTTACAAAGCGATTCCATTATCAAATTTTATAGATTCTGTAAAACAAAACAATTACATCGGATGAATCGTAATATGTGCAACGGTTAAGAAATAGAATAGATATTGAATATATTTGGCGTTAATTTTGTAGAAATTCGTTATTCACAAGTAAATAAAATTACGTGATGTAGTATTATTTCTACTTTATTTAAGTTCTTTACTACGATCTAGGTTTCGTTGTGTTACATCTTCAGGTGAGCTATTAGCAAAGATTACCTTTTAGGAACATCGAACAGTATTTATATATTACAAAAATAATAGCAAAAGCCGGGTTTGTGTGGGGTTTCCCACTGCTTACGTTAGGAAGTTTATTGTAGGGGAGAGGTATAAGTTTAATTATACTTTCGAAAGTTATACAATATAAAAGTATTTTAGTGAGGGTAATAAATTAAATTGATGTTATTCTATGAGGTTAAACAATGCAAATATTCCGGTGTATGTAACAAAATGAAATGGGTATTATTTTCAGTAATATATTTATATAATAGCAAGGGCGTCTGATAGTTAGAACAAGGTTATACCACTAATTATACATCTCTTCCGTTTTATATATTTATTTATTTATTTTTTTATACTTCCATTTATTTATTTTTTTTTAATTTTAGGTGTACAGCTGTAGGAAAATTATTTTTGTGTTTCTAATATTTTTGTTAATATTTTCTTCAGCTGTCATGATCACAGCTGCCAGTGGCGCCGTTTCATACAAAGTATAATTAGTAAATTTTGGACCCAGATCTTGCTTTATATTAAGAAAATATATATAACCTTCGAAACTCATCAAAAAACTCAAAAGAAATCATCAAGACTCATCTCAAAAATCATAAATTTTGGAAAATGGCATATAAAGTTTTAAAATGTAGCGTATTCTGTGAAGACAAATATTGACACACATTATTGACAAATATTGACACGTGTTGAGATGGAAGAAGGAAAGGACAAGAGCGTAGCAGGACCGGGATTTAGGAGAAGTGGAACTTTTTGAATCGATCCTTAGAGACATTTATTGAGGATATTTTCCTGGTGCAGGATCCAGGATATTCGAAAATTTAGGTGCTTAGAAAGTAAATAGTTTTTCTTAGTATATAAAATTATGTTCGGAAATAAATAAGATGACTAAACTTCCGAAACATAATCCATGGTCGTGAACAGAAAAGTATTAAATCTCCAAATGATGTAATTTTAAGTTTCACAATTTCACAATATATTGAAGAGAATGTATAAAGTTTTCATTGATCGCAAATCGTCAACCATGTGAGACATAAACTTGTTGAATGTTTTGCCAGATTTTGACATTTTATTTTACAAAAATACGTTCTTAAGAATGTGAATGTGGAACTTTGAACTATTCACAATTTATGATAATGACTATAATGTATTATAATTTGCACGCTTTACATTGTTATTACACATTTGGCAATATGATTCTGCGTTTATAAGTGACTTTAATCTTAATAATATGTAATAAATATATTATTAAAATTAAAGATATGATAAATATAAAAGTATTTTCGTTGATAACTCTATAATCAAGAAACAAATCGCTACTGTATTTGGCACATAGTTCACGTGATGAAGTAAAATGTTACTGCATTACGCTTAAGCTATTGCTCACGGTTTTGCTTGCACAACATACAAATAACACGATAATATTTTTATATATAACACGACGTTATTGTTTCAATAATTTAAATTTTCATAACGTGTCTATAAACATCACAAAGTTTGTATATAATACGTTGTATGCATTTCGAAAACCTAAAACTTGTATTTAAATTCCATCACCTTAAAAGAAAAATCACGCGGATGAAATCGAAGGGAAAAGCTTATAAATATAAAAAAATGTTTTCAAACACGGATAGAAACTTGTGAATGTTTTGACATTGATATTATTACAATCCTTTCGCGTTGCTTTATAAAACTGTTTCAATTTCAGTGCGCAAAATCGTGTAAACTTTTTTAATATCTTTAACTTTAGCAATATTTCCGGTCAGGGTTAATCTTTCAGTCTTTATAAGGGCTTTGGCGGCTAGAGCAGTGCAATTGAGTTCATTTTACGCGGATGTAAATATTTACTTCTTTACACATTTATTAAAGCTCAAACCGGGAGTAAAAATGGAAAAGCTTATTGCAGTTTGAAACTTTATTTTTCTCATAAATCATGTTATAGACTTACAACCAAAAAGAAGAAAATCAACTTGTTAAATAAAATTAGGACTCGCACTATGAGAGTTTCGTACATATTTAGATGTTACCTTAAACGTTCATATATAAACAGTTAAGGATATATGGTATTTCTATTAAAATGTTTACAAATATTAATGCATTTTCCATTATACAACTATATTTCTCAATATATCTTTCGTAACTTTAAAATATCGTGAATACGGCATAATAATGAAATCACGAAAAACTCATTACAGTTTTTCTATAAACTACAGGTTAATTTTAGTAAAGCAGATTTTTTATAATTTCAAGTTAAGCCGTAATCGTGATGGGGGGAAGGAGATAAAAATCTTTAGAACTGCCTTACATAATATTAAAAAAAATAATATAGAATTTATTATAACCTACTATTTCAATTGATATCCTCCACGATATATGAAATTTATGAAAAAATCGATTATTTGCCCTTTAATATTTTTTTTCAAATTTTTTTTAATAACAGATAATCACATTTTTTTATGTAAAACACACCTGCGAGGCATGCTTTATTACCACGTCTTACGTTATCCGAGAAAATTGACTGTGAAAATGGACGGAAATTTGAGTGGCCTTATGACGGTTTCGTTTTTTTGCTTCTGACGTATGTAATCCTAAAATGTATACTTTCAAGTAGAAAGAACGTAAACATAAAGTTTTTAGGATAAATCATCATTATAACTAGATACATTATAAGACATCCAACGATCTGCAAAAATGCTCTTTCTTATCACGAGAAGTTTATAGCTAACCATACTTAAAATGAAATCGATATTTTAAGAAAATGTTTGCCGAAAATCTGGTGAAAACTTTAAATCTTGATAAATAATTAACATGACAACATATCTAAATATATCAAGTGTAATTAGCCTCTGTGTCTAAGAGCCAATATGGATATAAGCAAAGCTTAAAATATTCGAAAAAGACGAAATTTTCATCTTTTGCGATTATTTCGAACAGTATATATAATGCCGAAAATAATTACGTATGTATTCTAAAAAAAAACATTTGATTTAAAAAGCATAATCATAAAAATAAATTCCGTAAATTAAAAAGGGTTAACTATATAATAGAAATGTATTGATTTACTTCTCAGAAAATCACCGCACGGAACAAACATAGTATAAGTTTGAATAAAATTTACCCGTTGTATTTATTTCTGATTATATTAAATTATTAAACTGACTAAATTATTTTAACATTGACTTATTGTTTCTCTATTGTGCCATGTCTACATTTCAGCCCCTCAGTTAATTAACGAGTAAACAGTCGAAAACATTCTTCAATTAGATGTCGTTGTCGTTGCATATCTGCATACAACAAGGCATCCGGAACCGGATTTGCTTTCAAGGTCATAGCCTTCGTTGTAGGACTTCCTGAACCAATTCTATGCTTTTCCTAAGGAATAGTTGATTCGTACATTCAATAGCATATGTTATCCCTGGCGGTTTCGTTTCAGAACCCAGCCGGAATGCTTTAAGTACAAATGAACAATATTTTCCGAACTTGATTCCTATTTAAATTTATTTCAGTAATAAAACACACGAAGGCTTTGTTCTAATTGTCATAAATTGATC
This sequence comes from Druceiella hillmani, assembly GCA_039881145.1. Lineage (NCBI taxonomy): Eukaryota > Metazoa > Arthropoda > Insecta > Lepidoptera > Hepialidae > Druceiella > Druceiella hillmani. The sequence continues at coordinate 4,971,155 of JAYKKI010000100.1, forward strand.
CAATTCTGGCCTATTTAAACCTCATATAACAATGTTCTAAAAACATTAACAACCTTTTCGCCATCTAAATCTAATCACTGAAGTTATGCTCCTCCTCTCCTAAAAAAATTATTTATTGTGTAATAAAATGAAGTCTGGTTTTTGAATTAAATAAAATTTACAATTTTACAAAAACTAATATAGAGCCTTCGTTACTGATGTTTTCTCAAAATACTAAGTTACAAATTTTCCCGACAATAAATACGGTTTGAAATAACCAAAAAAATATAAAATTTAATTTTTTCGTTTATATTAAACTGTGCTTATACCGGATATTGGCTCAAGGAAACAGAGGTAACTTACATTTAATGCATTTAGAGATATTGTAATTTTAATTGTTTACCACAATTTATATTTATTAACAATTTAGTCGCAAATATATTCTTACTACATATCATTATTGAATTCGTTAGCTGTAAACTTCTCCGTATTAAGACGGAATATTTTTTTTATAAATATGTATACTTAATTATAATGTAAAGTTTATACGACAAACTTTATGTTTATGTTCTTCTTATTAGAAAGTGAGTTGTTTTAGGGTTTCGGTCCTCAAAAGGGAAAAAATGGAATTATTAAACTAAATGGAACGAGTCTAAAATCAATATTGTTACTGTTACATATTGGGAAGTTCCCACGATTAGATTCTTCCTCTATCATCAAACACCAACCTTCCGGTCATAATACGTAATCAAATGTCTCAGTAAGTCAAATAAGATTAAAGTCGATTGGTTTACTATTAGCCATTGTGAAACAATTCCTGTGATTACCTCCCTCTATTATATCAGCTTGATCGTACATATTATTCTATTGTCATCAGAATTTCATAAATTAAAAAAAATAGACTGAATGAAACCATGTTAACAGAAATATATATTGAATATATTTGGCGTTAATTTTGTAGAAATTAATTATTCACAATTAAATGAAACTATGTGATGTTTTTGAAAAATAAATAAAAGTGAGTAATTTTTTTTTCTTATGACTTAAACTTGAGTGAAATATAAACGATGACATTTGTAAAGGATTACTTTGTTAACATAATGTGTGGTTAAGTTTTGTTTCATTCTATCAGCTTATTTACGATACAAGTGGAACGAAAATTATTTGTTTGTGGACAAATTGCATTCGGGGTATTACAGTTCGTACAAAGTAAATATAAATTTCCAAATAAAGATAAGATATACTCCTGAATCGGTAATTTACTAATTATTATATTACCCTTAGCTCTCCGTCTCAGATGGTGACTACCATCTGAGACGGAGAGCTGCAAGTCGAAATTCAAAGCAATTAAGAAAAGTCACAGCAATTAAGTTGAATTTATTTTTAAGATGAATTTTTTTTGAAAGAGGAAACCGCTTTAAGAAAACTGCCTTAAGAAATTTAAGTGTCATTAATTAAGCATATTTAAGATATTTTCATGTAATTTTTACTGAATAATTTGAAAATATTTTTATAAACTTAGGTATTTTCTTGTTTCAATTGTCTACTGTGTCTTAATATTTACATTTATCTACCATGATAAGAATTTAAGTAAAATGATATATTGAATATTTTTCAGGTTGTTAAAATTACCGTGGTGGAAAGATTTGGAGCCATATGAATACATTGCATAACATGACAATTCTTTATACACGACGAATCGTACATATGGTCCAAGATAATACATCAACAGTTAAAATGTGATACCCAATATGTGTAAAGATCGACGAAAGAAATTTGTTACTTAAGGAACGTTTGTAACATTAACAAATAATTAGGTTTGTAAACTTAAAAAGGACGTTTGTAGCCTTAACAAATATTTAGGCATGTAACCTTAAAAAGGATGTTTGTTACTTTAAAAAATATTTAGGTTCATAACCTTAAAAAGGAACGTTTGTACCGTTAAAAAGTATTAAGATTAATTTCATTTCTTAATTTTATTATCATACTTTATAACTTCAATTTTATGGTTGGATAGAAGTAAAGAAGGGTTTTCTACGATTTCTATTAACAAATGAAAAGACATGAAATATATGTATATTTATATATATTTTTATATATATATATATATATATATATATATATATATATATATATATATATATAATTTAATCAAGTTGGGCAAATTTTGAAGAATATGAAATGATTCCAATGAAAATAAAGCATTCCAAAAAGAACACTAATTTTAAATAAAGTTTTAATTTATAATTTATACACTTAATTAGAGTAAAAAAATTCCAAGATAAAAATTGCTTGCCTTGGATATTATTTTGATGCCGACTTGTAATCGTGAAATTATTTTGTAATCACTTATTCTTTGTTGTATACACTTCTGTATATGTTACTGTGAATGTGCGAAATGTACCGAAATTATTTCTTTCCATGATGGCAACGTTCTAAAATTAGTGAAAGATAATATGCACAATGACATAACTTTGATTAATATTCAAAATTGGTGTAAGACGCGCCGGTGTAAGTTGTTGGTACAATAATATGTACATGCAAAACATGGGTGGCAAAATTCGTAAGGTGAAAAGTTTTAATTTAGATTAGGCAGTTTAATAAATTGTGTAACTGATTTTATGTCATTGGGAATATTTTATGATGCACATAGGAATTTATTTGTAATTATTAGATGTTACATGCGGGGTGATTGGTTTTTTGGCGTGTTAATTTATTACTTAATTGACTTACCCTCCAAAGAAACGTTTAGCTATTGACGAAGCCTGATCGATCTCTGATGCCTTCTTATTAATGTACAAGCGGCTAAGGTTATTATAAAAGCAACAAAGCCATCAAGCCTTATCGAGCCTTAGTCAATGCTTGCGTCAGGTTCAGAGTTGAAACATATCCACTATCAAACAGTTATCTCTCTAAAATTCTTATCTCTCCTAACACCACACATTTATTAAATATATAATTTTTTGAAATCCTCTGTAACTTTTTACATATATAATCCCTCTATTGTATCACAATTTTAATTCGCAGATTATTAATATCACGGATATGTACTGTGTAATGTCACATACAAAGGGTGCACTATTGGCGATTTGTGGTGGACACACATTCTATACGATGTGGGGTTGAAAACGAAGCGCGAGTGTTGCTTTAGTGAGCATTTAGTAATAATACTATTTAGAAATAATACTACATCGTTTTCCGAGTTTCCGTTAATTACTTCGAAAAAATTATATTTTTTTATTTCTGTTAACATATATATTTCTCACAATTAAATGAAACTACGTGATGTAGTATTATTTCTACTTTCTTTAAGTTCTTTACCACGGCCTAGGTTTCGTTGTATTACATCTTCAGGTGGGTTATTAGCAAAGATCTTTGCTAATAGTCTACAATAATACTACGTCACGTAGTATCATTTATTTACCAATAATGAATTTCTACAAAATTAACGTCAAATATATTCGATATTATTAGCGGTCGTAAGAATGAACTAAAACTTTATTAAATTCGAATAAAATCACAAATAAATGTTGTAGAACGAAACTCATATGACGCATATTTATAATTAACTAGACATAAAACCAGAAAAGTGAATTATTAATATTAAAAAAATAAAACCAAAAATATTTATCCAATAATATTTCGAGAAAAAACGATTGTTACTGTTTAATATATTAATGTTAACTATAAAGGAGCAAAAAAAATATTCGCTGTTACTCACTTTTATAAAATACGATGCAATAATGATCTTAAAATGCAACTAAATGCTCACTAAAGCAACACGCGCGCTTCGATTTCAACCCCACATCGTATAGAATGTGTGTCCACCACAAATCGCCAATAGTGCACCCTTTGTGAAACTTGCTGTTTGTGGAACTTGCTACAATTTCTTTGAAAGTTCACGATGTAAAGCTCCGACAGGGATGCATGAGCAAGGACACACTACGGACGGCGCCCTCACTTTTATGTTTGCTGATTCAAAGCGCCGTTGAAACACCAAATCTCTATTGAATTAAGCGCATTAAAATGGAAATTTAAAACTGAAACTTAATTAGAAAGCATTCATGTCGTTTTAAGAAATGATTATATTAAAAATTTTATCCATTCATTTTGAAAGGAACAGTTGTATGTTAATTGATACTAGACGACCAAATTTAACATTTACTGATTTTAGTGTCAAAAAAGATTGTGATTCATGTTAAAAATTTAAAAAATTAAATTGGATATAATATTATTTTTTTCCATTCTAATAATTTACAAACATGGAATATATGCGTGTATATTATTTATTCTACAAATTTAAATTTTGATGGCTGTAACATATTATACATTATACAGTACATATCCATGATATTAATAATCTGCGAATTAAAATTGTGATACAATAGAGGGATTATATATGTAAAAAGTTATATAGGATTTCAAAAAATTATATATTTAATAATAGTGTGGTGTTAGGAGAGATAAGAATAGAAGGAATACAAAAGTTTATGAAATTAAAGAAGTAAGTTTAGAAAACTGTTTGATAGTGGATATGTTTCAACTCTGTCCATCGAACTTGACGCAAGCATTGACTAAGGCTCGGTAAGGTTCCTCTTTCAAAAAAAAATCATACATAGAAAGAAGTACTAAATAAGATCAAATTCCAATAAACTAAACTTTAAAATTCTCTCGAAAGAAGTTGAAGCTATGTTCAAATACACTCAGCCAGTTAACGATCAAATAGTAACTTAATTGCTGTGAAATTTTGACTTGCAGCTCTCCGTCTCAGACGGAGACTTGAGGGTAGTATAATAATTAGTAAATTGCCAATTCAGAAGCATATCTCAACTTTATTTGGAGATTTATATTTATTTTGTACGAACTGTAATACTCGATGAAAATATCCCGAATGCAATTTGTCCACAAACAAATAATTTTCGTTCCACTTGTATCGTAAATAAGCTGAAAGAATGAAACGAAATGTAACCACACATTATGTTAACATAGTAATCCTTTCCAAATGTCATTGTTTATAATTCACTCAAGTTCAAGTCATAAGAAAAAAAAATTACTCACTTTTATTTATTTTTCAAATTTTATTATTTCAAATTTTAATTAACTTCGAAAAAGAAAAAATTACTACATTTTTTCTTCAAAGTTTGCGCAAAAGTGTTTTTGCAAAAGTATGCACCTATTAAAAAATCGATCAATTATGGATTAAATCTCAAACAAATAGTATCCCCTACTAAAGTGTTGCAGATTTTTAGCTTTACCGAAACAATATATTCATCTTTGAGCATGTTTATAATTGTGTTAATACTTTGTATATATATATATATATATATATATATATATATATATATATATATATATATATATATATATATATATATATATATATATATATTGTATTAATACTTTAGTCCCATAAAAAACACGTTTAGATTTTTCTCACAAATACTTGAGAAGATAAGTATTTCCTTTTTGTTTTTTTTTGAGCCATCGTTTTTAATATTACTTTTTATTTATAGTATCAGCTATCATGTATAAAACATGGCATGCCGGGATTGAAAGTATTTTTTTTTATAATCTAATTACCCTTTTCCATTTTCCTATTTAAAATAAATTACTTTTGGATTATGAAACTCAATGATTATATGAAACTCCGTCTTTTAAATTTATGTTTAATTAAACTGCGATAGAGTGTTGGACGAACGAATACCGAGATGTTCCCTTTGATAAGAGATCATAAAAAGAAATCACATTGCAGTTAAAACGTGGCAATTAACATTTACAAATAAACAAATAAAGCGATTCAGTTACAAAGGTACTGATTTAATTACGCTAGAAGCTTTCCATACAAATTTCTAGTCCACTGGTCGTGGACGGCGATATGTTGCGGCCGGCGTCCACCCGTGCGTAATGCTGATTAACGTAGAGCAGACGGCGAGTTTAAGGGTAAAATGTTTATATGAGTGTAATTTAATCAGCAGTGTTTCAAAGGATCTTATCCTTTGAAATAGACAATGCCAAGAATGCCCAAAAACTATAGGTTATTTCTAAAATTCAGAGTCACTCTTTTCTGTTTATTTCAATCTGACCAATGTTTTTCTTTATATGAAACGTAAATATTTTTATAAGTTAACTGAAATGTCTAAAATCAAAATTACATTTTAAAAATTGTTAAATACCAGTAATACTGATCAATTTGATATCATTTCCATTCCAATTGAGACGATTAGCATGCGCTGAAGAGCTTTATTGCCTAAATGCACCCTGTTGTTGCCTTATCCTACTCACTTACTGCATTGAAATACTTGTCTTTATATACATTTTCCTATCATTTTGTTTATAATAGTATATGCTGCCATTTATTAGTAATGCATTATTAATTTGTCGACAAATCTCAAGGGAAATTTTTTAATTTTTCAAATATATGTTTTTTATATAATTACAATGGCTCTCTCACTGCTCACGCGCTCCAACACTCATATGCCAAATTTATGGATTGATTGTACCTGAAGAGAGTATGCCTTGCACTTACTCTATCATACATTTTATGTTGTGTAGACTCGAAAAACTGCACTTGCAGTAAAAGTTCTGCTTTTACAAATCTAAGAGTCTAACATTTCCATGGCTAACAATAGAAAAAACGACAGATTTATGGTCTCAGTGTGTGTGGGAAATATATAACAACTAACCATAAAGTAACAGATAGTGCCATAAACTTGATGATTTTTTTTGCAGTTGAATGTGAGTTTAAAAAAGTTCCTCACAAAGTATCGTTTGATTAAACTCGAGCAAAATAAAAATCTTATAAAATGCCTCCTGAAATTAACATAAACTACTTTTGTCCGAAAAAACCAACTCATTTTGAAGTAAACTAATAATCTTGAACATACTAAAATAAAGATAAACAACTGTCATTGATTAAAAGCAATCGCGAAATAACTTTTGAGAATAGTTAATCAAATATCTTACTGAAATTATTCAAAAATCTTACTGTAATTCAAATATCTTACTGAAATCCGACTCCATTAAAACAAAGTTGAAAATTGACTTTGAAGAATTTCACATCGAGTTCAAATATTAATGAAACCATTAGAGATCAAATGGTTATTTAATTGTCGGAAACTTTCGTCTCATGACGCCTAATTTCAAACGGTAAGTTAGTACTAAGTAAATAAAAGAGACTTTAAAGTCGGCTCACAAGTTATTAAACAACTTGTATTTGCAGATTCATATTCACTGTAATGAAATTAAAATATTTTAGGACCTTACTAAAAATTAATGTAATAGTTCATAATGAAACCATATAAATCGTTAAATCCTTGGAACATTTTATTAAAATAACAATCTTGTTATTGCTAGGAGCTAATTTCAATAAAAATATATAAAATAAATCTTCAAAATTACTGATAGTATAACAAAAACTTAAATTATATATATTTTTAAAAAGTATTAAATCAAAAGAAGTGCACTCTGTTTCGTATTAGGTAACATTTTTTATTCATTGAAAACATTTTCATCCTTTAACTTTAGACAAACCTGAAATTCGATTAGTTGAGCCTATATTATTTGAAAATATTCAATTAACAATCATATAGGCGAGGATAGTCAAGTGTATCGGTAAAGAAATGCCGTAATTATCTTCTGAATCTAAAATGAAGCGAAGATGATACTTTTGTCCTAAAAGGCAAAAATGCCACGATTGCTTATAAAGTGTCCAAAAAAGGCCTATTATGTTAAATTTTAATTCTATTAACAATTATAGGTATTTTGTGCCTAAAGAATAATTTGTAATGTTTCCAATATTAGGGTATTGTTGAAAATATAAACACACACATATATATATATATATATATATATATATATATATATATATATATATATATATATATATATATGTATGTATATATATATATATATATATGTATATATATATATATATATATATATATTTATATATATATAAATATATATATATATATGTATATACAATTTCTCAGTGTATTAATAACATTTAAACATTGATTATTTTTGTCAAAGGTTAGTTATTAAACTAATATCTACTCGCTCATCATCACAATAAGAAAATAAACCAGTTCTTCTTTTGAAATAGGTGTAAATCAAAGTTTCGCAGTGAATTCACGGACTGAAATATTCGTTTTGTGTTCATATAAAATTTATTTCGTAACAAATAATTCATTTTAATTTACCTGCATACCAACAAGGGTCAAGAGTAACTAGAACAATTAGGTGTCACTCCAAATTAGCATATATTCTCTGAATAACTAATTACAGCTGCAATTATCTGACAAACAGATAGACGGATAGTCGGACGTTCGTCAAAAAGGAAACCATTGCTAAAATATCCATATATTAAATTTGTGGTAATTTTAATATTATTTATAAAACTCCATGTTATTTTTCAAAGGCCTTATCAAAACTAATACTAAATTTATTAATGTGAAAGCACTCAAGCAATGAAGGTTAAAGTTAAAAAAATGAAATTAAAATTATCGCAACTTCGAAGTGAAATCCACAAAATCAAGCCGCTCGCGTATATAATGCGCGGCTGCCCCATCTTTTGTCAATAGTCAATTTTCCAACGTCACATAACCGATGCTGTGTGTTGTACAAGTGATGATGTGCATCGCATAATCGGCGCTATATAAGACTAGATGGAACATATCGTCACGGCACCATCATGGCACTGATAGCTCTGCAGTATGGTCACAACGACAACATAGTTTTTATACGGGTAACAAAATTTTTAAAATTAAAAAATATAATACTAATAGTAATTCATAAAGAAATATGTTCTTTTTTTAATGTAATATATTTCTGTTTACAAGGAGACCACTGTCAAAGGAAGTCATTCTCCTCTTAATATTAAGAACAGCTTGCATTACAAAAATTACATTTTAGCAAGTCTTCGACGTGAAATAATTCTTCCGACTAATTAACAAACTAAACAGTTTTGATTAAGAGTCGGGTCAGTTTACCGAGACTGGTTAACGAATAAATTAATATATTAATTTACTTTCGATTAACGTCTAATTAACACGTTTTCACGCAGTTGTTTACTGTTAGCAAAAATGTAAGTAAATCTACAAAAAGTGATAATATTTTGTTTCGGGATTTTACTTGCCAAAAAAATGACCTGCGTGTTAAGGTGCCCTGAAAGTCTCCCTACCATGGTATTTAAATTATATTTATGTCAACTTCTTAAATAGGAAATAAGAGTTTTTGAAAATAAGATAGATATAATCTATATTCTATAACATTAAAATCCATAAATTAAGTTCTGGTTTAAGATTATTTAAATTTATTTACTCATATCTGGTGCCGTCCTTTTTATTCTTACTTTCATCAAAATGACGAAAGTATAGCATAAACTTCCAGGACGAAATACATAGAAGGGTATTTTCAAAAGAAATGTTTGTGGATATTCACGTATCATATCAAAGTCTGTTAGGATATATAATACAAACGAGAGTAAGGACAAACATTCTTGTATGCGTAAGTACGCATGTGTGCTTTCGAAGGTTTAATAGATCTGGGGAAAACGCTGACATATTTAATTGATATTGCTTAATGAATCAAACACGTTGATCGGTTTTCGAACGTATAAATCCATTCCAACCTTAAGGTAAGCCAGAGGAAAGTTTAAACTTATATAGTCCAAATATTAAAGAAAAACTAATATGATTACAAACGAGCAACATATTCATATTTTCGATCTATATTAATATGAATTGCAAGCAATTTATATTAATGTAGATCAAACTTGTTGTTTTTGGTTATAAACGAAAAAGTATTTCCGGAAATAAAGGCAAAAAACTCTCGTCTTTATTTTTTCAGTACACTAAACATCAGTAGTATGTTGCATGCAATAGAGAAAGATAACAACTAAAATGTAATTATGTCAAAGTGTTATTCACACTTTGCCTCATTCTGATGCAAAATTACCATTAACGGAATTTTTGTCACCTTTAAAAGTCTGGAGAACGAGCACGAAAATTAATTAATACTGCCGTAACGAACCCATCGTCAGTAAGGAACATAAAATGATAATTTGGAGTAAAATTTGTATAGAGCTTTAAACTTGAATTAATAATCAAATTAATTCTACTAACTGGAAGAAAAAAGTAATGAAAATTTTCGACTACTGCTGATTAAACAACGTTTTCTTTTAATTTAAAATAAAAACAGAAAATTACTTAATTTGACGAGATGGACTGAAAAAAGTAAATTATTGTAAATAAAATCATTTGTTTGAAATAGTAACTAAAGTTAATGTATTTATCTATTCAGCTATATACTGTTGCAGCTAAATTCAATCAACATCGTCTTAATTTCTCCTGGGACTTTTGAAATACTAAATATTTTATTTTCGTCACTCTTTAGAATAGCTGACAGGTTTTAATATTTAAATTGACACTGACATCAAACGAAAGACGTTGAAATTCTGAGAAATATTTCGGAGCTTCTTGAAAAAGCCATCACTTAATTGATTATATTAAAAGCTCTCGATAAAAAGGTCCAGACAGCCAACGTCGACAATAGATTATAGGCAGCGTGTTTTACTTTAGGTGGACGTCTCTGCATAACCGATTAAAAAACTTATGCGTGGAATTCATTCAATGCGAAATGAACGCTAAAAAAATTGCATTTCTTTAGCGTACATTCGTTTTTTTTTTAAAAATTGCAAAGATGTTACATTTAAAAAAAACCATAGTCGTAACATTAAAAAACAAAGAAAAGCATTTAAATTAATACTTACAACTTTAAATGCTCCAAAAATTTTTTTAATTACGTAAATAAATTCATCAAATTATTGTAAAATGTTTCAATATCGCACAAAAGCTTTTAGAATTATTTTCAATGCAACTCAATCAAGTTCCTTCGAAGTTTTATTTAAGGGTATTTATAACAATATTCTTTTCGAAAAAGACACAAAGCTTTATTTCTAAAGAATGGTTTGTCAAGTAACTTGTGAAGCAATATGAGAGCTGCTGTCTTTTCTGATAAAAATTTTAAATTCCAACTTGAATAAATTTAAACAAAATATGTTGAGATAGAAATCGTTAATCATGAAATTTCCTTTATGTATGGGTTTCCCTATAATTTAACTTAAGGGAAAATTTTGTGATCGGCACGGAAATTGAAAATGTTCATTTCATTAATAGTTTTACGTTACGTTTACATTTATCGAAATATTATCAAGTATATTTGAATACAGTACTTTTGGAAAGTGTTTTTATGGAAAATGCATGAAGTATTTTTTAAGTAGAAACCACGCGACAAGAATTGAATGTAATTTCATTACTTCACTTCGAATGTTCATAAAATAATAAAATAAATAACGTAGTGCCGACCTGTAAATCTGATTAATTTTCATCTTACATAATTACGGAAAAACTTCTAACAAAAATGTAAGCCATAAATACAAAAAAAATTTGATAAAATAAAACCTATGTATATTTTGTCACTAAGAAAATATCTCATTTCGATATTAATATGAAAAAACAATTTGAACGTTTCAAACCACTGCGTAGTGATGTTGCCCTATATAATTACTCAATGATAATGTCAACAAAATATTGGTTATAACTTTTTATAATATTATTTTCTTTCCAGTCAAAATGTAGTAATTAGTAGATGATAATTTATACAAGTTATTAAATGAAAATTTTTTAATCGGTTTTAGTTCAAAGAAGCCTAAATAGCAATTGAAATAATTATTTCAAGAATAACTTCAATGTACAGATACACATCTGTGGCAGGACTGTAATAACATAACTTGTGGGATTACAATTGTTAAAAAAGGCGCAGGATTCGGAAACACAACAAGGGTTTTTTTTCAATATTAGGGTGAACTAGAGTATGAATACGTACTTTTAAAACTTTAAGAACATGAGTATGTGCAACTGTTTGTAGATCTCTCTCAACTCTGTCCGTCTGATTTTATATGGCCGTTGACTTAAGCTCGGTTGACATGTGATGACTTTGTCGCATTTGCGGTCTTGTCGGCCCACATGTCAGACCCCACAGGCCCACAGTCATTAAAATCCAATAGACGTTAGCTTTAAAAAAGGACCCAATGGTCCTTCTATAAGGGAAGCATCAATAAAATAGGAAATTATTGCATTTAAGCTTTACAGTTCGCAAACTAGCTCCTCATTCAATGGGGATCACGTGTTGATGATGATTTTGTTATCCAACACGTATTAAATTTTATGGCTTAAAGAAAACTGTAAAATATACATTGTTTTAAACACATTCTACTTAAGGTTTTAACTTCTATGAATGCAAAATTTTTCTTAAATTTATCAAAAGCCTCGTTAGAATTTTTTTACAAGTATTAAACCCTGTATCTATATTTATATATTCATCGAAAAATACGTTCGGACTGATTCATTACCACCGAATCGAAACAGCCAAAACAAGAAATATGACTAATCAAAATTTACGTGAAACTTAGCATAAATACTCTACCACACGTATAATGAAACTCGTACTTTGAAATTTCTTAAAATCCACTCCCCATGTGGTGGAAATGGTGCAGAAAATGTTTTATGATGTGGATAATTGCTAAAAAGAAATTAATTTAACTTATAATTTCCCTTATTTATTCATTAAACAAATAATAAAACAGGAATTTTAAATATTTAACATCAATTTTGTAATTTTCAATACGCAAGAAAAAAATGAGTTGCGTAACTTGTACATATTCTAAAACAGAACATTAACTGCTTAACATTCCGCCTTGGGGAAATTATTGTAATAAATAAATCAATGTACACATTAAATGTATTTCCATCCTAATATCAATCTATCTACATTCTGCAACTTTAAGGTTTATTCGTATCATCTAATGAATGCCTAATAAAAACTTGCGGCAGAGGCGTTTGATCTCCAGTGTTGGGCGGTGGTTTTGAAACAGGATAGCACAAGCGCTATAACTCGAACCGACATCAATCATCATGTTGGTACACGCTGCTGCATGGGAGCTCCAAATATATACAATTCCTTCTCTGATTTTAAATAATCGCAATACTGTATTGCACACTTTCATTACGTAGATTTTTAGTGAAATTAATTGAAACCTGATTTTCTTTCCAGTGATTATTATAATTATAGGGCCCCTTTATTACTTATTTTACAACTCGATTACAGCATACCTGTTTAACTTTATTTTAAATAAATGCTAGATCCAGTAACTATTTTTAATATGGATTTTAGCTAAATAATTTGAAAGGAATTTTACAGAATTATATATTTTGATGGATTGATTAGTCACTTTGTATTTGCTATTTGGATTTATTTGTCATATCAATAAGAATTTGAGTAAACTATGTATTCAGTGTAAAGGACACTTTTCTTGGAAATATACCACTACGTGAGGTTATATCAACTCTATGTATAGAAGCAAAAAAAGTGTTAACTTAGGAATATTTTAAAATTTAAAACAAAGGTTAAATTTCCTGTAATTTAAATATGTTTTAATTTTTCCATTAAATAACCAGGAAATTGTCAGTCCTTGAGATTTATTAAAATTAATGGCAAGGCACACTTTTCGAGAAAATGTATTTTCTTAAACTTCAGTAGATATTACAATGGAATTGACGCTGTTTTTGGAATGTAAACCAGATCTATTCGAATACTATTCAATCCAGAGGTTAATCGCTTGGGCTAAATTTAATCACATAGGGTGGTGAGAATCTTTATTAATATTTTCAATGTCAGTCTTTTTTTATAATGATTTCGTTATATATTTATACATATCACATGCAATTAATTTAAAATAAAATCGTACGTAAAGAAACTCTTATCACGTATGTTTGCTATTAAATAAACCCAAAGTCACCAAAGTAATCAACTAGTTTATTAGATTTAAAAAATATAACAAAAAAAAATATAATCAATATTAACGCAAGATTTGCGAAAAATAATAAAATAACAAGATGAATATTTAAGTATTTCAGAAATTTTCTTAGAAATGCTCACTAGCAATTGGAACGCGACTGCCGCTCGCTTTACCTGAGGTCTTACACCTGCCTCCGTACCCGCACCGCGTGTCTAGCGTGGACGGTGTATCTATCGTGGATCGTCGGTAGAACCTGTGTGCACTTTTCCTTTCGAATAATACATAATTAATTTGTTCATTAATCAAGTATACAAAGAAATTTTTACATTTTGTTTTCTTCGACTACTTGAATATTTGAATACATATAGATAAAATACCACGAACCTTGCATTTTTTTAAGTACACAAACAATATGAAAATAACTTTGCATTTGAAGGGTAACCGAAAGCTCAAAAATTTCCGCCGTTAACATATAAACGGTGTTACTTTTAAGATTTCAGTGACTTTATTGATAAACTTTTTATCAAAATAGCTTAAATTCTTTTCTAGAAAAAATTACAATTGTAAACAATATTATATCTATAAAAATAAAAATATAAAGTTATTCGTATTGTGTATCACACAATACGAAATAATTTTATATTTTATTACTTTATAACCTACTGGGAAGTAATAATGAAGTTATAAGTTACAATCGAACAATGAAATATAATTTCATAAAAAAAATCTTTAAATTTGAACGATTATCTAATAAAACATATTTTCGTTCATTATAAGCATATCGTGTTAAAATATTCAAGTGGGAAGATAGTTTTTAAACTTCATACTGAGATATTATTTTTGAAAATGTCATATTACTTATTTCGTATTACTTCCTCTCTCATAAAAACGAATAAAGTACGATGATCCCAAACCACATACGTTGATCCAAATTAAGTCGTAAATTTCTTTTTCTCCTTTGTATATCTTTCAGAGTAATGTCTGGCAAATTCAGTGTAATGCCTTACAAATTCTAGTTTCAAAGTAAAAACCTGTTATTCTTGTGAAACATCGGTCGACATAATCAAACTTAGCTTATGTGTTTATTAAAGATTTAAAGTTTTACATTTTACAAATAACTTAGAACTACTTTTCATTCTATCAATATCCAACTTTAATTTACACATTAATTCCTTAGACAATAGACAATGTCAGTAATTTTCAATAAAAATCATTTGTAGGTTGCGGAAGTCCTAGTCCAATGTTGAAAATTTATGCTATGGAAACATATATTAAGTTATAAGGAACTCAAATTACATTTTGTTAAATATACACGTTAAGCTTACTAAATACATATATTTAACACAAATGAAAAATATTAGTGAGTTTAAAATATTATATTGATTTTTTCAAACCAAGATCGATAACATAGTTAACGCTGAAGGTAGTAAATGGCGCAAGAATTAAAATCTACTCATTTCTTAAAGTCTAAATAAAATCCCTTTTTTTATTTTTCTTAACAATGTTTAACAACAGAAGTTAACTAAGTTTTTTTTACTTTATTTTAATATAACGAAAATTATTCCTAGATTCGAACCAGATACTGCCGAATATATTCATCAGGATTTTACCCCTACGCTAACATTTCATTGAAAGGAAAAAGAAATTTACGTCTTAATTTGGGTGATAGGAGTAACAAATAAGAGAATAATTACTATGTATTTTTCACTTGATTTTACGTACTCATATTTTAGAATTTGCAGAAATAAGAATATATTCATCGCTTTAATAATTTTGTAAAACATTTTTTTATTTAGGGAAGCAAAAGCAAGCGGGACAAAATAAAGGCACACTTGCCACGAAATTAATTACTTGTACTGATTTTGCATTACTTAAGAAAAGCACTGGCAATATTTTTACCAATATATGTGACTCGTTTACTATCTAAGTGCCAAGTGGTTTTGAACCTAACTAAAAGCACTCAAATAACTTGATTACATAATCATCCAAAAGTCGCCATTAATATATCCAATTTTATAAGTTAAAAGTGGGTTTTTTTACGGAGCTTAGTAAAATTGCTTTAACAGTTCTCGATTTGAAGATCTGACAGGAAGGTGCAAGTAGTGACACACTACGGGCAGCGCTATAAAGTGAATGCTTGCTAATTAAAAGTGCCGTGGAATGGTGAGCTCTGCATTCAACTAAGCGTATTTATATGAACAAAGGTTAATTTAAAACTAAGCTTTAATTAGAAAGTGATCATCTGATCTTACGAAAATACAAATCATCTAATTGAAGATTTCTGTAGAGTTTTATCTATTTATTTCGTAAGGCAACTTTGTATTAAATGGTAAATATCAAAAATTAAATTTATAAAATTTAATGGGGAAAAGGTCACCTCCAGTGTTGAAAATTAAATAAAGTTAAATACGACACCGCTTACATTTCAATATATGTATAAGGTCTTCTAGAAATTCTTCCGCTTTAATAACTACAAACATGGAATACGTGTGGAACTACGATAGAAAATTCAGTGCACATCTCATATTAGTTTATTTATTTATTTATGTACTTAAATGTATCTAATTGATAAATATGATGGATTTATTGCTACGAGAGTTATTTCTCACTGCCAACCAGAACACCAGTCCAGCCCTGCTCGACCAGCGGCCGGAATCAACGTCCCCGCGATGCATCGCCCTTTCAAAGGCCCTATGCCTTGTGCTCAATCCAACACACCACGGTAGTTTATGTTTTATTTTACCCTAAGAATTTTAATTGTAGTAACTTTGATATTATATATTTCCAGTATTTAACTCTGATCGTCACATGTACCAAATAATATTGTACAATAACCGGATTATGTCTATGAGAAAAAAGAATTCAGAAATATCATATATTTATTGAAAATATTACGAGTACATACTTTTATAGAATTAAAAAAGTAAGTCTAAACGACTGTCTGGTCGTAGATATTTTTCAACTAAATCTGTCGTACTTGTCACATTGACAAAATCTCGCTAAACCGTGAAGGCTTTATTCTGTTTGTAATATCTTTATCCGCTTTTACGTTAGGTTCTTGGTCAATAGCTGGACAGTTTCTTAGGACGTACTTAAATAAAATATTGTATTATTGAATCTATTAACCAGTTTCCTCTTGTGTTAGATCTTAATTAATAGCTTAGAAGTAAGATTACTTCAAAAAATTACGAATTTAAAAATATTTTCTTTACTGTTTTGCATTTAAATTCACTTTATAGTAAAGATAGAAAATTGAATGATTAAAAAATAACTCCAAAATAACTACAAAATATTTTTAAATAAATCACATATTCACAACCTGTTACCAATACAACATAGTATACAATCAGATGCATATGTTATCGATATGCCGAATTTTAGTTCGGACTTTCCGCCCAGTTTTCGCGAGTAAGATTTTATATATATATATATATATATATATATATATATATATATATATATATATATATATATATATATAAACTCTTGCAAAAAAAACGGGCACTTATAGGAATAAACCATTTCAGAGTTATTTTATTATGATTTTATATGGCGATATGATGAGAATATTGGTATTTATTATTGTGATATCGTTTTTACCTACTTCAGTTATTAAAAATGAGAATAAATAAAAAAACGATGTAAAGTCCACAGACTAACGTTTTCATTAAAAATGGCTAAAGTTTATTTTTGAAAATTGTTTATTAATTTGACATAAAATTTGAAAATTTAGTAACAAGTATGACCTCCTCTAGCTAAAATCAAAGCGCTTAATTGGCTAGGCATGCTTTTGACGACTTTTTTTATCATTTCCTGAGAAATACGTTCCCATTCAGCGACGATCACATTTTTAAGGGCCTGAATGTTTTCTGAAGCTGGTTTTACGGCTCTGACGCGTTGTTTGAGATTATCCCATGCCTGATAGAACGGATTGAGGTCGGGACTTCTAGCTGGCCAGTCTAACCGACGAATTCCGGCCTCCTGCATATACGCATCAACGTCTCTAGAGCGGTGGGCGCGAGCGTTGTCGTCCATAAAAATTGACTCGCCTCCAACTGCTGTTAATGTGGGTTGGGTATGAGGAATAAGAATCTCTGTTATGTACCTTTGCGCATTAAGTGTGCCATTTTCAATATAAACTAACTCAGTACGGTCATCTGAGTTATTACCAGTCCAAAACATTACGGAGCCTCTACCGTAAGAGGTGATTTCCTCAAAGCACACTTCTGCGAAGCGTTCTCCAGGTCTTTGTAAAACTCGCCGACGTCGATCCTCACCACTAATCGATATACGAGCTTCATTGGAGAATAAAACACTATTCCAGTCTTGTTGAGTCCATGACGAAAAATTTTGAGCGAATCTCTCTTTGGTATCGTTAACAGGTTCTTTGGACGGTGGAACGGCTCACATTATAATACTGAGACACATAACATTGGCTACAGCTTTCTTCAAGCAGCTCAATAATTTTACTAGCTCTTATCGTTTTTTTACCATACTGAGAATAGCAAACGGAAGTGAACTAATGCAGCAAATAGCAGAAATTTAATTAAAATTGATTCGTTAAAATAAAAAACGTAACAAAAGAAAAAGAACTTAATAAGAGTTGGATTTCATTTACCGCCCCAAAATACGTTTTTGTTAGTGACAGAGAATTTTCATTCAAAAAGAATAAATTTGAAATTTAGAACGTTCGTTTTTACGTGTCAAAATGCACTATACCTGCCAGTAACAATTACAATTAATACAACTTCTTAATAAATAATATTTTGTTAATAATATGACAAAATCAAAACTGCCCGTTTTTTATGAAAAGAGTATATTACCATCAATATTAAAACCCTAATTATGTAAATATACATCGATGTACGTTGAAAGTAACCAAAATCGTTAGTTAAGATGGAAAGAATTTCTTTCTTGGATTCATATTTACACCGGTGTATACTAACATACAACGAGACGATTTGTTAAATAAGTCTTAGTCGTTGCACGATGGTTACATTTCTTAGATCACAATATGCAAAATATTCAATGTTGTCTAACATAATTTTATTTCATATTTTATTAATATGACAACAAAATCCAAACAGCTAAATGAGATAGTTACCCGCTCCAGGGAAACATCAAATTCTATATAAATATTTTCAAATCATTCAATCAAAATTACACGAACGTGTCTCGAATATGCATAATATCGCTAATGGATTAAAAAGTTGGCTCTTTCGTAATAATTTCACGAGTAAAGTAAATTACAAAATAAGGTCTTAATACGTTAAACTTTAAAGTTACCTCAAAAGAAGTTTACATTCAGTTCAAGTACACTCACGTCGCCACTTAACGGTCGGGTAGTAATTAAATTGCTGTGAAATTTCTACTCAAACGGTGACTGTATAAATAATATTAATGAGAAAATTGCCAACTAATAAATAACTCGGTAACCTTATTCAGAGATTTGTATTTAGGTTTCATGAACTTTAATATTTGGTAAATGTGTGCTAGACACAATTTCTTTATAAATAATTCACCCAGAGTCTAGTTCAATTTTGTAAATAAGCTATTATGAAACCAAACATAAGCTTACGATATTTTATTAGAGGATTCTTTCTAAATTACAAATTGAAGTCTTTGTTTCTTCGTTGTAACTTTGTATCATTAAAAATAATAATAGCTTTGACGTCGTTATTATTTATTTTTATATTTATTTATTTTATATACATTCCCACAATTTTATTTTTCAAAGTTTTAATAGACCATGAATTGGACAAGCAATATTACTTTCCTTTTTAAAAGTTTTTTTATTTTTGTTTTTGCTTTTTTATGTATAAACAAGTCCTATACAATGTCAGCTATCATTTGAGACAGAGCACGTCAAGATTATTTTCTTTTAGAATCAGTATCCAAATCGCATTTTAAAACATTTGGCATCTAATAAGCATATTATATACAATGTTTTCAAATCAAGGTAATGACGGACTTATAGCTACGAGATAATGGTGGACTTATTGCTATTAGATAATGGCGGACTTATTGCTACGAGATAATGGTGGACTTAAGGCCAAAAATAATGGTTGTACTAAAACTTAAATGATGGTAATACTAAAACTTAAATTCCTTTCTTCTCAATTTTACATGTATGCCTTTATCTTCTAATCATTCATTTCCATTCACTTAGATCTGCTGAATATTTTTCTATATATAAAACACAAACATTTGATATTAATTATAATATGTAGTTTGTTTTATTCTATTAATATCAAATCATAGGTATGGTATTAGTTTTATCATCATGACGTCGTTTCCATCTGAATTAGTACTTTTTTGAAGTCAGAATATACTATTAAATATGTTTACAAGATATCTTGTTATTGAATTCATAATCTTATAAAATGTCTTTTGAATTATTCAACTGAAACGAACTACTTTCTGTACTGTACCTCCTACTCGTGTACAAGTAAACTAATAATCTCGTATAAACTAAGATAAAACTAAGTGACTCTAATTGATTAAGAACTTGGCTCTTGCGAACCGTCTTTTCAAAATGGAGCTTATTGAGATTCACCTTCTTTATATCATACATTAAAATTGGCTCAAGTGAAGTGTGCATCGAGTTTCAATACATTTATGGAGCCCTTAGAGATCAAATGGAAATTAATTGGTCTGAAAATTTCATCTTATAACCCGCAACCTCAAACGTTAAGTTACTTCGGAACTACCAAAGAGTGCACTTTCAAGTCTCAAATTTTTCACAACATGATTCGCAAACTTATCGTAATGGTAATGAAATTGAAAGCGTTTATGTAAATATCTTACAAAGAGGTTACTGTAATAATTCAGCAACCAACAATTTGTTAATTTATTAATTTTGGAGCTTCTCGATCAAGACTGTATGTCAGAAATCCAAGGAAAATTTAAATATTCATTACATAAAATAACTTGTTTTATTACTAAGAGCAACTGCAAATATATATATATATATATATATATATATATATACATATATATATATGTATATGTATATGTATATATATGCATATATACACATATATGTAATAATAAGATAAAATAATAATAAGAGAACTAAACAAGACAAAACATTCAATCAAAACTTATATGAATACGTGTATACCTCCCGAAAGAATAATAATTATGAAGGAAATACTATGTCATCGGAATAGGAGATGTGTTTTACCGTGAACAAGGAAAATAATACAAAATAAACAGGTAGCACTCATTTCTCATTTCTTACATTTAGTACATTTTAGTTCATTCATATTAAAAATCGAATACTTTATGAGTGTCATATTTTGTGTGTGGTGAGTATTATTTCAAATTATTTCAACAACTCTTATACATATATCTCATTTTTCGTATTCCCTTATCTTAAATATATATCACATCTATCATATCTAATGTTCCAATGACACAAATTAAATTAAATTATGTACGAATTTTTAAATTAATTTTAATGCAAGTAACGAATTGAAACTCTAATAAAAATAGACATGTTACATTTTAAAATGATTTTTAAACCTTTCATCACGGACGTTCTCACGGTCATGTCGACGACACAGCGAACTTCATTTGATTCAATTTTAAGTACAATTTAGTCGAGAACTGCTTTAAATATTTTATAATTTTTTTTTAATTTTTACTCTTAGTTTAAAAAATGTGATAATTTATTTTTTTGTATTGGTCTGTACAAATGTTCGCCACATATTCAATTTCTTACATTACATTTTTTCTCTTTTTTGGATGGAGCTCCAAAGTTGCCAATTGATAAAAATGATAAAAAGCTACAGTAAAATTGCGTATATTTTCAACACAAATCATTTGGAACTAAGTCGAACTGGGACTAAACCGAAATTTCCTTATCACCGACGCCCAAAAAAATTAAAATTATTTTTCTTATTTTCTATGTAATATTCACTAAGTAAGTTTTACTAAAGTGACTAAGAATATTTTTTCCAGTGACCCATCTCGAATTATCAAATAGTACCGAAAAATCTAATTTTATCATTCGTTTTTCAAGTATAAAGCACATTTGAATAGATGGAATAACGAATGATAAAAATTTTCAATGAAGCACCGTCTTATTTTTCACCGATTTTTAAGGATCTGTACCTCAAAAGGAAAGAAGGAACCCTTATAGAATAACTTGGTTGTTCGTCTATCGGTCTGTCAAAATATGAATTCTTAGGAACGCGTGAAGGTTTCAAGTTGAAATTAACATCCAATACTTAAGTTACATAAATTTGGCAAGAGGCAAGGTCTGATAGCACAAGTAAAGAAGAAAATTAAAAATTGTTAATTTGTAATTGTATCACATAATTTTTTATATAATAATTTAATTAAATATACACCTGTAAAAGATATGCTAAGCAATATATTTTCATTCTAAAAAATTAAAATTGTGTTAATAGTTTAATAGGACTTAATTTAATAGGAGGAATACCATTAAATGTTTATACGTAAACGTATACGAAACATTAAAATTACGAGTTTTACATATGCTTCACAGGTTTTTTTTCTTATTTGAATTTAATTCGGAATGAAATCTAATTCTTCTTTTTTCTTCCTTAGCCATGTTCTACCACAGCAGCCTACCTCATTTTATTCAACTCCTATCGATTTTGTGTTTTTCCACCCATTTCCCTGTAGCCGTTCTTTTGATATCACCGTATCTACCCATCTTTGGCCTTCCTTGTAGGCGCATTTACCACACTGTGTCCATTCCACGAGTGCTTTGCACCACGAGTCTTTCTCTCTGGCGCTGTAATCAGACCATTACCACTTAAGCTTCACAACACGTTTTATGACTTTCGCGGTTCTGATCACTCTGAGTCACTCTGGATGAGGATTACTTTTGTGAATACCCAGGTTTCAGTTCCATAGATAAGTGCTGGTACGATACAGTGATCATGTATGAAGAAACAGTGATCATGTATTAGATACAGTGATCATGTATAGAATACAGTGATCATGTATTAGAATTCAATTTTAATGTAGACTGCCCACACTAGTCTTATGATCCGTCCATTTCATGGGTTTGGTTTTCTTTTCCCACAACAAAAGTATAGGTATTTCTATAGTCTGTCTGTAACGTTTTGGTTTATCATAATTCTCACGGTACTATTTAAATAATTAATCATAATCTTGATCTCGTCTATTCGACCTATCGAAAATTATGATCGAAATCTTAGGAAAATTAAAGAAAAGTGCTGCATGGTTTTTTGATTTTTAAATACTCAGTGTTGAGATTTATGTCATATACTCATAATATACGTACAAACTATAGAAAAATATGTCTCAAAAAATGATGTGACCTCTTCAAAATTGTGACTGAAACCTTATAAATAATTTAAGTTAACAAATAGGGTATTACTGAAAACTGCAAAATTACCAATTATGTAGTTTGGTCAACGCACTAAGACCCTATGAGTCCATCGCAATTACTCGTATTTTTTGTAAGTTTTTCTTCTATAGTTCCATGTTTTCTGAACTATTAACACCTCATCTCATAATATAGACAAACTATAGTATTGGGTGAAGGCTAATTTTGAACATAAAATTTTTAGGGTTCCCCAGCCAAATGACTTCATATTGGTGTGCGCGTGCCTTCGTCAGAGCATCTCAGCTCTTTACTTAATATATAACTTACTATAGACATCCAATACTTTAAACATTGGGTCAAATCAGCAAAACTGGTACGTATAATACACGATTGCTTACAATTTTCTCAGGCGACAGAGTTCTTAACTCATACCAATAAACTTCGCTTATTCATACCTGCAGTCCATTATATATAATAAGCTTTTATTTAATTTTTTTCCATTCACTACCAAATTTACAGGAGTTTTGGTAAGTAGGAGAAACTCTCTCACAAAAAAATAATTGCAAAACACATGTAAAATAGACGTGTTAAATCAATATGGATCTCCGAAGCAAATAACTACCAATGCCGTATATTTCATCGCTTAATTCATTACATTAGAGACCATCAATAAAAAGATTCAGCTAACGGCACTCAGACTGTAATACATTGCGGGCGGCGCCTTCACCCATGGAATCGTTATTAATGGCTGGGCGGTAGCAAGGTTAACTTTGGACTTTTTATGTTTTTGTGATTAAAAATTAAAAGCTCTACATGAAAGTCCTTCAACATTAACTAAATGCAAAATTTTATAAAAATTTATTTATGAAAATTTTAGTATAATTATATTTCAATAAAAAGTACAGTGTAATAATAATATTAAAAGTAAATAAATCGGCGAAATGCGAGTCTGACCTGCGTATCGATAGGTGAAATGCGTCTGTTAAAATAAAATTACTTTATTCATCATAAGTATTCACGAATATTCATTTCCTAACGCACTAAATTTTAAAAAATATTTAACGTAATTAAGAGGTGGTATATATATATATATATATATATATATATATATATATATATATATATACATATATTTATATATATATATATATATATATATATATATATACTAGCTGTACCGAAGAGAATTCGTTTGCGTGGAACTCTGTATAAAAATTATAAAAATATCTATAATATACAGATAAAAAATCCTAGCTCGACAATATAAATTATTACCATACCAAATTTCATTAAAATCCGTACAATAGATTTGGCGTGATTGAAGAACAAACTAACATACAGACAGACAAACAAAAATTCTAAAAGCACGTTTTCCGGCTCCTACTATCATTCTTATGTTAAATCAATCACTCGTCAAATAAAACATCTTTTTTGCAGATTTTTTAGTATACATCTTGAGATATTCTACCTGATATTAGAAAAATGATGCTTTGGAGATCATAATAACTAACCTTTCCAAACGATGATACTCCCCACTATGTACGGAATGTTAAAAATGATTTTTCTGGAGTAATTGACGCCTTTAAAATTTCAATATAAGTATATTTAAGTGTTAGCTATAAAATATGGATTGGTTAACATACTTTCTTACTGCGGCTAATACTAATTTCAGTTTGCCACGTAAAGTTGTCTCTAAGAGATAAACAAGTGAGTAGTCTTTTATGGGTACCGTTTTTTCTTTAGAGGCGCAAAACCCTGCAAACCTTCATCGTGGCTAATATTTTCGTGTCACATATATCAATAAATATCACGTATATCCGTCAATAATTTGACGTCTCCTAAATATTATAAACTTTTCCAATATAAACTGCAACAATACTTTTTACATATTTTGTGAAAATATTTATTCAGAATAACACAAACTGTCACCTCTAGATTTCCATTTAATAAATATCTTGTAAAATGTTGCGGAGCATGTTGCATTTCCCGACAAAGTTTTAATTTCGTCATGGCAATCATACCCAGATTAAGTTTAGGAAAATGTTACTTCAGGAAAATTTTACAATCTGTGAGAAAATGGAAAATGTTTAATTTGCTAGTAATTTCACAAGGCATTTCAGTGTTTCAAGATTATTTTGAGCTTATTTTAAAAACTAGCATACTGTAGTCGTTTCAATTATGGACTCTAATACCTCAATGTGGACATCGAAAATAAAATTATTTTTTTTTCATAATAATAATGCGACAAATAAAAAGAATACTATAGTTTAATAAATTTTGTTGTAAAATTTATTATATATTAAATATTATACAATCGCATCTTTAGTTATAAAAATTGCGTTACGTTAGTTTAAGATCTTATTACTTTGATTTGAACCGTAGATTCGGCCACATTAATCGCATAAGTCCGACTTACGGTTAATCGATTTTTTATGGAAATGTATCGTCAAAAAATATGAACATACTTCGTACTATAGAAAGAACTAAAAGAATAAAGTGAAACGGAATTTGAGAACCCTGTGTGGTTCAAAACCCTTTTGAGATCCTATTTTCGGATAATGAAATTTCCAGTTACCCGTTAACTTTTCGGAAGGCCGCTGTGAATTTTCATTTCGTAACTTAATTTTTTCCTTCCAAGTTTTGCCATATCTTTATACAGCGATCAGTGCTTGCAAGCTTAAAAACACCGAACACCAAAATGACAGAATGACGATCCAATTTTCAAACTTTTTGTCCACATTTTGATTACGAAAAAACAAAATCAATAATTTCGATATTAATTTTTTTTTTTAATATTTAAAAAACGTTTTTTAAATTTAAAAATTAGTTAATCCTATGTCTTGCCCACTTTTAATGAAGTTAACAGAATTGTGTCGTGCTGTTGGACAATATTAAACTTTAAAAAGGTTTATGGCCAGCCTTTACTGCGTGGGTATAATACTGGTACTTGCACAAGGGGGTGACGGCGCCACCCGCAATGTATCGCCGCCAACACGCCACTGACCGCATCATTTTTAACGAAAGCTTTCACGGAACTTGTACTGTAATGAAATTAGTTACTTGCATCAGGATACCTTGGAAAATTTATTACGGTTGACTTGCAACCGTAAAAATGCAAAATTTCTTTTCACTGGATATTTACTGTTTAACCTATTTATGAACTAAAAGTTTTCCATTTCTTCTTTTGTTTCTAGCGTATTCGAAGGATCAGTAAAAGAGAAGAGAGTAATGTATTATTTATACGCTTAATATATTTCTCGAATGAAAATTATATTAAAGTATTTGTTTAACATCCTTTCAAAGAAACATCCACTTTTCTAAGTAACTCGAGATCGTTCGAATTATTGACATGTTGGGTTTTTTAAAAGCTTTGAAGGGTCTCATAGCCGAGTTGTACTCATCGATTTCACTCGATCAGTTAGGTTAAGCAACGCAATCACCGGTCGATGATTGGATGGATGACTAACAATCATCGTCTTATAAACTACTTAATGTTTTAGGATATAAGTTAGCAGTTGATTCTGGCTGTTTTCATTAGATAACAGTTTTAAAAAATGTGGCCCACGAGGGGTTTAGTTTATATGGTTTGCAAAAGTAAGAAGGATACGCTTCGTACATTATATATGAAAACTAGTGATCCGGCCGAATTTCTTAGATTAAAGAGGAAACCTCGATTAAAATACAGGATACTGTTATGTCAAAGTTAGTGAAATTAAGAAAAATTTTAAGTTGTAATTTGACTTGTTTTGTTTTCTTTGCTTATATATTTATGTATTTTGCTTATATATGTCTTGCATCTTTACTTATTTTTGTAAATTGTTTAGTACTCCTTAATTTCTAGTACACTTAATATTAGAGCGTTTTTCGACAAAATATGAATAGTATTAAAAATGAATTTTTCGTTCCCCTGGATTTTAAAATAGGAATCGAATTTGATAGCAAACTTGTGTCTAACGTTATAAACTCAAACTTATATAATCACCCACTTATCGATCCATATATATAAATCACACATATGTATATATACATATATATATATACAAATATATATATATATATATATATATATACATATATATACATGTCTTTATATATGCAGTCACATTTATTTTTTGAGAAATCCTTTGCAGTAGAAACTTGAGATAGTTTGTTAAAATATTTACAGAGGAGACAAATTAAATAAACGATTTTTTTTGTTTTTATGTATTAATTGGGGTCAATTGAAATAATTTGAAATAATTTTTTCTTTTAATGAACAATTCAATATTACTCGATTGTAAATATTGTGGTTTTCTTGACAAATTCGTTAAATTCTTACACCTGTGAAACGTATACTAGGCAGTGCGTTTGTGTGATAAAAAATGATATTAATTGTGATTACTGTAATAAACAATAGAACATACACTTGAATATTTATAGCGTCTAAATGCACACAGAATCTTCACGCTTTAAATGTTACTCGTAATTAACAGTTTTTCATATTCCTGCCCGATATCAGATTTTATCCATCCGGCAGCTACATTTCCTTTTTATACTACATATATTAATATTATATAAAGAGTTTACACTATGCAAAGATAAAGACCTGTTCAATATTCAAACAGTTTTGAAATTATCTTCTGTGATTTTTATTTATGAATAAAATGAAATTAGTAGACTTTTACAATAATTTAAATTATTTAAAGATTTTTTTATTATAAAATATAGTTTGTACATTATAGAAATCATGATCATTTTTTCACAAGTACATGTGCATGATATTATCTTATCAACTACTTCTATCTACTTTTGGTCTGCCTCAACTTTTGCCCTGGTCATACCACACTTCTAAAAATTAAAATATATATTTCTTTTTAATTTATAGTAATATAAAAATATATCAATTTCCCCTGGTTGTAACTTAAATTTTCATGCTCACAATTCTTAAGTAAAACAAATGAATAAAATAAAATGGAAAACCGTTACATAAAATATATTTAAAGCGCGGAATATTAAATATTCCAAAATTAAATCGGACTAGTAAATTATCAAACATAATTTCTGGGCGTATTCATTTTTAGAGTAACTAATATTAAAATCTCTGGAAAAATTTGTGGTAAAAATCACCGCCAGCGACCTGCTACCCGCGATATATTGCGGTCCGGGCCGTCACTGACCAATTTTTGCCAACGTGAAAATACGAAGCGATTTTTTTTGCACGAATGAATTTATTTTAATGTTTTATTTAGTTAAAACGACGAACAAAATATTTAGAAAAATAATGTAAGAGGTATGATAATTAAAGGTATAATAATAGAGGGTTTTTGTAAATTATAAATATTTCATTTTAAATAAGGGTCCCAAAAACAAGAGATTTACTATTTTTAAATGCACCTATGATTGAAAATTTTATTTTCAAATTCTCTATAAGAAATGTGGAGTGCAGTCGGTGATATGATAACGCCTCCAACTGTCCAAAATGCTTATTAACATGAGGTAGTTAGTAGCAATACCCACCTCTTGAGCAAAGTTCTTCTTAAATTGAACAAAGTTCTTCTTAAGTTGAGTAAAGTTCTTGAGTTCACGACTTGAGTGAATTAGTTAAGTAAGTATCTTACAATCTAATTTTGATTAGAAATACATTATGCTTGTTATTAAATATTGTACATATGGTATACAAGTGAACATATCTGAATCCAAACATGTCGATAGTTCAAATAGTAAAAGGCACTTCGTAGAAAATTTTTTGCACACACTTTTCATGAAAATTTTAACATTCAAAACAATTTACATAAAAATCTTAAAGCGGTGCATAAAATAATTGAAAGTTAAGGATACAAGAAACATCTTTTTCGAAGATTTTCTAATAGAGTTCTAGAGATTATGTTGAAAATTTAGATTTAAAATTAGCCTCCGCCCCTAATCTCCAAAATTCCTATGGTCAAAATTACAGGAAAAACAGCTTCACTATAAGTTGATGATAGAAATTATTCTAAATAAAAACATAAACTGGAAAATGTATTTATACCCTAAATGTTTTTATAAGCCTAAGTGAGCTCAAAAATTTCATAGTGTAAATTTTCCAGTAAACTTTGGGCAAAATTATAGCAGCACGGTTTTTTTTTATATATCAGTTTCAAAGATGGAGGGCGGGTACATATTTTCTTAGAAAACCATTTTATTATCTTCATGCCCTTTGTAATTATTTCCCACACGATATATGACATGAAATGAAGTATGAAGTGTGAAGGCGGAATACTGTATCTGCCCTAAGAACGTTGAGATATGACTATTTTTATGTAAACAGTTTGATACTGATATGAGTTAATATTTCTTATACTGTTTCGTATTTTAAGTTTCTACTGTGTCTAATAAAAATACCTGTGGCATAGGGACCCACACGTGGGTAATTAATAAGAGTTACGTTTTTTTTTATTTTGTGGTAGAAAATCTTTATAAAAGTAAACATAAAAAAGGTATGCAATCTCTGTTAGTTTCTTTACGCGAAAATAAAGCATAACATTACCAAAAATCTGTTGATGGGGTATCAATATCATCTTCTAAGCATAAAATTAAACAGTTAAATATTTTTAATAATAATTATACTTAAAATAAAATCATTTCAATTTTCCTTTTATTTTTAATTACAATACAAAAAACTTCAAAAATTAATTAAAATGCGTTTTATGTTAATTTATTAAAATTTTGAAATAGAAGTCAACATAAGGTGTATTTACAACTGTTTATTAATACTACGTTAAAAAGTTAAAAGAAGATATTAGTCTACTGACTATCATAACACTGATAAATATTGACTACTCTTACTAATAAAAAGCTAATATTAAATATATTTGGCGTTAATTTTACTACAAATGAGATTACAATTCGGTACAGTCGTCCTTGTCTAAATGTTAGGTTTAAACCCTTATGAGCAAATTTTTAAGATGTTTTGCATCCTCTCGTTAGCTTATTAATGGAAATTTGGATTTATGAAATAAAAAAGAAAGTAGTCAAATACATTATTTTATTATGTATAAATATTATAAATATTCAAATCTGCCAAGTAATTAAATTTATGAGGTATTTATTCACTTTATATTTTACGAAATTATATTTTGAATATATTTGGCGTTAATTTTGTTGAAATTCATTATTCACAATTAAATGGAACTACGTGATGTAGTGTTATTTCTACTTTCTTTAATTTCTTTACGACGACCTAGGTTTCGTTGTATTACAACATCTTCAGGTGGGCTATAACAAACCAGAGACATCTCACTTTGCAAAACACCTCATTGAAAATAACCATCACCCTCATACCGATAATGCCCCCTATGTATTATAAATAAATAAAAAAGGCAATTAATGTATTATCCTAGAAACATTAGAAATAAATAGACATATAAAAGTTACCAAGGTTTATATATTAAATGAAGAACTAAATATAATATCATCACCCATACTTAATATCTTCTAGACATAATATAGTAGACAACATTGATACTACAGTACTCTTCAAATTGTTTCAGCCCAACTTCACATCTAAATATAAATATATAATAAAAAATTAATAAATTATTAAACAAATAAATAAAACGGGAGACATATAGAATTAGCGGTATAACCTTGTTCTATCTTTCAGATACCCTTGCTATTGTATAAATATATTACTGAGAATAACTTACATTTTATTTTATTAAATACACCAAAACATTTGTATTGTATAACCTCATACAATAATATCAATTTAATTTATTACCCTCACTAAAATACTTGTATATTGTATAACTTTCGGAAATATAATAAAACCTACACAGCTCACCTACAATAAACTCACTATCGTAAGCAGTGGGAAAACCCACACAAACCCGGATTCCGCTATCGTTTTCGTAATATATAAATATTGGATGGATGAATGTTGGATGTTCCTAAGAGTTAATATTTGCTAATAGCCCACCTGAAGATGTTGTAATACAACGAAACCTAGGTTGTGGTAAAGAATTATAAAATAGAAATAATACTCACGTAGTTTCATTTAACTGTGAAAACGCTAATATTTAATAAGAACAAGCTTACAATTTACGTGTCACGTTTACCCTCGACTTTGACAAAATAAGATATCGTGATCAGCTAGGCATGTTTATGTACATAATTGAAAAAAAATGTAAACAATTCAAGCGACTCAATCGATATCGATTAATTCAATTTAAAGACAATATGCATAAAAAATGTAAATACCAAAATGCGTATTAAAATTCAAAAGATACTATTTATATAAATATATATATAAATACAAAATATCCAAATAAACACTTAATATCTTACTGCAAAATATTAACCAAATTTTCAGATGGTAGTTAATATTTCCCACTCTGTAAACTTTGTCTAGAATATTTAAAATTCTAGCAAAGTCTACAGACTACTTACGAAGTTAGTTTATATCCACTAAAGTTATAAAATATTTTTTACCTAGGCGATTTCATGTCTTAAAAATTTTTCTAATTTTAAGATGAAAAATGTTTTCAGCTTTATGTCGAGAAATAAACTTAGCTTGAATTGAAAATCCTTGAAAAATAATAGGCGTCAAGGTCATAGAAAGCTATTAGTTGCAAGCAGCACAAGATCTTTGCGGAAATCTACGAGGGGAGGGAAGGGGTAGCCCCCTTTTTAGTAGTGGACATCTTTCCTCTGCTAATGAAAAACTTTTGTTTAAATTATCAATCACACAATGTAACTTTTTCATAAATCTCTGGTTCTTCGAAACATGATAGTTGAGTTATTTTCATTCATCGTTATAAAACAAACATCATGAAAGCCAAAATACTTTTATATTTATAAGTACTTTTACTAATATATTTGTAAGTACTTTTTAGTAAGACGGAGTCATAGATAATAAGACGAATCAAAAATTCATTTGAGTTGAGAGATTTGAGTCATTATGACTCTGTATATTATGTATTTATTCATTTCGTTGACTAATTTCATCGATTCACCAGAAATCAATATACTTTCTTCCCAATGTTAATATTACAATACCAATATATATTGCAATGCATACATTGATATAAAAACAATAATATCGCTAATATGAATACATAAAAAGGGCTCTGTTTTAAATTTGTTTTTCTTATTACCCGACCAGAGCAGAGGAAGAGTTACGAATTTTGCAGGTCATATATGTGAGTTAGTTTGTTCCATCGTACAGATTAAACTACTAATGGAATTTTAAAAAATGAGGGGTCCTTTAATTCAACCTAATACAAAGAGATCCCAGGATAAATAACGTTATGAATTTCACAAACTATTTACATATATATATTAGTAAGTCTGTTCCCTCATACAGACTAAACTATTAAACTGATTTCAACAAGTAAGGTGTCTTTAGATTCTTAAATTTTAATGTCTTAGAGTATATAAAGTTATGAATTTTGACAAGCTACGTATATATGTATTTCGTGTTCTTTAGTTATTTTACTCGGTAATGGAATTTCAGTTTCGCGGCTTGTTTTCTAAATAATGGCAGTAAAAATATTTGCGAGGCCCTTATAATTGTAATTAGCATTTTCCCTCTTTAATGTGACACATTTCAAGGCTGCAAAACTACTGAATTTCAGTAGCAATTTGCTCATATTTTTTCGTAATATGAAAATTATCTTGGACACGTTTACCGGCATAAAAGGATGAAATTAATATTACAACGCGTTAACAACATATTATTAAACCATTTAGTCAGTGAAGTATTTAAAAAACCAATGGATATTTAATATATTTTATAATAGTTTCTAAGATTTGTTACGTTTAATACTATTACTTTATTCCTTATAATAAGTTCTTTATATATTATAAATATAATATATGCAGATTTACACAGGTAGTTTTTTTGGGTTTTTTGACTACAAATTTTATTTAATTTTTTTCCGTCATTAATCATAGAGCTTCATGCCTTAGCATTTTGTAAAAATACCAGCCTGTTTCAAATAGCGTTCGATTTCTATAATACCACACCTATTTTCTACAGTCTAATTTCTCTACAATTTATACTTCAATCAATTTCAGAAGCACGAAATTACTAAACAACTCCGAACATTTTTAATATCACAGTTAATCAATACAAAAGATTCTATTTGTGTCCGAGCTTTTCCTGTACAGAATAACAAATAAGATATTTTTGGAATTGAAAGTTAGAGTATTCCCTCAAAAGTATCCATTTCCAATCGTGCATGGTTTCAAAATTCATTTCAATGTATAATGTAGATATTCTGCTGGTCGATATTTATTAATTTACAATTTTTACTCTATTGATTGTTTTGAAACTATCGATAAATCATGTCGAAAATTTTAATTTTCTTTGGCAGAAATAGAAAAAGTTTTAGGTAAACAACTTTTCTTCAACAGTTCATTTCAGTCTACATAGTTTATGTCACTTTTCTTTCCATTAGTAATTGACGTTACGCTTTATAAAAATCAAAGGACACTTGTTTCAGAAAGTCAATTTTTATTTTTCTAATTACATATTCCAATTACTCGTCTACCTCTATCAATCTCCACAACACCGACCACTTAAGTAACGCATAATGTACAAAGAACAACAATAGAACGCTACATCGTACTTACATTTAGGTACTCACAACCTGGTATGGCGTGGGTTTGACTCTATAACGGCCTAAACCAAAATTATGTCAAGCTTGAAATGACATTAAATACGCTCCACGCTCCATTTCCGCAAAGATTATTTTTGCGTTTTTTATTGTAAGATTTTAATCTTACACTTACATTTTTCTCCTGGCATCTGGCAGACATAATGCATATGGACGACTGGATAATTTCATGTCGAAATCACTACGCAGTCTGGAGAATCCGAGATCTTTACTATCCACTATCCTGGTAAATACCCTCGCAAATGCGGTGAAGACTGCACGCTGTCTACTACTAATAGATGACATGGAGGTTTTTCCAGCTTTTAGGGGTGTAGCAGATTAGATGTTGCTGCTGCGTGTAATCGTTTCCATTCTCGAATTGACTATTGCGAATTGCAGACTAAGGCTGAGCTCTAGTAAATTCTCAGTGGCAAGCTACGGCCGGGAGTGCAGCCTTTATTAGCACTAATATATCAGTCGTGTGACGCAATATGCTAAATTATAGCAGTATTGATCTAGGAGTAGATTGTCAGCAAGTACCAATTTTACATGCTTGGCTTTTTTCTTCAAAATGAAAATAAACCTAATTTTCAACACAATGATAATAGAAAAAATCCATATTTAGATACTCGAATAATATTCTCATGAACAGCTTTGGACTTCTCGTTACTCTGATAAAATGCAATATTGGTTGGAACAGCGTCATGGCCACGTTTTATTTAAAACAAGTGTTGTAGTGAAAATTATAGTCGCGTACATTAGAAGTATTTATTACCCAATACAACTAACTTTACCTAATAATACTTGTGTATACAAAAGATAGAACAAAAGTTTACACTAGTCTTTTCTTGATACCGGAAAACTGTCCAACTTGTTATATTCTATTGAGCTAGCTTACTATAACTTAGGCCATCCTAATACGTTACCAGATTTCTCCTTCGCACCCACTTTGATCACTTGTCACGGATTCAGGGCATAGGAATTCCCATGCAGTCCTTAGATTTGGGAGCTCGATTAGGAAAGTTTTTGTGGAGAAATCGATGATAAATGGGTGAAGAATTAAATTCAAATGAGACACGCTCATATAAAACTGAATACCAACTGCTAATGGATAAAAAACATAATAATCAACTCCATCTACAACAATTACAGATACGTCAGTAGCAAGTGGTATCCATTTATCAACATTTCTTCTAGTTTTCGTTAGATTTCCTTCACAACAGTGTAGCGTTTTACTATTATTTCCTGTAATTGTCGCAGCTGCCAATTATTTGCGTTGCCATAGACTGGAAGCGATAGTCATTCATATGATGGCTTTCCAGGTTGACACCTTATGCAGTAATAGTTAAATTCACTACGTTTAATAATAAATATGAAGACAGATGGTAATTTAACATTATCACTTTATAAATACCCGATTCTCTATATATAACGACTGTACATTTTAGCAATCAAATTGAAGGAAATATAAAGAAGAAACCTAATTCTTGCCAGCAGATTAAATTACGAAGGACGATACCATAACAAAATATCCAGAAAATTTAATAACGGAACACAACATTCTCATAGACAAACCAATACGACAGCCATATTTTTATTGCAAATGCGAGGTTTTACATTCGCCCTTTACGCTGAATCTGAACTATGTAAAACTTATTTAATCATCAAATATTGATTCAAATATGCCCCGTTCAGCAAGATTTTGCTTCTGGCAATTAAAGACCTAATTTTAAGCGTTAATTAACATGACTCATGCCTTAAAATCTCTGACTGGTACTATTATTCCTACGTACAAGATGTATTATTTAGGATCAAGCATTATTTTCTATCATGGAAAGTCGATATCTATGGCTATAAGTGAGAAGAAACTATAAATTTATTCGTATAGGCGGTTATGATAAAAAACAGTGTTATTAAAAATGTCATGAGACTGCAACTTTTCCTTACATATCTTTCTAAACTCTTTCAGACAAAATCCACCCATTAATGGAGTTTCTGTAAAGAGAAATAAATTTGTTATATTTGGGACCTCATTGGCTATTATATTAATTGCGGGGTCAATAACTTCCTACTTGCTTGGACTTACAATAAAATAATAAAATTACAGAATTAAGAATTTCCTCTTACTGTTTTAGTTCTTGTAAATATTACATTTTTTGACTTAAAGAGATCGCTATTAATTAGCAAATACCTATTTCAATTTGCGACTTAATTTTCATAAATTACAAAAAAATATTCTTAAATATATATATCACAAATCTTGTAAATTTAATTTTTTTCCAATTCTATTATGTCTTTACACGTATTAACTCAAAAACTTAGAAGATTACAGGTACAGTTAACATTATAAGAAAATATAGAAGACTCTCTTCTTTACTTTGAAAATGAAAAAGGCATTAATCAAAATATAACTTTCCGACTAAGCTATATTGGGAAGGAAGATACCCCTAAACAAAGAGTAAAAGAATTTATAAAATCCGTTAAATTAAACTAAATTAAAACTACTTATTTTTTTACATTATATCGGACAAATTGACTCGTGATCTTTGCTTCTTTATTATATTAGATTATTGGAATAAATAAGTCAAATTATTATATATATTTAATAACATAATATGGATTTGACCATTGGAAATTAAATGAATTCTAGTTTACTATATAGTGTGCCTCAACCGTACACCAAAAATCAATTAACAAAATTCAGTACCTTAGTCAGTAAAGTTTTTAAGTAATTTGTAGTTTCAGAAACGTCGCGCTGCTTTGCTACCGATGCCGACAAAAATAATGACCCCACGGTGGTACAGTCTTAAGACGGGCGGTCAAAAATAGATAATTCGGAAATGAAGCATTATAATTGTATTAGAATCGCTAGAACTGATAAAGCAAAGTATTATTTACATAATTTTTATATTATATGAAATATTTAATTATAATGTGATTACAAACGAGAAGAAAAAGACAATTTAAATAAGTGAACAAATATTATATTTGAACGTCTATGTTAATAAATATTAAGCACCTTTCATTGGAAGATTTGGTCTTTAATAAACTGACAGTGATTTTATTATTCTTAAAAATTAAATTAAATAAAAATATAAAAAGTAATTAAAAATGAACATTGAAATTAAAGATATAGCTCTAATTTAATTGAGCTAAATGATATAACAATATTCAAATATTCTTACAAAAACAATTACTAGATTTTCGAAACTGCTAAAAAACTTAATACCTTATTATTAAAAAAACTATTTTTGATCGGGGAAGGTTCCGTAGGCTGTTAACAAAGAGATCCGACTGTAACAGTATTCTATTCATTAAATCGATATAAGTTCGCGAGAAATTTTTCGAATATGGTCTCATCTAAATGCCTTCAAATTGTTATTATTAGCTTCAGTAGCCTCTGCATATAATTCTCTGAAAGACACTAATACATGCTTTACAACTTCGGAGCCATATGTTGATGTATAAGCTAGGAGATTGTACCATGGATATTTTTATATCAAAAGTCGCACGGTTTCCAAACTGATTTCACTAAATGATTATACATTGATATTGTATCCCGAAGATAAGCTTGCAGAATTGTAGAACAGCGATCAATTAAACCTTTATTTAAGCCTGTGATTTTAGCTGAAATATCTGAATTCAAAAAGAATTTTCTTGCGATATTTCCGTCGTTGGTTTGTCTACAATTAAACCTAATCGAGACCTAAACTGATTTGAAACGTATAATTTCTTATCAGATAACATTTTTCATCGTTGCTTGATATAACATGTCACTTGTTAAAATCTATTCTTCAAGGTGAAGTAAATACTCAAAGTAACGGATCCATGAATGTAGAAGTGATAAACCGAATTAAAAACGATTTTCATCGCTTTGAATACGGTTTTTCTCTTCTACATTCATGGATTCAGTACTTATCTATGTCACTTATTTTTTTTGGTGTTGCTTTACAAATATAACATCTAGCAAATGATATTCCATTTAATGGACTACAAATTCGACCATCGTCCGTTGGAAAAAATGGTGGATGTTGAAAACGCGTTATATAAATGTTGCTGGATATAAGGAAGCTATCTTTTCTTTAAAATAAAATTTCTCATACTTAGATACAGTAAAACTTTTCTTCACAATTAGAAACGAATATGTCTACAGTATCTCATAGAAGAGGGGCGGATATTTTTCTACAAAACATAGGTTTCACTATCTGAATTTGTTCCTGACCGCAAAGAAACGTAAAAAGTTACTAATAAACTACTGTCGTCAACTATACTCCACGAAAGACTTCTTGTATTCGCTATAACCCGTTCTACGCTCAAAAACTCCATTTCCCAATTAAAGCTAAATTAACTGACTCTATTGGAATACTATTTAAAACTAATTTCCCTGACTCTAAAATCCCCAAAACTATGTGATCTAACAAACTTTGCAACTCGATCTAGGCTTTTGATTCCGTTGCTACCATATTGCTAGGATAGCACTTTTTCTTGGCTTTCAAAAAACTCTGATACGATAATAAAACTTCAATAGAAGTCTTAATATTAACAAAGTTCATTATTAACAAATATTGATGTTTCATAAGCTTCGCCCCCACAAAAGGCAATAAAACTTCAACTGCAGAAATATTTATTGACCCGAATTGTTGAGTATTGTACTAACTATTGAATCGTCAAACTGATATAATTTCATTAGATGTCTAGGTTTCAATCTTTTTCTAAAATAACTAAAATGTTTTTTTTGCTAATATCATTAAAACAAAATTTTAAAAAAATTGTATGCCTTTCTCTGTTCGACCGCGGCTTGAGAAAGACTCAATCTAGTACAGGTTGAGTTAAATCACATTTTGATTTACATTGCACTTCAGTCGTTGCTAATTTAATATACTCAATAGCACTAAGTCAGTCACCATATTTTTCAAACATTTTTGGGTTATTACAATTCACAAGTTTATAATATTAGTCGACACTTGTACACACTTACACACCTAAACACACGTTTATATGAAACTTTGATAATGTAGAAAATATAGACATTAGCCTATATTTTCTTTTTATCAAAATTTTTTAACAGCACTGATAAAATACGTTCGTGTTTTTCTTTATCGCGTTTTTTTATTCTATAACTCATAGAAATACGTCCTATTAAAGATGCTCCTTTATAAAGGTGCTCCTTCAATAAATTATTTGAAAAGAAAAACATAGAATTTAACTAACATTGTAAAAATCTCGTAGACTTGCTACGAAAAACGTACGCTACGAGTTAACATAAAGAGCAATAGCACCTACTAGGCTATGTCAGGCTACGTTGATTAATGTATTTTACGTTAGACTACACTTGCAGCATTATCTAAAAATATATTACAACAACGCGCAACGTTGCTAAAAATTTTGGAACCAAGAGAAATGAAAAATTCATTTTTGTCTAAAATTATAATTAACCTTGGCAGCACCAAAATATTATAAATACTACAAAACACATAAAATTAAAGTACATTAAATATTGTACTACCTACCTTCATCTTGGTCTTCCATGTCACAAACACAAAAATAAACAAACAAATACCGGGAGATGTCATTGCAAAGATGAGCGATTACTGACAAGCGCGCGATAAAGGGCTGAAGACGCCGCGTGCAATGCGCGCAATCCAGGGATAAAAACACAACTGAAAAACAATAACTAGCTATGACATTTACATGTCATTGGATAGGTTGTTCATCCTACTAGTTTATGAGGTAGTTAGAAGTAAGAATTTCAGGTACTTATCAGTTATTTATGACCTACGAATGGAACCACTGTACGTCGCTGTCGCCGTTGCCCTCTAACATAAACAATGCAAGTGGTATTTACGTTTTGATTATATTAAAATGCTATTTAATCTGTTTGAATTTTTTTGTTTTTTATTCTTGGCGTAAATGTTTATTATACTATTTTAAAATATTGATGACAACTACTATTGGTTTTTAATTTAATGCCGGACGATTAAATCCACATATTATATTACTTCAAGTATTCAAAATGTGACATACCTTTGTGCATCACCATTTGATATTTCCCGGTCTATCGTTGGAATGTTTTTCATCATAGTTAAAAATATAAATATTTGTTTTATTCTGAATTCCCTTTTTGTTGAGAAAACCTTCGTTTTTTATTCCCAATCCTGCGCTCTATTGATCATCATATTTTTGCAACTACATATCTAGAACAAAATTACACTGCAATTCGCAAATTTCACATAGTATTTAACAAATCGCAGTCAACCCACAAAAATATTCTACGTATCATGAATGAAAATATATTCTTACTAACATATTTTCATTCATGATATTTCTACTTTCTTTAAGGTCTTTACCATTAGAGGTGGTAAAGAACTTAAAGAAAGTAGAAATAATACTACATCACGTAGTTACATTTAATTGTGAATAATGAATTTCTACAAAATTAACGCCAAACATATTCAACATTCTTTTTATTACGACAAATGTTACATAAACATTCCATTTATCCTTACCGTGTAGTCAATAGATATCAAGATATAGTAATAATCTGATATCGTCTTATCAAATATGTACAACCTTAATTTAACTTCTAACATTATCTAAAAATAAGTTTTACAACTTCTTGTCTTGTAAGCAATAAGAAAAAAGAAAAAAATGTATACTTATAAGATTTATACGCCAGCTTTTATACGCAGACGTAAGATTTAACGCCAACTGGAAAACTTTAACATAACAAAGAAACATTTATAATTTTTATACCAGAGTACTCATATAGAAATGGCTTCGTTATGCTGCTCATTCGAAGCTCACGTCCTATATCATTTGCGCAGCCACTTGACAATTCCGCACCGTTCGAAAAACGACTTCGGGGATCAGGATCGAAAGTATCAGGATAGAAGGATCGAAGGAGAATACTCGGGATGATCGGTCAATAAATAAGTTGTCTCTTATTACCTTGGACGGTTCAAGAAATGTTCCCCAACTTATGTTACATTTTTGATCACTGCTCTGGTCTATAATTCGTAAAGCAAATCATATGTATTTTATGTGACCTGCTGTTTAAACTTCGCAACGTTCTTTGTAACAAAACGTGATAATGCTTTATATTTTTCCATGCGAAGGACATCATGTTCACGATCGTCAAATGTATAAATATAACAAACAGTGTTTTACTATACCTCTGATTACCGTATTGTATCGTAAATATATTCTCTATCTTTTCAATCAAGATAAATTGTAATATGTTTTGGAGTTAACATGTTTTGGAATATGATTTCACAGCAAAACAAATCATGACGTAATCTAATGTATTTTGATAATTAGTAAAAATGATTAATTTCTTCACAGAAATGTAGGTCGAATAATTATAATTCATATAACATTCTATATATTACTTATTATAAAACAGTATAAACTTATCGCATATAAAAGTTTGCGTCTA
The DNA here is from genome assembly GCA_039881145.1 of Druceiella hillmani. Classification (NCBI taxonomy): domain Eukaryota; kingdom Metazoa; phylum Arthropoda; class Insecta; order Lepidoptera; family Hepialidae; genus Druceiella; species Druceiella hillmani. The sequence goes on from JAYKKI010000100.1 coordinate 5,012,371, forward strand.
ATATTGAAATATCAAATAGGTAACTAAACAAAACGAACCCCAAAAAAAATTTGTTTTAAAACTAGGGCAAAAGTTCAAGTATACTTACATTGTCCGAAAAAGTATATTCTCTCCATCTATAAATCCATAATAGTTTTTCCAGTCCACAGACAATATATGCCTAATCGCTTAGAGAAAAGCTGATTTAGTAGAGCCACAACTAGGATTTACTTGGCGGGATAGCTTCAGGATACCGACAAATAGAATGTTCTACGATGTTTATGTACATTGTGTTTAAATGACTTTAAATTCATGCACATACATAAAGTTGAATGATAAATGTGTATACGAGTAGTTTAGTTATGTAGCCAGTTATGAGCCACTTGTAGAAGGATTGGTTAGGATTACTGTATAATCTGGTTTTGACCGTAGACAAATCCAATCAAGAATTCAGCATTTATAGAAGGAGGAGTCATTCTGACTATAATATTTTACTATACCATTATTGTAACCAAAATTATTTCACATAGCAATAAAATTTTGAACCCAAATGAGATTTATGACCTTGGGTAAGTGATCATAAATAATAAAGAATAATAATCACGATAAAATATACATCGTGCACAAACCGCATCCACTAATAATGAGGAGTTTTTGAAAATGTATTATTTTTTTTTATCCTGAAAATAATTTCAAGACGACCATTCTCTATAATTCAGTTCCACGTCGCGCTATATATAGACCTTTAACGATTTTCAAAGCGTTTGATTCATTACTGAGCAGACCAACTTAAATTTTAACCTAATAAATAAATTTCATGAGAAAAGATAATAACTGACAAGGTGACAGGTTTACGTACTTCGTAAATATTGTTACCTCTGATAAAACCCGGGAAAGTATTTTTTTATTTTATGCAAATTATTTAACTAATTCAAATAAACGTATTTAATCATTTAAAATTAAATTAGGTTTAATATTTTAACATTAAAAAGATTACTTTTACGAATATGAAATCAAAGGTATTTGCACAATTAAAGACAACATAATGCATTTAATATTCCTTTCAATAAGGTTTCTTTGACTTTCTCATTGACAAGGACTCTTCTGCTAATAAACATCTTACCAAGACTTTTCTTTCCTGTCAATTCGTTGGATTTTATCTGAAGATAAACTTGGTTTCATCTTTTGAGTTCCCTTTGCACAGCAAGAAGTGCATTTAAAATCTAGATTAAAATGCATTCTTACATCCCTTTCTTCTCTGAACTATTTATGATTACGATATCCAAGCGGTGCAATCCAATATGAACTGAAGGTGTCCGAAGTACTAGACCGGTAAACGGGCAGATTAAACGACGCTGTAACAATCCGCTCAACCTTTCTCGTAATAGTAAAATTTTAATCTACAGTAAAAGGTCTTAGTGTAAATAATGTATGTTACGTATAGATACATACTCAAGATATATCGTTGGTACTTAGATAAATATACTTAATGTCTTTTCTAGTAATGACCATATTTTATAACGTAAGCTGATGCATTGACCATCCATTATACACGATTTAACGAGTCGCTAAGAGTGGTGCCTAATCTCCGTCAGATATATTTAACATATTTATATCAGATATGTTTCGCTAAAATACACTGATTACTATTGAATGACGAGGCTGTTTCACTATACCAACTTCAAGGTGAACAGAAATATTAATGTATATATATATATATATATATATATATATATGTGTGTGTGTGTGTGTGTGTATGTGTATGTGCATAAAGGGGATGTAACGAAATTGCTAGACGCCCTGCGAGCCATATTTCTTATATAGTGGGGATTGAACTTGTCACATAAATAGTATGCTCTAAAATCTATATTAAATTTGTAAATGAATAAAATCAGTTTAATAGTTTCAAAATGACGATTGTTTGTAGTTAAAATTCGCCAAAATTCAAAATAAATATATAGAAATAATTCACTATTAAAGAACCTTTTCAAATATTACAACATTGGTTTCAAATTTTTTGTCCTCACTTATTGGAAAACCGAAATAATAAAGTAATTCATAATTTTAAACATTTATTTACTGTCTTATGTACCATTGATATGTACGACACCTAGTGTAACATCGCACAACTGCCAATTAAATTTTTTAATTTCAACTAGATGGCATTGTATTATTTATCTAAAATATTGACATTTAAATGCAAAATATGATATCTTAAATATAAAATGTAGTAAATTACTCATAAATCTAAAATATTTCACCCTATACAATGTTTTCTTCCCTACAACATAAATTTTTATTTTATAGTACAAAAATGTGGTTAACCAAAAACTCTACGAAATTCTCCTTTCCGACCGGTGCCGATATTACTGTTATATTTTTAAATGGATTTGTATTCTGAACTATTGACACCTACAGATATTCAAACTCAATTAGAGTTTTCCATCAAATTTTGTTTATTTCTTTAATTAACAACCCACTCGTAACTACTCTCGGTGGACTAGTTCCCTCACACAAGCGTAGATGAGAAAGAGACATGATGTATTACCATTGTTAATCATGTCACAATTTTTGGTAAGCCAACCCTTTCTTCTTACATTTTCCCTTATTTATATTGAATCATATTATTTCAATTTTTTTTTCTATTACTTTAATAAATTCAAAAATGAACAGTTTTAAAGCGATATAATGCGTTAAAGTACTCCGTGTACGCACATCGGAAGTTTAACTTCTTTAGTATCCGCATAAAAATGTTTGAACTCAAAAAGATAAGGGACATGATAGTACTATATAATCGTATGTTGGAAGTGTTCACTCTTATGTGTATGCATGTAAAGCATTTGTTATCAACGCCAACAGATGACATTAGAGACGCTTTATTACGGAAAAACTTTAGGCGCCATAAAATCATTTCACTCACAGTGTGTCGATCAATCTTCCCTAAAACAGTTACGTTTGAAATCTATATACTGACGGATAGGCCGATAAAGAAAATTTCTGATAAGGTTCAACCTCTCACATCATATTTCAGGATTTAAGAAATATGATGATGGAACTCTGGACTGAATCCGTCTAATAGTTTTTTACATGACGCCGCGGACAAACGAACGAAAATTCCAAAAAAAAAACCTTTTTTCCAAATAATATTTAATACAAATAAATTTTCTTTTCACTTGAAAATTCAGCGCATAAATTGGTCTCACATATGTATGTGATAGAAAGTTATGAATATTAGACTAAGAAAAAAGGAACGAAAACCAATAAGATGTTTAAAACTTTACCGAGTCAAATAGTTTTAAAATTGAAAATTACTTCACAATTTTTCCAAACGCTTGTTAAGAACAAGTAGAACTCACACTTAAAGGGCTCTGTACACTTTTGGATATATACATATATACATGCATGTGTACATAGTATTTTTATCTGTGAAATTATTTATAAATATTAACATTACTTTTCACCCCCCAAATATATTTCCTAGAACTTCTTTGACGGACGTAATTATGATAAACATTCGCTAAATTTAAATGACAGCGATTAGAAATATATTGAAATATTATATGAAACTGTACGCCGGGTGAATACGCTACAGGTAATAAAATTATAATAAAACTAAATCACTAAATTACGTTTTTATTCAAAATAGTCAAATATTAAAAAAAAAAGTAATTTAAAAAAGTTACACTTGCTTCTAGTTTCGCTATGGAGGCTTGAGGAAAAAGGCACAAAGATTAATTTAAAATCATCTTTAAAGTCAAAGGTGTCTTGTTTAGACATTGACATCAATTCTGTTAATGAAGATGTGGTACTTTTTAATCTTTAACATAAATTACACTAAGAATCTCTCGTGAAATGTTTCTCTTATAAACAGCCATATATGCTAGTAAACAGCTGTCTACTCTTTGTATAGTGGACAATTTAAATCAAGCAGCACAAAAATATGCTATTTATTTACTAAATAAATAGAATATAAACTTGCTAGTATGTTCAAATAACGTAGATATATATAATTGTATAAAACCAATGTTTATTGCGCATTTCTATACCGTAATGTTTGTAATATATTTTTGCAACGGGAAGTAGGAATAGAAGTAGGAATAGATTATTTTAGTCATTTCCTCTTATATATAGTCGGTTATTATTCTGTCCTTTTGTTAGGTGAGAGATATTTAAGATTATGTACTTTGGAAAATTTTTAAAATTTTATGTCCATAATCCAATAATCAGTGTTTGATTTCGATTCTTTTCAGTATTATACTCAAGTTGTGATCATTTTCCTTGTTTTTGTTCTTGACATTTTTTATATATATTTAAGATTATTGATAATGCATTGTTAGACTAGTAGCTGCTTTGCAATTTATTGTGTTGCTTTAATTTATAACCTTTATTTTATAATTTATTTCATTCTAAATTTTTGCTATATTTTTGAATGTGGAATTAATATTTGACACGCAACGTCCTTTGCTTCTTTAAATGTATATATAAAGGTTTTAAGTAAATTAATATTTTATTAAAGTACATGTTTAAACGGTTTCTAAGAAAAACGACTGTTCTGATTTCAGAAGATTCTGTTTTTTTTCCTTTCGAGTTTCACATCAAAATTTTTCCAATTGCTATCTGCTTCCGTGTTTATATGTGCAACTACTGACAGATTCTGATGAGGTTTTCTACGTGAAAGCGCTCATGATTCTAAAAATAAAACAAGCAACATAACACATCAATACAATATTGTCAAATAATAAAATTAGATTAGCCTAAACATAAAACTTAGTAGCTTTAAATTATCATTTCACCAGCCCCTTTGTTATATTAATATCTATTGCATTTTCTTTTTTTTTATTATGCAGCCGGAAGAAATATTAAAATAATCTTAATGAGTATGAGAGTACTGACGTTTCAATATTGCTTCTCACTGACTCCAGTAAATGTATTAGATGTAAGTTAACTCGTGCTATCGAAATCAATAGTAAAAAAATAAATCTTATACATATGGTCAATTAAAAATATGGCATGTATTTATCTCTATTACGCTTTAAACCTACATACGAAAATATATTAAATAAAACGAAATGATCTTAAAAATGAGCCAAGCGCGTGTCCAGACACGCAAAATTCAGGGTCCTGTATGGTAGTTAACAATATCTGTGTCGTATTTATCTATAACTCTTCAAACCGATTAGCTTTAAAAGTTTTAATTAAATGATAATTTTTATAAAAAAGTCAATTAGCTAATTTTAACATGTAAATCGTTTGTTGGTTTAATTGACTGTATACTTCGTTTCCTTAAAAATAACTTTTATTCCAATTCGTTTCTTTAAAAATAACTTTTCACAATTAAATGAAACTACGTGATATAGTATTATTTCTTTTTTATTTCAATTCTTTACTATGACCTAGGTTTCGTTGTATGACAACATCTTCAGTTGAGCAATTTGTAAAGGTAAAGAACTACTCCGCGTTGTTTCATTTAGTTAAGAAAAATTAAATTGAAATAAATTTCTGAAAAAATTAACACCAAATGTATTAAATAATTTTTGTTCGTTATATAATTCGTGGTACTATTAAAATAAGTTTATTTTCTAAAATTATATTAATCAAAAGTAACGTGAATGCTGTGAATAATGCTAAATGATATTTCAAATAATTTTTTAATCGAAAAAACAACGCGCGTAGATTGAATCGTAATTGCGACAGATCTTCGTCCCCTTTGTTTGGATCTTCACACATTCAAATTTTATAGAACTTCACACATTCAAAATGTGCAACTGTTCACTTTAGTTTAAACTGCTATGAAATATATCGCATTTCATTGCAAGATACTTTCCCTCGTTGCAAATAATCACGTAAGAATTGTAGAAAATTATTGACTATAACCCTGTAGTGAACATAAATATGAGAAAGCGACCGGAAAAAGTCCGCAGATTTACAAGAATACAATCTTTCTTACACGAACAGAACTTGTACTACGAGAAAATCATTTAAAACTCGAAAAAAGCGAAAAACATTATCTTGACAATTATATTAGTTAAGAGTAATTTTCATATTATAATTTTCATATTAGAGTTCAAGTTAAAAAAACTATCGGTTTTAATTATGTTTCACAATCGTTTCTAAAAATTTAATATGTACTTCGTTAGTTTTTACTGATATTTTTATTTCTTAGAATTTCACTGGATTTTTTTTATGTTCTAAGAGATAGCTCCTTTTTTAAAAATGTTATTAAATTTCTATAGTGCTATTCCCATTTTCTCCGGTTTCATTTACATGATTGGTTATTTTAGATGTAATTTTAGTCAGTAAGTCTTTGTATGTTATAGCAATTTTGTATGCCATTAACTACTACCATTCATAATTTTAATCATAAAATATAGCCCTCTCCAAAGTAAGTTTTACTTTTTTTTTATTATAGGAGTTTTTTTTTTTTAAATAATTTACGTCCGTTCATTACTAACAAAACACCGCTGTGCACAGATGCCGACTGATCCTCTCAGAGTTTTCTCCAGTACAGCAGCCCCTTGCTATCGAAACCTTGTATTGGACACTTGTTTTATTTGGAGATATTTCCCAAGAAACTTGAAAAGAGCTTTCGCGTCCTTTCGATACTCTCTCAGATTAAATCCGCGAAGAGAGCGTAGATCCTGTGAAGGTTTACCGGCTCGACATGTATACCGTAATGGAGTTTACGTAACATTTGTTTAGGACTATTACCATTCAATTTACAGAGTTGTTTTGAAATATAGCTGAGGGACATGTGATGAGTAAATGGCATGTCCAGGTTCAAATTTGTTGATGTTCTGAATTTCAATACGATTTAAGATTAAAATTCAATGAAATTTTTAATAACCAAGTGTACTATATATAACGGAATCGGCTGTTCAGGAAATGTTACTCGTAATAAGAAATTTGCATTTGAATAAAGTAATCCAGGGGAGTGCAATTTTCGATGTAAATCCACGCCACTGCTGCAAACCTTTGACCTTTTCTGACATGAACCCAATAAAAATTATCGAATTCAAAAAGGTGGTTTTAGTTTCATGCAATTCTTTATTATTTTTCTAAAAGAACGTAGTACGAACCATATCGTATAGATGATGTAAGTTTTTTGAGTATCAACTTGCTTTTTTTGTAAGATTACCTAGTACTAAGAAGACCTACTACTAAGATTACCTAGTTTAAACGGAAAGTGACCAAGTGCAAATCTTGGTGACCCGTCGAAGGTCTCGTACAGTAATAATAATCGCGGACAGTAATAATTTAATAACACGTAATATAATTAAATAAGAATAAGGTACATAATATCGTGATAAAATGTTTCACCAACAATTAGGAAAAAAATATTTTAAAGACCTTTATACTAGCTATGAACGTTTCTAAAGTATTTTGAAGCAATGCCTCATACTCTATATAAGGTTATGAAAATTCTTTTTAAGTATTTAATTTCCAATTGTGTGAAGTGTAGGGTGGGGCGTGTTCCCCACTCATACACATCTACTAATTTCCATAGAAATATTTCGAGGTTTGGCGATTGCGGTTCCTGTAAAAAACGACTGTGACACACTGACAGACGGACGTGTGATCTTATAAAAGTTCCGTTTTTTCTACGGAACTTTACGGAACGGTACGGAACTTTAAAAATTGTATTAAAGTTAACTAAACTCATATTCATAAACGCGCTTATATCATGTCACCCAATTTTGAATATTGGACAAAACAATAAAAATATTTGATATAGATTGTTTCAGAATCAATTTAAATAAATTGGGAGTATTAAAGAGAATGTTTCTGCTGAAAATTTACCAATCAAGATCATTTACTTGAAAATGAATACATCTGTACCATAAATCATAAAATACGTACATCAACATATTTAAAGCAATCTATATATAAATAATCTTAATCAAACAATAGCTTCATTAATGTTTTAATTCATTGAATTTAAATTGTTTTTACTGAGAAAAGAGTTAAAAATTAACTGATGTAACTTCATGATATAACACATATGAGAATTTTGCGTTAACGTCAGATGTCTACTGTCTATATGTCTACATGGTGACTTAAGTAGAAATACGCTTCCCTCTATACATTTAAATATTAAAGTAAATTCAAAAACACTACATGTGGCGTTGTTGGGCTTGCTGGACCAGTCATTTAATGTACTTTTACTGCCATTTCTCATTTATTTCAAATTTCTTTTGCCTTAGATTTTATTTGGAATTTATTTAAGTAATATAATTTTTACATATTTTTTAAGGTTTCAAATTTTTTTTTGCTTTAATTGAATATTTTCTATAAATCCTTATAAGGGAATATTTAAAATCTTTTCTGCTGCTGTAAATTGATATCGTTATTCTAGAAATTCCGCAGACGATCTTCGATATTAAATAGAAAGAATTATTCAGCTTATTACAAATCTATAATTTTCGTTGAATCTAAAATGTGGCAATTAATTCAATCTAGCAAAAATGCATATAAAAATAAAAAATAAAAAGATAACATGTCGCGCTGCGATATCTTAGTAAATTTAATATTTCATATGTAGTCTCACCTACACAAATAATAACAATTTCTTTAAATATCGACAAATATACCTATTTCATGGAGTGCCGGAGGCCTTATATACTGTACCGTTTCTGAAATTCAACGCACAAACGGTGCACCGTTTTCAAAGATGGCGTCCGGTTTCGCACCGGTTGTGCGCATCGTTTTGATGCATTTTTTGTGAGCCCATTTCTTGAAAACCATTAGTTCAATCCAGGTGGGATAGGCAATCAATTTTATAAAAAAACTTTATATTTGGATATTGACCCGCATATATCTCATTCAAAATAAATATTTTGTAAGCGGAAAATATTTTAACCTATAAATGTATTGTTGCTTTGTTGCTAAGTGTAACGAGGAATCCATAAATAGGATAATTTAAACCTCACTTAACATTGCAATAATACATTGAATATTTTAGGAATAGGAAAAATGACGTTATAAGGTAGAATTATTAATAAGGTGTAGGATTAAAATTCATAAGCATAAAACAATATAAAATGGTAGATTAGTTGACTGAATCCAATACTTTCCTTATGTGTAAAAAGTAATAAGTACAGTTGGACCACCCAAAATTTAAAATATGCCTAGATAAATTTTTAATAAATATCTCCTCCTGTACCCTTGAAACCTTTTTTTACATAATTTTTTACAAAAATTCATTGAAAAAAAATTTATAACGTGTTTATATAAATTTAATAGACACCAATGTGCACGCAACTTACCTTTTTACAATTACTTCTGAGTAGCGTAGTGAATGAAGTATTGTAATCCTTCAAAAATATGAACTCTATTTTTTAATGGAGATTTATTATAACAGAGTATAAAAATATGAAATTAAAAAAAATTAAACTTGATAAAACAGCTTTTAGTTTTTGAAGGTTCTGTACCTCAAAAGGAAAAAAAGGAACCCTTATAGGATCACTTTATTGTCCGTCCGTCTGTCTGTCTGTCCGTCAAAACCCTTTTTCTCAGGAACGCGTGGACGTATCAAGTTAAAATTGATATTAAATATTAGGTCTACGTTTCCTTGGAGCTGTTGAGAAATCGTTTCTAAGTCAACACAATCAAAAAATACGGACATTTATACCGCGTATTTTAATATCCACAAATAAATCAAATATTATGCACCATTAAATATTTATATATGCCTAAATGTGTACGGAATCTTTTAGTTTGAGTTCCACTCGCGCTTGATAGGTTTTTTCAATATACCTCCGATCATTTTTCTATCCTCGAAATTTACAAAACTTTGCTTATAAAAAATAATATTCAATCAGCACTTTTCTTCTTTTTGTCTAACCTCAAAATTTAGAGAACTTTCCATTTAAAAAAATTAATGGCTCACTTTCGTCAGAAATCGGCCAACTGATTTCGTTCAAGCTTTTTAAATTGTCAGCACTTCCCAAGTCAAATAACATTTTATTGTTCACTTTAATTGCACAATTCTATACTATTGTACACTTTATTTTTATTTCTAGTTTCAGATATATATTATAAATTTCTAGTTTTTAATACTACCACTAAAAATAATATTTCACGAACAATTCGTCACTAAATCCGTCACAAATATATTTATAATTTACAATTCATTAAGCTACACCCAGACGGCCTTCTGTGATATTCTAAAAACTGCCGACTTTTATTGAAAGCTTGTTTTCAAATCGCATTTCGATAAGGTTTGAACATAATTCTTTCAATACTTACATTCAATAAGCCAACTTAATATTTTTTTACAAAAAACACAACCGTTATTCTTAGCTTTCGTTCCAAGGTCATAAACTGTATAAGCTTTCGTTTCAATGTTTATTTTAACATCCACGGCTATTGACGAAAAAAATTATTTTTAAATGATATATTTTTATAAAATATTTGGCATTATTCTCTAAATGAGTACTTTCATAGTATTATTTTGATTACGTTTTACATCAAAGAGGATATCCTTATGAAATTTTATCTTCCGCATACAAATGTTCTCTATGTGGACATTTGAAAGCCAGATTAATTTTGCAAACACAAAATCAAAAATTATTAATAGATAATATTTCTAAATATTATAGATCGTTTTGTTATGAATTGAAACTTTTAAAACGTCGGTAGCGAGTTACACAAATTTCGTAATGAAAGCCATAGTGAAACGCCAAGGGGAGAAACAAAGGGAAAAGCGAGGGACGGCCCATGAGTTTAAATGTGTGTGTGTGTATGTTTGAACTTATGTAGGTGTAAAAGAGTATGAGTTCAGCCATTACATTACACAAAATTTAAAAATCCTCCGTAAGTCAGTGAATTGGACAAATAATCTTCATGGAATTATATTTGACAGCGCGGATATTGGAAAGTTACCCTACTATAAATTTTAAATATTTCATCTCATATTCTCGTATATTGATATAAAATTCAAATTATACGCAATATTAAGAAAGTGCGAAGTTTTAGTATCAAAAACTTGTTCAATTCACTCAAAAATACAAGGTCACATTTACACAAGGGTTTTGTTAGTAGCAGTTATCTAAAACGCTCCTATTAACAACTCAATAATTTATTTGTTAGTGCCAGATTACCTGATATACTTGTATTGACAAATCAGTTATTTGGTTGTTAGTAATGGCATTAACAAATCAATAACTAATTTCTAAGTGGCAGTAGTCTAACTTTTTGTATTTACAAATCAATCATTCTTTTTTTTAGTAGCAATAGTCTAATATATTTATATTAAAAAATCAATCAAAAAGTCTTTTGTATGCAATAAATAAAGGATAGTTGAGAAACTATGAGGAATAATAATTTAAGAATTAAGGAAAGAACTGGAACCATCCTGAAAGAATACCTCTGTCGCTGTCGCATTTAATTTAATGCATTAATCCACCATTAATGAATTTACAGATAATAAACGAACAAAATATTGCAGTTTCATATGCCAAACATGACATTTATCTCTGCTTAATTTTATTATTAATAAAATGAAAATATTTTATCACAATATTTGCTTACCATACCCAAGATTGCGTTTTAAAAATTTTGTCAATAACGTAATAATTTGTTTTTTTAGATTTTATCAAATTAATTACGTACATAATTAAAGTGGCCTAGCTGTCAACGTTTTAGTAAAAACAAGGCGACGTCCATGTAAACAAGATATATTAAAGGTATGTTCAACGGTCAAAACACTCCTTTCATCTAAAAAGCTCACGTCTCCGTGGGAGATTGTAAATGATTTGGGCGTCGCTCAATTTGCATGAATATTGCGTAAAGTGTGCAAAAGTTGAAGTCGTTTAGAATTATTTGTTACAAGCCATTAATAATTCTGTTCAAATTTATTTCTGATGTGGAAACTTTGTGAATAAAATATTGCGGTTGCTGTGGTGAATTTTGTAGTGCGGGAATTTTGTAGAGTGGGTAAATATAAGGACGTTATATTATGTGATTCCATAGTCAGCTAAGCGAAATATTTTACATGAAGATATATGCGTTTGTTACTGGGTTTTTCCTTCGGATAATAAACTTAATGTAATATAATTAATTCATCACAAAATATTGGAGTAACAGGAAGTTTTCTTGACAGTATAACTAAAATTGTAATTACTTTATTGGATAATTTGAAGATACATTAATACTGAAAATATGTCAAGATATGTGCAGTTTGAAAATTTTGTGCAACAGATATGAAATTGTTTTCAAATCCATCACTTCATTTAGCCAAATCAATTTTTAAAAACGATGTCATATCGAAAAAAGATATTGCTACTAAAGAGTTCTGGTTAACTAAGGCTTTAGTAAATCTATCAGATAATAGAAAATTAAAGTACGCATAATTTTCTGGTTTATAAAATGTTCACGTAAATACAAATACTTCACTCGATCTGCAAAATTTTCCCAATTTATGAAATAAACATATGTAGCACACTATAACATGGAAACATACATTTCATCTTACGCTAATTATAACATATTATTTTAATAAACTAAATTTGCATATTATATACATTCTACTATTTCTACCTATATTATGAAATACCTAACAACATTTTCATGAAAAATAACCTGAAATACTTACACATTCGTTGCCCTTGATCACACTTTCTGCGAACATAGAGCATAAGAAACAGCCAGAAGTACTGAACTGGTTAACGCGCAGGTACCAGATTCCTCACAGAGTTTCAATGTCGACGTCCAATAAATCGTCATATTGAATTTATTCCGTTTTATTAAAACATTAAATAATATTGACATAAATACGTTAAACATCCATAAATAATAAAGGTTAGGCGTCAAAAAATATGAAATTGTAATTGAGTTACAATGTATAATAAATTAACTTGAAGCATAAAAAATATTATTCTCTCAAAAGAATAAACTATTTTACCCAGAATTTTTTCAGAATCAAATTTATTCCTGCCATAATATACGAATTTTAATATCTGCTTGCATGCGCGTATATTTGTTACTTGAAAATTGCTGTATAACATTTTTATGTTTCAAACATTTTTGAAATTTTAATGTTTAATAACAGTTTAATAATCATTATTCCTGTAAATACTAAACATTCCATTTTCACTCTCAACTTAACATCAATTAGTCATATTTTTGTCAAAATAGCTTAAGTTTTCTCTATTATTTAAAAATTTGCAAACATACTACGAAAAAAGTGTAACCGCTGAAGCTGAGAGTTGCAATTTTTCAAATATTTTCAATGTTCTTCTTAAAGCATATTATTGCGTATAAATGTCAATAGATGCCAAAATTATGTTTTCACAATTTTATTGTGTATACAAAGGAAAAACAGGTTTTTTCAACAATTACTGACATAACTGATAACCCTATACGATGAATGAAATAATTTTTGAAATCTACAAAGTAGTTTTTTTTTAAATTATATAGCACAAACGAGTCTTTGATAACCACATAACGAATATTACATATACAGTTGACCATTAAAATATTGATGATAAAAAACCCAGTTACGTGCTATTCAATTATGGGGAATCAATTGTAAGAGTTAGTAGTTGTAGCATAAAATATATTTTTTAGCAAAGTGAAGAAACAAATTAATAACAAAATTTCATAAATACGTACCTTAAATTTGTTTATTTATGAGTAACCGAGCAAAATAAAAACGAAACTGGAAAATGAAGTAATTCATAAAAGAATCTGTGCAGCTTACATTTCTTCACGAATTTTTTCCACAGAAATCCATGTAGCCGCCGGAAGTTTCCCTTTGAACTAAATACAATGAATCATGGACGTTTATTGTCACAAAATATTATTTTGCTTACCGCTTATGTTGTAGCTAAGTTACGGATACATTTGTTCTTTCTTCTCCTCAAATACAATTTGCAACCTGAATTCTTATGCCAAACGTGTGAACATAATATGTGTAATTTCGAACACGCTCGCTGCTTTGTACCGGTGTCGACAAAAACAATTATCGCGGGCCGTCATCGTCCCCGTTGTCGGGTAACGTAAATATCGCAAATGGTGTATACAGTTTGTTTATATTAAAATGCTATTTAATTTGTTTAAAATTTTTGGAACGAAGTTCTTTTGTGCGGCTTACAGTAGAACGAACTGGCAGAAATCGTCACGTAAGGAAAAAGCGTTATGCTCCCTCCAGGCGACCTTTCCCTCTCTTTCTCTCTTTGTCTTTCTATTATATACCGTTTTATGTGTGTGTGTTCGTGCGAGTATCGACATTCGAGCGACAAGCATTATGCGCGGTCTTAACTGTATAACCTCAATTTTAACACGTGTAAATATTATTCAAACTTATGGTTTTTGTTATTTTTGGCGTAATCGTTTATTCTACTATTTTAAAATGTTTATTACCCCTAGTACCGACTGTGTTTTGATTTAATGTCGGACGTTTAAGTCCACATTTTATATATTTTTTTCTTGTATCATTAAAAACAGAGACATAAATACTCATAACGTGACATATTTTTGCGCATTGTACTTTGGATATGGCTCCGTCTAATGCTGGAATATTTTCCAGCACGGTGAAAAATAGAAATATTTATTTTATTCTGAATCCCTTTTTTGTTGAGATGATCTTCGTTTTCTTTTCCCAATCTAATGATCATTATGTTTTTTTCAATTCCATATCTACAAGATAATTATACTGGAATTCGCAACTTTCACATGGTATTAAACAAATCGCTGTCAACCCAGTGGGTAAAACGCTCTACGTATCATGAATAAAAATAAGTTTTTACTAACATTTTTTACAAGTTTTTACTTCTTGTTATTACCTACGACAAATATTACGTAAACATTCCATTTATCCTCACCGTGTAGTTCATAGATTTCTAGATATAGTAATAATCTGATATCGTGTTATTAAATAAGTAGAAACTTAATTTAACTTCTAACATTATCTAAAATTAAGTTTTACAATTTGTTTTAGAGTTTTAAGTTTTACAAACAAATGTTTATATTTTATGTACAAGTATACTCGCGCAGAAATGTATTAGTTATGCTCTCCTTCAAAGCCCCCTCTATGCACGAATACAAAATACATCAACTCCCTTCGCCAAACGACTTCGATAGTCAGAATTGAGGGTATATCGACGAGAAATCCCGGGATGATCAATAAATAAACCGTCTCTTTCGACCTTGCACGATTTAAGAAGTGTTCTCCGACTTCTATTAAATTTTTTGCCACTGCTTTACTCTATAATTTACTGTTTAAACTTTGCGACATTCCTTGTATCAAAACATGATCACCTTTATATTTTTTCTTGCAATGAATATCAGGTTTACCATCGTCAAACAAAACATATTATTACCAGCGTTCTTAACTATACCTTTGATAATTATAATATTTCTTAAATATTTTCTCTATCTTTTTAACCTATTTTGAATAATTATTTCACTGTTAAAACAAATCATGGTAAAAATAAAAATATTTAATTTTTTTACACAAATATAGGTAAAATAATCATAATTCAAATAACATTGCATACGTTACTTATTACACTATCATATAAACTTGTCGCACATAAAGTTTGCATCTAATAATGAAATAGCAAATAAGTTACTAAATAATACCGAACCCCAACAAAAACATTTCTTTTAAAACTAGGACAAAGTTTCGTGTAAACTTAAATTTTTTTGAAAAATATGATAGTCTACGCGCTACAGTAAGTGCTCCTCATACTGTCTAAGAAAATTATTTTCTCTCAATCTATAAATCCATAATAGCTTCTTCTATTGCAAAACATAAGCATTCAAAAATACACCGAATCGCTTCGAGAAAATCTGATATAGCAAAGCCACTTTTTGGTGGGATGACGTCACTATGACGACAAATAAAATGTTCTACGATATTTGTACTCATTATACTTAAATGGATTAAATACACGAAAATAAATAAATGGAAATAATATATGTGTAATTTACTTATGTACTTATAATAATAAATGTGTAATTTACTTATGTACTTAAATGGATTAAATACTTAATGGATTAAAGAATAAATGTGTAATTTACTTATGTACTTAATGGATTAAATAATAAATGTGTAATTTACTTATGTACTTAATGGATTAAATAATAAATGTGTAATTTACTTTTGTACTTAAATGGAAAAAATACATGAAAATAAATAAATGGAAATAATAAATGTGTAATTTACTTATGTACTGCAGCCAATTTTGACATTACACCATTTTTGTAAACAAAATTATTTTTCAAAATTATGTTTTAATTCAATTGAGATTTGTAACTTCGAGTAAGTTAATATATATAACAACCACTACTGATCATGTTAGAGAATTTTTTCTATTACTGATCACCGTGAATTTCACATCGTGCACAAACCGCATCTTCTACAAATAATGAAGACTTTTGGTAAATGTCCTATACTTTTTTTTAATATCACGAAAATAATTTGAAGGCGACCATTTTTCTGGAATTCAGCCAAACATTGCGGGTGTAGAACTGTAATGCTTTTCAATATGTTTTATTCAATAATCAACAAACTAAAATAAAGAATGTTTTTTAACGATAAAATATGAACTGATGGTATTTGAAGCGGTTAGATTAAACGACGCGGCAATAATCCGCTTAACGATTCTTTTGATAAAGTTTGATCTGCAGTAATAACTCATAGCGTGGAAAATGTATCTTTACGCAAGATATACTGATTTTTTTCTAGTAATGGCCACATTTTTACCGTAAGCCGATGCATTGACCATCGATAACATATAATTTAAATCGTCACTAAAAACAATACTTAACTTTTATCTTAGATATATTCAAAATATTTATATCCGGTAGATTTCGGTGAAATACACCAATTGCGGAAATTTCGACTGCTAAATGCCGAAGCTATATTACTATATCTTAATCCATCATAATAAGGAATCGAAGTTCGTGGTCAAAAAAGTTTATCTGTATATGTGTGTGTATAAATATATATATATACATATATATATATGTATATATATATATATATATATATATATATATATATACATATATATATATATATATATATATATATATATATATATATATATATATATATATACAAATTGTTAGTCACCTTGAGAGCCATATTTCTCAAACATGGGGATGAAACTTGTCACAAAAATAATAATATATTATAAAATCTAGATTAAATTTGTAAATGGACAAAGTTGGTTTAAGAGTTTAGAAATAGTGGTAGTTTAAACTTAACAAAATACCGCCAAAAATTTATTGATAAACTAATGTATACCAATGATCCATCATTAAAACACCTTTTTGAAATATTACAACTTTTATATCAATAATCATTTTCCGACACTAAATGAAAAAAAGGAAGTAATAAAATAACATATTCCTTTAATTATTATATTATTGTATCATGTAGCATTAATGGGTACGACATCTTGTATATCACCGTAAAACTGCCAATTAATTTTCAACTCAACTGGATGGCGCTGTATTATTTCACAAAAATATTAACTTTCCCTTCACTAATTTTTTCCGTCAATCATAATTATTAGTTAAATTAAATGTAAAACCCCATGCAATGTTTAATTCCCATCCAACATACATTTTTGTTTTACGCCTTAGAAAATGGTTATTCAAAAACTCTAAGAAATTCATATTTCCGACGGGCGCCTGATGTCATTGTTAAATTCTGTTTACGTCTTAGAGTTTCACATCAAAATCTATTTCCATCTTTAACTAACGACCCACTCGTAACTACTCGCGCTGAACTACTTCGCTCACAATTATAGGTGAAAGTGGGACGTGAAATATTACCATTGTAAACCATGTCACTGCCATTTTAGTTAACAATTTTTTTAAAACATTTTTATTAAAATGTTTACCTTCTTGATATTGAATCATGCTATTTCAATTTATTTCCAAGACTTGAATACAAAAATTCACACTTTTAAAGGGGCTTAAGTATAAAAAATATCATTCGTGTTATTAGATACTACGTATCCGCCCACCGGAAGTGTTCACTTTTGTGTGTACGCTTGCCAGATGTTTATTAGCGGGACCAACCAATGGCATTAGGAACGTTGTAATAGAAAAAAAAACATTTGACGTCACAGCCATTTTAGTCCCAGCGTATCCCTCATGATACTAAGTTACATATACGGATATTTAAAAGGTTCTCTCGCATCATGAACGATGATAGGCGAAACACGCTTTCTTGGCGTAATGCAAAATAGTACTGACTTAAACAACCCTAAAGTGTAGCTAGAAGATTGGAAAAACATAATTTATCTTTATTAATATTTTATTTCTTAAAACAATTACTTGTATATTAAAAACACAATATATACTAACTTACAAAAATGTCCTTTTCTGTTTTGTATTGTGGTGGAATTTTGTGTTTTATATTTTGGTTTTTCCTGATTTTCAATTGCTGAATTGTTTACTTTTTTCAGTCTAAAAATATCGGCTTTTTTTTAAAAATCACGTCTTATTTTTGAAGAGCTATGCCCACTTCCACTGATTTACTCTGTATGACTGGTTAATTTCAAATATTATTGTCGTCGATAATGTTTGCATTTTCCTTCAATTCAATGCATTGTAAGAAATTGTTTTACTACTAACTAATACAATTCATATCTTTATATTTTTTTATAAGTTTTACCTGCGATATTTACTTGTGATATAAATTTTGCATAGTATAGTGTATTATAGGAATTATCTATTTTTAAAATAATTTACGTCCGCTCATCACTAACAAAGTGCCACTGTGTACTGAGTTTTTCCCAGCATAGCAGCATCGCGTAAAGGAAATCCGCCTTATCTCCCTTCGTATTGGACACTTGTTTTATTTGGATACATTTCCCAGAAAACTTGAAAAGAGCTTTCGCCTCCTTTCAATCCTCTCTCTACTTTCTCCAATCCTTAATCCGCGAAGAGAACATAGGTCCCATGAAGATTTAACGGCACAACATTTATACCAAAATTGAGTTTATGTATCGATTGTTTAGAATTATTACAATTTATGAACTTCATTTTGCCAAGTTGTTTCGAAATTCGGTTTGGGGACATATGGTGAGCAAATGGTATGTGCTGATTCGAATTTATTGGCAATTCAGTACGATTTAAAACAATTAAAAACGATTCAATTTCGTTTACAATAGGATTTAAGATTAAAATTTAGTGAAGTCGTTAAATAACCAAGTGTATCATATGAAACAGAATCGATTATTTATAAAATTCTGGTCATAATAAGAAATTTTCATTAAAAAAATATAATCAAAAAGGCAGCAATTTCCGACGTAAAACCACGCCGCTGCTGCAAACCTTTGACCTTTTTAGATCTAAACTGTTTTCTTTTAAGCAAATCGAAATACTCTTTACAATAAATATTAAATTCAGAGAAGCGGTAGACACACAGCGGCCTGTGTACGCATATATACATATTTAGAACAACACATTGTATATACTCGACTGTATGATGTGTGCGTTGGACGCTTTTTGGATGAGTAAAATATTATAAGTATAAATATCATAATAGTACTTAATTTAATCGTTTCAATCAAGGTTAAAAAATGTGTTCTAAAATGTGCTTCAGCGTTAAGTTGGTTGTCCTCCTTGGAGCGAAACAAAGGAAACACGTCTAAAATTACAAAACTTATGTGCTAATATGTCAATACATTGATTATATTATACTGTCACCATTGAGTTGCAATACAAAGAAAGGAAGTTTTTTAATTATTAAATTAAGGACTGAACTGAACTTCGAGAGAAAATATATCAGAAAATCTATTAGATGTAATGCAGTTGTATATAATCATAAGAACACTTTACAGCAAGTACCGCATCGATATTCTCATCAGCAAAAAATCCATGTTAGAATCATGGAAATTACTTCGGGAGAGATTCGATGCGGTACCTGATGTAAAGTACGTATATGAACAAAAATATGTATTAAGAATATCAATAGTACAGAAGTAACAGAATTGAAAAAAATATACTCGAAAATAAATGTTATCGTACTTGTCCGTGTTCCTGACTGTGAATGTTTACCTCGATGGTAAACTGGTTAGAATATTAAAGTAAAATGCCTCCAAAATTTTTATTAAGGGTACGGTACCATCGTGAAACACTTGAAAATAATACAATGCAATGAAAGTCAATATCACATTTTTTTATTTCAAAAACATAAATCTATAAACATATGTTTATATATATATATATATATATATATATATATTTATATATATATATATATATATATAGATATATATATATATATATATAAATAGAAATCCATTGTTTGTCTCTTTGGCTGAGCGCGTGTATTTTTTCGGGCCTGGCGTTACAGAAATATAATTCTGAGAAAAATATAACTTTTTTAGTATCAAGAACATTTAATACGACATAAAAAAAATTAAAATCTAATACACTTCATTGGATCATAAGTCTGTAGAAACGATCGCAAAAAATTGTTTTTATTTAATTTGTAGCCATTGTCCAATTTCATTAAAAATAAGCAGTTCTGTTTTTATTCTGATATTCGTTCTATTGCTACCAAAATGAATGTGTTTTAGCTCTTCTCGAGGTTTTTTCTCGTCGTTTTTTTCACGATTCATTGCATTGCGTGGAATAGCTGTATAAGACACAAGACCTAATCGCATTTTACTTCTTGCTGGTTGAAAAGGTTCATTTAGAAACTATTAAAAAAATTAACTGAATTTTCATTAAAATATACAAGATCTTTTATTTGTCTGATAAACGATTTAAGTATTTTTTAATTTTTTTTCTGTTTAACAGTGTTATTTTTGTTTTTGTACATCTGGACCCAACACTATACGGACTTTTGCCAATATCCTTTTGTGTATAAATTACTTCCGGTCCAAGTAAAGTTACACCCACTTTTGACATGATGTATAATATAATTTCTTTGCTTGAGGCTTTACGAGAGATAGGCTTTATATTAATTCTAAACATTATACAATAAAACTCTTCTGACTCTTGTTCAATAGAGCTGCAGAAAAGATCAAAGACAGCATTAATTCTTTGATGCTAAAACTGATGTTTAAAAAAGTACAGAAAGTTGTTACTAATTACTAATAACTTCATAAAACACTAAAAACTATTCATTCTTTATTATGCATGTCCATAGATCGGGATCTTATTTAATCAAATTCGATATCACTTAACGAAATAATGAAATATTTCTTTGTAAGAAGTTCTGTACTGATTATATAAAGATTTAAATTTGTTTCATTGTTTGCATATTCGATTCATTAAACATAACTGGGGCTGTTGGGCAGTTGGAGCTGCCGCGTTACTGTAGTGCTTCGAACATATTTGCAGACGCTAATGTGGACGACTACTTTACTACACAGCCCAGGATGTGCGACACCTTCACCATCCAAACCATGGTCACTAGTTGATTACTAATTTAAATGCATATACATATAACCAGTTTTTTTTAATATCATATATATATATATATATATATATATATATATATATATATATATATATATATATATATATATATGTATATTACATGGAAGTTAAATAAATTTTTTTAATTATTTAATCAAAATTATAGGTTTACAAGTTAAGATACAAGTTTAGAAATCACTATGTTAATATATACTAATTTTTATTAAAGTTAAATTTTGAACTTCGGATATCCTGTCATTTAACAATTAGAACAAAACAAAATTTAAATTTTGAAAGTTTAAATATTATATTTACAAATACCTCTAGGCAAAATTATGATACATTAGTTACTTTTAAGGAAAAAGTACATCTTACTTCCAATGATTAAAACCTTATATTCCTCATACGAATTTCTTCTCGCCGCCTACATTTTAATATATTTGATTTTTTAATATTATTTAATCTATTGTTGGAAAATCTTCTGCTTAATCTTCTTCTAATGTTCTTACTCTTGAAAACGCGTGTTAAACCAACGGAAGTTTGTTTTTCGCCAATATCTACAACTGCTTTTTTTAATGTTATACCTTGCGATTTTTTAATTGTTTCCCGGAACAATTAGTATTTCCACTTCTCCAAAATTTAGTTATGGGCGGTATTTTAACATAACCACAATTTCATAACTCATCATTATCACTCGTGGCATTTGATCACGGAACCATCATTTTCTTTACTAATTTTATTATTTTTATTTGTAAACTTTAACTGCATCCCGTTAAAAGTAGAAAATATTAACCTAACTTCCGACTTAATTATATACTCTCTATCTTAAATAGGTACTTACTTATTCACGTACATCCACAATGTTGTAATTCAGCTCCTTTCTATGCCTTGATTTATTCGCTTTATGTAGTTTATTTAATCTTCACAATTTTAGTTATCATTCATTTACAATATAAAAACATACACGTATCACGTTTCGATTTGGTTAGTAAACATTCATTCTAAAAATATTACACATCTGCATGCCCTATTAATTCTGTTATTTTCTAACAGATGGCGTTAGCAATAGTCTAGTTAATAAAAACATTAACACATCACATTTCGATTTTGTTATTAAACATTCTAGAGATGTGACACATCTGCATGCATACTCTATTAATTCTGTAATTTTCAAACAGGTGGCGTTAGTTACCATATACGTATCGTCGTTTTGGTTTTCTTTTTTTTTTAATTTATCAAAATGTTTAAATATAAAAATAATGATACATAATAAATCTAAGCATGACTTTAAATTATTATGTTAAATTTCAAATCTCGATGTGTGACAGTTTTTTGGCAAAGTGTACCATAAAACTATACGAGTTGTGGAATAGTGTTCGGGCTCGCTCGCTCACCCTAAGAAATTCCAAATTTCCAATAAATTTTAAATCTAGACACTGATATCGGACTATAATAGCGAATTGTAATATCAAAATGGAATACTTTGTTCCAATATAACACTCGGTACGAATAGTTCTAATAAGTCTTAATAAAAGTAGCGAAAATATTAAGAGATGAGTGTACAAGAGAAATGAATTTACAACCGCGAGAACTTTCATATTATGTAATGTGAATAGGCTTGTTGAAAAAAATTTCCATATATGTATATTTTTTATTCGCTATATCGATATTTTCGGCGATATTTAATCTATCGATGTATCGATATAAAATATAAGTATCGCAAACGTATGAAAATCAATATTTTTTCGAAAGGCGACACTAAATTACTAATGTCCTATCGCAACCGACTAAAAATACTGAATTCAAAGCTTTACACATTTGACTTTCTTTACTTGTGTGAATAAAAAAAACATAACCTCAAACCTTCAAGCCAAATGCTCACTCTGCACTCAAGTTACTCAAAGTAATTTATGACTGCATTCAATTAAACCGCAATAAGTGAATTCAAGTTTTTTTATAGCATGTCTAGTGCTGTATGAATATTTTTCAAATAAATAAATAAAGAATACATATTGTTCAATCTGTACGGAAAAATCTACAAAACAAGTGGAAATACAAGAAATTTAACAGCAAATTTAAAAAATACGCATCATCATGCGTTTTTTGCAACCCAAAAATACAAGATACATTTATTAAAAATAATGTTCATTGATTAGTTTTTATTTAGTAATATGTATTTGTATTGAACTAAACTAGAGCAAATACAGAAGATTTTTTAGAACGCCAATATTGTCTTTAAATCATACCAATATATAGATTTTTTTCGATATATCAAAACCGATATCGATACTTTCAAAATTTATCGATACGATATATATTTATACTTTTTGGCACTGCCGATATCTCACTATCGGTATCGATTGGAAATTCCGGTATCGATACTTTTTGGCACTTCCGATATCGACAAAGTTAATTTTTGAATTCAAATAAGATTCAT
Source organism: Druceiella hillmani (assembly GCA_039881145.1). Classification (NCBI taxonomy): domain Eukaryota; kingdom Metazoa; phylum Arthropoda; class Insecta; order Lepidoptera; family Hepialidae; genus Druceiella; species Druceiella hillmani. Next base: position 5,036,180 of record JAYKKI010000100.1, read on the forward strand.
ATTAAACGTAGCGCACTTCAGTTCTCGCAGCCTTTACTTTAAAACATCTAAATTAGATTGCAAAGAAATTATACATTACAACGCTAAGTTTTCTCAAACAAATAAACAATCAAAACATTCTAAAAATTTCACACTTAATGTTGAGGTGTTAAGATTTATCAAATCCCTTATTAATGCGATTGTGCAGATAGACACAACATCTTTATTATTTCTATTTACAAGAACAAACAAGTACTTTAATTAATACAGTCGTAGAATCTTTAAAACATAGTTTAATTCGCTCAAAAAAAATGTTATTTTTCTATAATCTTAACCTAAGTGGTTAACACGTTTTGAAAACTAACACCTCATTAAATCAAAAAATCTCACTAGATGTTATTGATTGTATTCCAACACATTTTTCTTACGATACTTATGATATTCTAATAATTGGATTTTTCAAAATATTATACAAAATATAAGAATTTGTAGATTACGTTGTTAACGGTTGTTCCATTTATTCGCAATGTGTTCCTATTGTCGAAACCCAAAAACATAATATGCATTCTGCAAACAAATGTTGCGTTCATCCCACCGTCTAGCGGGTAATATTTACTAGCATCATATTCTAATGCTTTTTTATTCAGCTCAGCTAAGTGCGAGGTCTGACTCGCTTCCATTGTTAGGCATTTTCTCAACCTTCCTCTGCAAATGGGGCGCATTGATAGATTGCGATACATAAAGAAATCGTCGAACGAATTTTCACGTTTGATTTATTGCGCTTCATATTATCGACTAGCTTTTGTCATTTGCTACGCCCGAGTCACGTATTGTTTGACTAGAAATATACTTAGTCTGACATAAAATTTCCTTTATAATATATTAAAGTTTCGAAAGCGCACGTCTTGAATATGAAAAATAGCATATATCATAAATAGTGGTAAAATGTTAACAGCATGCATTTGTGGATCAAATAGCAGAAGTAAAACTTATAATTAAACATAATTAAAAACAATGTATTTAAAAAAAACTAGTACCATATGCAATGGATTACGAGTCTGCCTAACGCTTAGTGGAATATGATATTTACGACCGTATAGTCGATTTTATTAACTTTAATGACTATACTGTAGTGATCCGATGAAAAACTAATATTTATTTTAATAACAATATCTATTAAATATATTATTTTCATTGCAGAAACCTAATCTGAGACTTCATCAGTACAAAATTCCAAACGTCGCAAAATGACAAGGACAGTTTTTGATAATATTATGGAAACATTAATTTTTATTTCACAATAAAATGCAATCAGAATCAACAGTATTCCAGATTGGTTTATCTTGTGGGTACCTAAACAAAAAATAGTTAATAATTAATCAACAATGTTTTGAAAACAATAATACTAAGTATAAAAAACTAAGTATAACAATAATAATACTTTAACTATACTCAAATAAAACTGAAAAAATACTACCGATTTACTAATGAACGTAAGAAAACTTTTTAAATTATTAATATAACTAATCCAGTCGAAGCAATTACAACTGGGGAGCGAGCTATGTTGTGGCAGCGCCCAAAAAATAAATAAATTCAAATTAACCATATCAATAATTACTTTCACAATAACCACAATTTATTATGCCTTATATCATAATAAATTGTGGTTATTGTGAAATTAATTATTGATATGCTACATGTATTTTCTTTGTTATTGTATCATGATGTATTTTTTTATTTCTTTTTGTAACCTGATTCTATTTCCACCGTTCATTTTCGCCGACTACTTATATTATGTACAATATTATTATTTGTCTTCGGGCAGGCGGACGATTAATATATTCAAACGTCAAACACTGTCGCTGTGTACTCTATGGCTCTCGGGCTTTATAAGCGATATTCCATTATGAAGTAGATTTATGACACATTGTTATTTTTTTTGTTCTTTTAATTATGTTATGTATATTGCATTACGTTGTAATTTTCCTACTATTTGTTCTATTTTTTACCATTAATTATTGTGTTCATTTCAGTTTTTTAAATTTTGTTTTTTATTTTCTTAAGTTCTTTTCTCATTATAATGCTGTGCTAAGTCTATAGTACTTAAATTTTGATTTTGAAGAAAAATATTTTCGTGGTAAATAAAACAGACAAAACATTTTAAAAAACAATACAAACAATGCTCATTTTTCATATGATCGGGATAAAGAACAATAATTCAAAGTGTAGGAAATGTTCATTAGTATAAAATATTGACAGATTATACTAAACGTAAATTAAGTAAACCTCTGTTTCTATTATATGCTAGTTTTGATATTCACTTTGAAACTCATAATGTCTATGTGTATATTTTTGTTAAAATATTGTAAAATAAAATATTAAGTTAAAATTATTCAATACCTGAAGCATTTTTTGCCGCCTTTTTTCATCTTCTATACGTGGAGGAATATTGCCAAAACAAAAACATGTTTAACGTTTTGTACTTGCTGTTGATTTAATTAATTTGCTTATGAGTCTGGTTTTGAACAGATAAACGATTCGCAGATCAACCTAATTAAATACAAGTCAACCGTACAGTCAAACCAGTTCTTCGATTCATACATGTAATACTGACAGTAAACGAAAAATAAAATACGATAATTGATATAGATACAATTTATCTCTAACTTAAAAATGTTGTTCTTGAGTTATTCTTATCTATTATAAAACATAAATCAGTTCATATGATATTACTTTATTAGACATCCTTTCAGAAATAATATATGATCGGTGGAGACATAGTCAAAATTTTCGAAAATCTCCAAGGCAGAGGAGCTTCAATAAAGTGCTAGGGGAAATTCGGTAAAAGCTAACAATAAAAAAGTTCAACCAAAAAAAGCTCAACTAAAAATAAAAAAGAAGTAATAGGAAACTCATTGATTGAACACATGGTCATAATATTATATTGTTTGCTATGAAAATAAAATATTTACCCTCCTATTTAAGGATAAAAGAAATTTTAAAGATTGACTTAGATATTTGAAAGTGGAGTATTTTTTGCAAAATAATTGTTACAGTGGTTGTCGATGTATTAGTTGAAAAGCCAGTTAGAAATATTCCAAAACGATTTTTTTCAGAATTTTATGTAAGTTAATTTTTGAGATATTGCTAAAACGGTTAAATTATGAAAAATTAGTACCATTTGTTAAAAGTTTAAGAGAAATGTATCTTTTAATATACACGGTATCCAGAAATAAGTATCGGGCAAAGAAAGACGTTATTCCTTGACAAAAAAAATAGTGGATTTTCGCTAAAACAAAATTTAAAAGATGACTATTTCTTCAAAAAATTTAAAATAATATTCTTAATTATTTGTCATATTTTCGTACACACGATACTGGCGCACATTGTTCAGCGCCACTCGAGGGAATAAAAACTGCGAAAACATTGCTACTGCGGATAAATACCGCACTCCGAGCAAGTAATATGTGTGTTAAAAAGAGTTTTGTATAATATTTTTTTCGCACTCAATTAAAAAAAGGGCGTGTTCGCTTTTTATTTCAGCGACAATTTATTCCTTTATTGTCAACAAATAGCGTCTTTCTTTGTCCGATATCTATTCCCGAACACCGTGTATAAATGTTTATAGGTACATAATTGTGTGCAGAATGAACGTGGCGCGATTACTAGTTTTACTTAATAGTATGAATTAGAAGATATTTTCAGTAATTATGTAGCCTATATAACCGCCTTCTTTACGCACAAATTCGTACTTCTCAGGTTAGAGTTTCAGATTGAAAATTCGTAACAATTCACGAACAGCAGATAAGTTGTATATGTCAAATGAGTAAATAACGATGTCATTAAAATAGACAGAAGATCACAAGCCTTAAAGGCTGGAATTCGGTTCATTACGCGCTATAAAATAAAAACCGTATTTTTTAATCCAAATGGCATGCACGTAAATTTAAAGCACCCTTGCGAAATACTAAATGCAGTTTTCGGAGCGTCTTCAGCGGATATGTGTATCTGGTGAAAATCTGAATCGAGATTGAGAGTCGAAATATTTACTTTTACATGATATTATAAAAAATAAAGACGTATAAACTATAAAAGTAATTTTTTATAATCGACCACTACTCGCCATTTTCTTTCCTTTGAGGCCTCTAATTTTTCGGGACGGTCCAAATAAGCGATGACCAAAGTGGCTTAATTATATCCTGATTCAATATTTTATTTATTCGATAATTAACTTCTTGTTTATGGTATTCGGAAAATATGTAAAAATTAGTATTGAAAAGTATATTCGAAGTTTTTTCCATTCTTATACTTATTTACACAAAATATCGCTTAATTCAGATGAATTCCATTTTTGCTCTTATTATCTATTAATTTTCCAAAATGGACATATTGCCAGAAAATCTTCGTGTAATAATTTTTTATCAATTTTATTGTGTTAGCAAAAATGTCGCTGTAGCATATCAATATGAAGTACCGATTACCATAACAACTTATATCTAGTTTAATTAAATCAAGCGCGGTCACACAGACCTTAATGATATCTTGCAGCGACAGGGATTCCAAAATAATATCAAAGCCTGCTCTAACACTACATCCAAGATCTCACTCGGGTTAGATATAAGCTACTTCGGGCATATCAGAGTACAAAAAGTACTACATAAAAATCTGCACGCAAGCAATCCCGGTGCTAAATAGATATCGCAGAACTTATACGAACGTCATAAAATTAGTTAAACTGTACGAACTTTAAGTGAAAAGGCGTTTCGCAAAGTGGGTATTTCTTTCGTAATAGTTTTGGACATCGTGTTACTGTTTCTTCAATTAAATCACCACGGACAGAAAGACATATTTAAAGACGTATAAAGAAGTATTTACCTTCTGATTTAATATTTAAATGTGTAACGCATATTTCTTTACTTTTTTCTTTTCATAATAATTACTATTTATAATATTGAAGATAATGATAAATTCTATCAACAATTATAACATTGATAAAAATATAAGGCGAGTCAAAACAGCATTTCATTTTGCAAATATGGACACAGTAATGGAATATTAAGAAGGTATGTATGATAATATGTATATACTTTATATTTTATAATATATTCTAGACTTAAAAGCTTCCACAAACATACGGTTTAAATATTAAAAATCTGTCTTAATTCTTAAATACAATCACTAGGCTGGAAATAATACTTCCCCAACAAATCCTTGCCGAATTCGTTATGAATATGTATATGTATATGTTTATCTATATATATATATATACATATATATATATATATATATATATGTATAAATATATATATATATATGTATATATATATATATATATATATATATATATATATATATATATCCATGGTTGTCGTTACGAAAATTTATTTTTGATTGAGATGTTTTTATAACATTTTTGTCATTATTCTCTAAATAAGTTCTTTTATAGTGTTACCGCAGCTTAGTCTATATAAAACAAGATTCTCTTACCAAATGTTGTCTTCTGGTTTCGGGTATTCTCTATGAGGACATGTCGATAATTGTGCATACAGAAAATTAAAAATTAATAACAGATACTTTTTTCAATGTTAAATATAATTTTGTTATGAATTGAAACATCGAAAACAACGGTAGTAAGTTATAAAAATTTCCAGATTTCGAAGTGAAACCCCAACGGAAGGAGCAAAGGGAAAAGCTATGAGCGGAGCATGAGTTTAAATGTACAAGCATGTGTGTGTATGTGTGTGCATATATATATATATATATATATATATATATATATATATATATATCTTCGGCCACTACATTACACACAATGTAAAGCTCTGTTCATCCTCTGCTTGTTCAGCTTCTGTTCATCCTCTGTGGTGATACTGTAACTGCTGCTTTGTGTTTATTGTTTTTTTTCAGTAACTGTTTCAAGATTTTGTTACCACTTTCTATGCTTGAAAAGAGTAAATAATATCAAAAGTAGCTTATGTATTACATAATGTCCTTACGAGAACACATATGTTATCTTCCTATTATCTGTGTATATAAATAAATCGTTAATTTTGGGTGTCTATACATTGTAAATAATTGTAAAAAATATTACAGGAGGAAGGACAAATCAGAGAATGTACGACGATCATTTTTGGCATTTTTGTCTGCTCGTGTACGCATCATGTAAAAACTGGTCCAATTTGAAGACAATTTTTACAAAAACACAAACGTTAACTTGAAGTAACATATAGCTTGTATTTCGTCGCGTGCAGTTCACTCTACCAGAATATTTATAAATTTAATATTTTCATAGATTAATTTACGTTGCCATAATACAACAAAACAAGAGGCTGCTAAACCTTGGGGACAACTAAACTTTGATCCAATAAAAGTAAGCAAATTCGACAAGTCACTTTCACGGAATAAAATTTGACAGCGCGGATGAAGGAAAATAGGCTATTGTTACATACTTTATCATTATAATTTAGTTATAAAAATTGATACCCGCACATTTACACAAAATTTAAATTCAACATAATTTTAAAACAGTGCGTTATGTTTAAGTACCAAAAACTTATGCACTTCACTCAAAAATACAAGGTCTTGATTACGCAACGGTTTTGTTTTTGGCGGTAGTCTAATACATTGGTATCAACAAATCAATAATTTATTTATTAGTGGAGGTAGTCAAAAATACTCATATTAAGTAATCTATAATTTCATTGTTAGCACAATAATCTAATGCACTCGTATTAAAAAATTAATATTTTATTTCTCACTGACAGTAGTCCGATATCCTCGTATTAAAAACCAATCATTCATTTTTTATTGGCGGTAGTATAACATAATCATATAAATATAACCAAATGAACAATTTATTTATTAGTGGCTGTCGTTTAATTCTTCGTATTAACAAATCAATCGTTTATTTGTTAATCACGGTAGTCTAATGTACTCATGTTAAAAAACCGTTAGTAACCGTTATTGCCTCATTTTTTTAATTTATTTATTCCTTATATATTTTTTTAATAAATCACTATTCCAAGAATACTGACGAAGAGATTTTTTTTTTTAATTTTTTCCATTTGTGTCTATAAGGATTATTAAAAAGAATTCATTAAAATAAAAATAATGTGTAGAGATTACCTAGATTGTAACATTATAAAAGTTAAAATAAGAGCCATCCTAAAAAATACCTCTGTCACTCTCGCTTTACATTTGACGCATTAATCAACCATCAATAAATTTATAGATAATAAACGAAGATAAATATTACAGTTTTATCTATCAACCATGGGATTTATATCTGATTTTAATTTTAATAAAATATAAATAAAACTTCCCAATATTTGTTTACCATCCCCAAGCTTACGATTTAAAAATTCCGTCAAGAACTCAATCAGTTTTACATTTATTAAAAATGTTTAATAAATTAATTTCATTCGTCCTGGCGGTCAATATTTTAGTAAAAATAAAGCAACGTCCAGGTAAATAAAATACATTGAAGTTTGGTTTAACGGTCAAAACACTCTTTCCGCCTAAAAAGGTCACGTCTTCGTCCGAAATTGAAAACGATTTGGGAGTCGCTCAATTTGCATGAATATTGCGTGACGTATGTAAAAGTTGAAGTCGCTTAGAATTATTTGTTACGAGCCATTAATAATTCTATTCAAATTGCACTTGCGTCATGGAGAACTTTTTGAATGAAAAGTTCCGCTTGCTGTGCTGAATTTTGGTGTTAAGGTTTTGCAGAGAGTGAGTGAACGTCTTATTATGTCATTTGGCAGTTAGCTAGTTGAAATGTTTCCTATTCATAGATATGCGTATTGTAACTCTGTGCTTTCTTTGAATGATAAGGTTAGTGCAATATAATTTATTCCGCACAGAATATTGGCACGAGAGAAATTTTCTTAACAGTAAAACTAAAATTGTGACAAGGTTTTGCAGAGAGTGGGTGAACGTTTTATTATGTCATTTGGTAGTTAGCTAGTTGAAATGTTTCCTATACATAGATATGCGTATTGTAACTCTGTGCTTTCTTTGAATGATAAGGTTAATGCAATATAATTTATTCCGCACAGAATATTGGCACGAGAGAAACTTTTATTAACAGTAAAACTAAAATTGTGTCAAGGTTTTGCAGAGAGTGGGTGAACGTTTTATTTTGTCATTTGGTAGTTAGCTAGTTGAAATGTTTCCTATACATAGATATGCGTATTGTAACTCTGTGCTTTCTTTGAATGATAAGGTTAATGCAATATAATTTATTCCGCACAGAATATTGGCAAGAGAGAAACTTTTATTAACAGTAAAACTAAAATTGTGTCAAAGTTTTGCAGAGAGTGGGTGAACGTTTCATTTTGTCATTTGGTAGTTAGCTAGTTGAAATGTTTCCTATACATAGATATGCGTATTGTAATTATGTGCTTTCTTGTAATGATAAGCCTAATGCGATATAATTCATTCCGCACATAATATTGGCACGAGAGAAACTTTTCTTAAAAGTAAAACTAAAATTGTAAGTTATATGTTTGATAATATAGATTTTAATGATTCCTTTAATATTGACGATATTCAACAATAATTAATACTAAGATGTATGACATTTTTATGTTGTAAGTATTATAACAATACTTGTAATTTGAAAATGTTTAATAAAAATTGTAACATTGTATCGAAATTTAACACTTGAATTATTCAAACTAATTTGTACGACTACGTGGACTTTTCGAAAAAAGTATATTGATATTATATTTTTTAGTTTCTAAAATGTTCACGAATGAAGTGTCATACAATTTTCGATATTTTCGCAATTTAAGAAAGTAAAATGTGTAGCTAACTGTAATTTGGATACATACATTTTAACTTAAGCAGATTATAAAATAACCTTGTACTAAACTGAACTTACATATTTTGTGCATTAATAGATGTGTTATGAAACCCCTGTCTAACATTACATTATCTTATCAACTGCATTACCCTTAATCGCACTCTCTGTGAATACGAACGTACAAGAGACGGCCCGAAGTAAAGAACTGGTTAACGCACCAGATTCTTGACAGCATATGCTATTTTTGTTGAATTAAAGAGTTCCAATATCAAAGTTCGATAACTCGTCACGCTAAATTCAATATATTTTATTAAAAATTAGATAATATTGACATAAATAGTTTGATAATCCATAAACAATAAAGACGAAACGTCAAAGAATGTAAAATTATGAGAGACAATTTTCCAAATATTTTTAGGGCTTTCTTTAAAGTATGTGTATAAATTTTAATAGATGCCAAAAGTTAGCTTTCCGAACTTTTGTCATACATACAAAGCTTTTTTTAATAATTACTGACTTTTATATATATATATACATATATATATATAAAAGACAGTAGATCTATTTTTTTACTTGTAAATAAGATATTCGAATTTAGTTTTCTATTATTGTTTTTTGAAGATTGCAAAAAACAATTATAGAATGCCATATCGTACTTACATAACCAAGTATGGGCATTAATATACTAATAACCAGGTGTGGGCCTAACCTTTTATAAATCGTGTCATAACAAACGGACTAAATCAAAATGATATTAATCTTCACTATGTCTGCTGGACACGTGCCATCAAAAACGCTCCATGTTCTGCCGCAGCAGTGACTATTTTTCAGTTCTTTAGAAGATTTTAATCATACACGCCTATCTACGAGTAGATAATTTCATATCTGAATCATAATACAAAAAGGAGTGAGTATGAAGAAATCTGAGTCTTTACTTATTCATTATCGTAGTAAATACTGTCTTTTGGTAGCACCACACCGAAGACAGTATTTACTATGACACTGCGCACTACCTGCTATGAGCGGATAACGTGAAAGTTTCAATAGCATTTAGATATATGCAGATTACAAGTTGCTATTACGTGGCATCGTTGCCATGATTGAATAGAGTGTTGCGAGTTGCAGTCTAAGGCTGAGCTCTTGCAAATGCTCAGTGCTGAGCTGCGGTCGAGATCGCAGTCCCCTTTAGTATGTATGTACCATTGGTGTGACGTCCTATGCTAATTTATTGTGGTAATTGATCTAGGAATCAGATTGGCACCGGGCTTTTCGTATTTATTTAGTGCATGTATCGAAAAAATCATTCGGAAGACTTGGATTTCCGTTACGCAATGCAAAGGATTTTCAATACATTTCCTCAGTTAACCTGTTATATTGACTTTACACAAAGTAAGTTTGATGTTTATGAGCATAAACTTAAATACAGCCTTGTAACTAAACTTGTTCAAATGATATTACTTTGACATTTTCACATTCAACAACATGGTTACATCCCTTTCAAATGTTTCCCCACAAAGAACCCTTTCAAGTGATATCTCACATTATAGAAGAATTCAAAAATAAATTTCCAAAACTTTATTCGTCATCCCAAAATTTCCATACAACTATTTTTGAATGTTTATAGGTTAAAAAAAATTATTACTTTTGTCAAATTTTAAGTTTCTTTCGTAAACAGCTTCTGAATAAACGGCCATCATAAACAGATGGACTGTATTTCAGATAAAATTTACAAACATATAATTGAGGATAACAATAGGAATGGTTATTTTATTTTGTCACAATAATTTTGTTCATATTTAAAAGGGGTGTCCAGTGGCAGATTTCAAATTTTGAACAAACATAGTTTCTGAACGCAACACATAAGAGGGGCGCGGGGGGCGTCGTTAGAAGCGCAAGCGGTGCGGATGTTTTAGTAGCCATGGAACAATGGAGTGGAGAGCACCGCGCTTTTGCCATCGAGGCGTACATTTCGAGTGGATTTTTGCTGTCTGTAGCACGCCGTCGATTTAATAATCGTTACAGTATTCGTCGATTACGTGATGGACCATCGATCAACCTGATTCAGTCATGGGTAGCAAGGTTCAGAGCCACAGGATCAATATTAACTAGGTCCAGGCCAGGACCTACACCATTGGTAGCCACGGATGAAAATGTCGAGCGTGTTATGGTTTCTGTCGTGGAAAATCCCCGTTTATCACTGCGTACACGTTCATCGATATTGGGAATTCCGAAATCAACTTTACAGGTAATAATGCAAAAAAAGCTCAAGTTCCATCCGTATAAAATTCAAATTGTTCAAGATTTACACGATTCTGACTTTGAATTAAGAAAAACTTACGCGGAGGTGATGTTGTTGAGATTTCGTACTGCTACATGACTTTTGACTAAATGACTTTTTCAGAGTAGAATTACAAAATAGTCCATCCTTCAACCAAAACATATGGTTCCAGCAGGACGGGGCCACAGCTCACACTGCTAATGTGTCCATGAATGCAGCGCGGCAGTTATTTCTAGAAAAAAACATATCCGGAAACGATACCGTACCGTGGCCACCTAGGTCACCTGATTTAAGCCCATGTGACTTTTTCTTATGGGGATACTTAAAATCCGTTGTTTAGAAAACAAATCCGAGCACTCTGACACAACTTAAAGAAAATATTCGAGCCGAAGTCAGTAGGATACCCCAGTCGCTCTGCAAACGCGTTTTTGAAAACATGCGTGCTAGACTCGAAGAGTGTGTCAGACTCGATGGCCGCCATTTGGAAAGCGTGGTTTTTAAAAAAATAAATCCGCATTTGTTATTATAAAGTTAAAATAAACCTAGTTTGTATTAGAGGTGTAGTTTTTTTTTACAATTTTTGAAATATTGAAATCTGCCACTGGACACCCTGTATATTTGCCTGCCATGTAGTTGATATATTCATTAAAAAGTGTAAACCCGTCTGACATAATAAGATTTCTGCAACTTTTTATATTATAACTTATAAATTCGTTGTTCGTATTTAAATGTTTAGTTTTTCTTTCATGATAAATAATAATTGAATATTATTACCGCGTCCCTAGCTGTGACGAATTCTTTAAAAATAACGACTGTATATTTTAAACATCAAACCAAAGAGAATTTATAGAAAAAAACTATTTCAACAACGGCAGAAAATAACAAAGAAGCATGACTTAATAAAATATTCAGAATTGTTGTGTGAATGTATTTCGATAGCTCATATACAACTGTCATAGCAAGAAACCCACCAAGACTGCAATATTCGTTTTGCATTTACATGTCAAGCCAAACTTGCTATGGCTTATAGAACATTTGAAGCAATTAGCACGGAACTGAGTACTCGACAAAAATCTTAAATATTGATTAGTTACTATAATTTACCCTTAAATAGTTATTTTTCGGTCAGACAATAATTAGAAAATAATAAACGGAAAAGGCGTGCGGGAGATATATATTTATATTCATTGATCATTTCTCAAAAAGAAAATACAGCCCCATTTTCTAATTAAAATTTGTGTAATTTTATTGATAACCCGTTAATTTTATTCCACTAGGTTTTCTAAATTTTTAGTTTAGATGGCGTACGTAGTTGGTCTCCATGAAAATAAAACTAATTAATTTTCTTGAAAAACTATTTATCAAAAAGTAATGACAAATATTGAAATAGAATGTAGGCTGACTTTAATCAAATAAATATTGAGAACTAACACTTTGGACAAAAAGTTATTGTGAAAATACCCATTACCATTTCATTTGTTATGCTGGAGAAATATAGTCTCTTCATGTTGGTCGTCTTCTTAATTTTTGAAATTCGTATCCTTGGACGGCATTCGTGGCTTTATTTACAAGCTTCCTTCACTTTGTCTCGTTTTCAGTTTTTCTCGGGGTGATTGCTACAACAAGGTCAATAATAAGGATTATTAGGTCACCCTAAAAATCGGACATGGTGTTTCTTTTCTTTCACCTTGACCATCACAATCATTTGCAGATATTATCTAGTTACCGACGAGTAATGTATTATGGCTGCCAACTTCAAAGTTAAGTACGTGAGATTACTAAATCAAACAATATTCATTAGCAATATTCATACTTCAGTAATTACCTCTTATATAAATAGACGATGTTTGAATCATCATACACTTACTAACTATGTAAATCTTATTTAATCGTCAAATATTGATTCAAATATGCCCCGTTTAATAAGATTTCGTTAGTGCAAATTAAGGACCTAATTTTAAACGTTGATAAGTCTTGTTTGACTAATGTTACCCTAAAATCTCCGATGGGTACTATTATTACTACAAATCAAGTATATTATTTAGGACCAAGCATAATTTCTTACCATAAAAGCATAAGGACGAAATTATTTATTTATTCGTCTAGAAAGTTACAATAAAGAGAAATGGTTGTTAAAAGTATTACGAGACTGGAATATGAACATATATGTTGATTAAATTAGCTCAATCATTAATTTAAACTCTGTAAAGCTCAATATCTATGTTATATTTAAGTTCTTATTGGATATCACATTAGGTGTGCGGTCGATAACTTCTTCCTTGCTTGAGACTTACAATAAAATAATAAAATTGCAGACTTATAAGAACAAAATTATTATTAATTAATGATATTTCTCTTTTTCCCACCCGCTTAATTCCAGGCTTGCTGGAGCCAAACTGCGTCGGTTTGGCCACTTCTCCCGGGTTGAAGCGACTCATCCTAAGGAGCGCTGGTACAGTGAATCAAAATTATTAAAAGTGTTATTCATTAAGCTCATAACCTGTAAGTATTAGTTATTACTAAAGAATAACAGATATAACATCAATTTCCTTTTACACTCTTACTTTATTATCATTTTACTGGAAAAATCTCTTAGTATTGGAGATACATTTGAAAACAACTTCTGTTCATAGGAGCGTACATTGATGCATTTCTATGTTCCAAAGTTACATACTATAGTCACTACTGAATTCAACGAGGGTAAAAGAGAAAGTTCGGCACAGTAGCACGTGAAACGTAAGATATTTATTAAGGATAATGCACATTTAGAGCGGACCATCGGTTGGATCATGTACAACGTTCTCATGCCGCGTAAGTACGACGATGCTAAACTTCTCCGCGTTCGGGCCGATTTTATGCAATAAACAACAAAAATGTCAGTTATTTACTCATATGGTGCGGCGTAACTATAACTGGAATTGTTAAACAAAATGTTTTCAACTGAAAATTTTCCGATTAACACCATTTACGTAAAAGCCTTATATCTTTATAATAAATCATAAAACAAGTACATCAACATACGAGTATTTAAGGAAATCTATATCTATAATCTGAATCGAATAACAGTTTCCGCGTTATTTAATAATAAATTGGAACCCTAAAATGTCCATTAAAGCAGATGTTCCCAGCTGTGGCCATATTGTAAATCATAAAGTACGTACATCGACATACTTAAGGCAATGTATATAAATAATCTTTATCAAACAATAGTTTCCTTGCTCCTTAATAATAAGCTGAAATGCTGAAATCTCCATTAAAGCAGAGATTCCAAGCTTCGGACCCTCACAACATATGGCTGCTCCGAGTGAACAAAACATTTTGTAGGACAGCGCTTGCAGACAACAATTCATTAGTTGTAATGACGTAACGCTGTTCTTGACTGAACTTATAGTTGGTTCCCTTTCCATTAATTTTTGAACAAATTTCCTAGAATATCGGTTCCATAAATTACTTCAATTTGATTAAGTTATATTTAATTAAATGTAATGCTATTCTGTTCATTGCATTGTTATTTAAATTTATATAAAAAAATTTAGAATGCTATCGTATGTTATAATTAGAGAATTTTTCAAGTTCTTATGAAGTCAATGGCTATCGCTATACAAGTCCGTTGAGTTATATTAAATACATAGAACATTCAAAGGAACAATAATTAAGTTAAAACAACTATTTGGAACTTCTAGTTTGTCAAATTTTTTTTCAATTATTTGAATTAAAATCCCTTTTAATGAGAAAAGATTAAAAATTAATTAGTAATTTCATGATTTAATATATTTGAGAGTTCTAAGTTTGCATCAGATCCGTACACTTTGCACGTCTAAATGGTGACTTGCTTAAAAATTCTCCATCGCACACGTCACTTTATACTCAGAACTAATGTTTAAGTATTAAAGTTAAATCAAAATGGATTAGTCATATAATTTCTTTTTACTGCCAAATGTATGTTTGCTTTGGGTTGATTTTTGTGTGCTTTAATTGAATATTTTTGATAAATCTCTGTTACAGGACATTTTCAATATTTTCATGCTACTGTAAATTTACAATGCTACTGTCATCGCCGTAGTGTGTTGCGTTGATCACTAGGCATACGGCCTATGACACCACGGCTGTTCGTCGAGCGGGGCTGGACGGGTATTATGGTTGGCTATAAGGGATTGCTCTCGTAGCAATAAGTCCACCGTATGTACATTAAAGTAAATAAAATTAACATGGTTATTTTAAATATTCTCGCAGAAAATCTTAGATACTTAATAGTTGCAGTTACATATCTTATTACAAATCTAACGCTCGCATTAAATCGAAAACGTGACAATGAATTCGATCCAGCAAATATACACATATATATATATATATATATATATATATATATATAGTATATATATATATATATATATATATATATGTATGTATGTATATATATATATATATATAATAATAAAAATTAAAAAGACGGCACGCGGAACTGAGACACTGTAGCGAATTTTCTATATCCTGTGCAATCTCACCCGTACATACTGTAATGCTTTATTATTGAATTTTGATAGAAATCCTGTCCGGTGTACCATTTTCAAAAGTTGCTATTACTCGAAAACCTCTTGTGGTGCCCGCGTGGGATGGGCGGCAATCAATTTTACATCTAAAAGTCTATTAAGTCTAAATATAATTTTTATATGCAAAATTCCGTTATACGCTTGTGTGACAAGAGGATTTTGTATAAAAATGTTCGTCCAAATGATATCCATCTCTTCCAAGTAACGTTTGACATAAGAACAAATTCTGTAAAAATTAAATATTGACAATTTTGACAATAAGGCATCTTTTTCATCCAAATCATGAACAAATTCAAATCATAAACTATTTCTATACTTAGTTTCGTCCCAATTATTTTAATCCTTACACACAAACAAATATACGGACTTAAAAATGTATGATAATAATGGGAATGAATTACTCGAAAAATCACCATGAAAAAATATTACAAAACAAACATACTACGGAGATAATTATATGGACAAAAATATTTTATATCAACCAATAACGATAGAAGGCTGATATGGTTGCGTTTCGTTAAATAATTTACAATTTCTCATGTTATTCACATTACAAGATTGCCTCACAACACGATAATAAAAATAAATAGCTTTAATGACATTAAGGAAATTAATAACAGGTTTCCTTTCTCGAAACAAAAAAAAATATTCACCGGAATATATCGAAACTCGAGACCTGTATTTTTATTCTTAAACACTTTTATAAAACACACCATTCAACACCGGACAAAAAACACCAAAGCTCACTCTCAACTTAAAACTACATACAAATTTTCATCGAACTAAGAACAATTCATTTCACATTACAGAACAATTTTGTTTCTTAATGAGATAATAAACTTCACAAAGATTCCTCGTACTCGTGAAATTTAATATTTTTTCTAGGCTAGGTGCTAATGGATTACAGTTGTGAGGTAATATTCATGGAGTTATAATAAAAACCTCAATAATTTACATGTTGGGAAACCTAGATCAACTATATCTTACCAAAAGTAAATTATTCAATGTATTTTTTTTCAATCAAACAACACTAAAATGTCTACCTATTTGTATTGAAAGAAACGTTTAGAGAGAATATTGAGCATGAATAAAATTTTAAACTTCCTATTCTTTCTCTATACAATCACATAAAAATGATAATTACATTTTGCTTCAAATTATGCACTAAACCTTGCTTCAGAGCTAAGTTGGTTCTCCTGCTTGGAACGGAACAAAGCAAACATGTCATTTCTCAAACTGTGAACAGTATGAAATGTGACCAATATGAAGACACTTTTATAGCATTGTATTGTCGTAATTCAGATGCTATTCAAAGGAAATTTTTGAAATATTATATTAAGGAGTCGATAATTTCATTAAAATTAATAATGTTCTTGGATAAATTTCGTGTTAATTTTGTTGAAATTAACTCATTATTCACAATTACATGAAACTATTTCATGAAACATGAAACAATTACATGAACTTATTTCTACTTTATTTAAATTCTATAACCACCTGTGTTGTGGTAAAGAATTTAAATAAAATATAAATAATACTACATCACGTAGTTTCATTTAATTAAGCTATTCTGTTTCTGTTTTAACATTCGTTCTCTTATGGTCAAAGTAAATGTCCTTTTTTCGTTTTTTTTCCAATTTTAGATGTTTCTTTTCAACAATCTTCTTAAATCTGCGATTTCTATATATATATATATATATATATATATATATATATATATATATATATATATATATATATATATATATATAGGAGTAGCATTTACAAACCATTAAGAAAAAAACCTGAATTTTCATTAATATAAACAAGAATTTCTCATTAGCCTGATCGCCTGATTAGCCATCGCGCTGATTAGCCATCATCTAAAAAAATTGTTTTGTTTTAATTTTCTCAGTTGAAAAGTGTTACTTTAAATATTGGAATACCTAGGTCCAACACTATATATATTTTTGCCAGTATCCTTTAATCCTAATTTACTTATGGTCCAAATAATATTGCACACACTTTCAGTTGCCTTGATATCCTATTCTAGTTAATGTGAGATTTTTTAATATTATTTGTGTACATGAGTCTTCATCACACAGTAAGCGTACTATCTGATAAAGCCTCACACTGTACTGTAAAATAAAATTGCAGCGTCTTATTTTTCAGACACAAACTGATATTTTAAAAAACAAAAAGCTTATTTCTAATTCCGCCTGCAAAGAGCAGACGGAATTACTGGTAACTTCATAAAACACTTTAAGATAATTTATTCTTTATTACACTATTTAATAGATTGAGACCTTACTTTAAAAGCTGACGAAAATATTACATGTGATGAAATATTACTTTTCATGAAGTTGTATACTGATTATAAAAAAAATTAGTTAAGTCCATCCGACGACCACAATCCTTAGTTTCTTATTTATACACAATTGGAAGACTCAAATACCAATATATTCAAAGTTCCACTAAATTAATTATTTTAATTTCACTAATTATCTTCACAATTATACAAGTCATGAAGAGTCATTTATTTTCAACATTCAACGTAATTACAGGTCGATCAGTCAATTTCAAATCAATTAAGCACAATTATTAATTGAAAAATTAATATGTGTGGTACAGAAAAGTGGACAAGGTTAAATTAAGGACTTAAATATTGTGAGGGGGAAAACATTTTCAGACGGCATTTGAAAAAAATTGTAGACAGCGTATTCCTGGTATCACTATTCATTTAAAAATCTTGCTAAGGCGGCAAAAATACTCTTAACCAAAGAAATTTACAAAAATATTTGGAAATTTAAACTATTAAACGAACAAATGGATTGACCTTTAAATATCTTAATTAGATTTATAGAGATTGACCAATTTGGATCTCCCACTTAGTGACATTTTTTTTATCTCCCATTTAGTGACAACTTTCGGACCCTAATAATTTACGACGAGATTTACAAAACAAACACCCCTAAGCTGTGCCCTTTATTTACTTGCAATGTTTTTAGTTTTAAAAATATTTGATCAACCCTCTTTAATTTTCCGTACTTAATACTTTAATTATACACTACTGATCTTGATTGGAAAAGCTTAAATGTTTATACATATATATATATATATATATATATATATATATATATATATATATATATATCCATATGTATAGGTATGTGTGTATATATCATTTTAAAATCCTTAGATGGGACTTTTTGATTTTTTTAATTAAAAATTTTCCTCTATACACTTAATTATATTTATAACCAAAGTAATCCACGTAGCTTGAAAACATATTTCAAAATGTCAAATATTGGACGCCTGCTTATTAAAGGAACCCACACAAAAGTAATGGCGCCTTGCCGAATATTAGAAGCAGATATCAGACAATAAAATAATAACAGGTGAAAATCACAACGAAAGATGAAAATTACATTTAAATCCGAAGAGGAATGGACTAATCGAAGTTTATATATATCTTGTGATTTAGGACGTCTTATGTGTACTGGGATTATATGTCGAACTTCTGTTTTTGACAACACAAAGGTATTTGCTGCGGATATCTACATGTTTCGTCTTCATAATTTTATGAATTCCAATTTAAAATCCCTTTTGAATTATATATATTACTTTATTATTAACGGGTAACTACAAATAACAAGTAACTACAAATAGCATAGAAAAATCCAGCAATAAATTACATCCAATAGACGGAAGCATGAGCTATTATATGAAATATAAATTTTACATAGTTCTAAAAAATGCACAATTTGAATGTAAAATTGACTAACATATTTAAAATGCAAATAGAAAATTGTTGGAACATAAGATAATGCTTTTGAAGAATATATAATTTTATTCTAGGTATGTACTAAGGTAAAATCGTCACTGGTTATATACAGTCTCATCCAGTTTTTTTACAAAAACGTATCGAATCGTTAGATATTATTAAATACAACGTCTATCTGTCTGTCTATATCTGTTTGCTTATTACTCGAGTTTTAATGCTTGGATTTTAATGGAACATTCAGCATCATACGGGGTGTTTATCCCGAAAAATTTGTATATCGTATATAAAAAATTAGTTTAAGTTATCAGGTTACATAATTATGCTAATGTTTGAGATGCGCATCCTAGAAGGTGATAAAGCATGAACCGCTGTGGAGGCCAGTGGGTAGCCGAGGGAACCGCAGGTGACAAATACTAGTATAAATTAATAATAAAATCTTACGTTTTTAGACATTATTCGATTTTATAAAATTTTCTTTATCTGTATAGAGAGGCATGGATAAATTTTGGCTTTTTATTAATTTTACTCTATGTTAAATTAAATCTATATCTAATGTATCTACTTACAAAATGTTATGCAAATAACTACGATTTTTTCACAAAATATCTAGTTGCGAAATACGAATGGACGAGATAAAATTAGAAGAGTCATCGTGTAATAAAGCAAAATAATATAAAGCTAACAATTGTTCTTCTTTTGTGATGTTTGTTTATATTCACTAAATTTTATGTCAATTATAGAAATGCGAGTCAAATCAATGACAAAAATATGAATAATTAATCTAAAAAAACATAAACTTAAAATTTATTATATTCAAGAATTTATCAAACCAAAGCAAAACTACTGAGCAAGTTAGTGGTAACCAGTACAAACAAAATTTTGTCGACGTTACATTTATAATTTCAAAGCAACACGCACATTACGTGTCAGCCTATAGTACAGACATATTTCTTGGAAAAAATCGTGATATCTGTACGATCACAACGCGGCTTTCACGAACACAATAAGGCCTTCTCATAAGTGTGGCGATAACTGTGAGGCATCCTTCTCATATATGTTTTATACGCTTACAGTGATCCTTCCAAAAAACAAGTCTTCATGAAGGAAGCGAAAGTATTCACAGAGGAATGAGTAACAGAAAGCAATTATTATTTACAATCGCAAGAGCTCGTCATGCTATTTAATACGAGAATACATTCTACACACAAAAATTACCTTTTGGGTTCTATTACGATTCATATTAAAAACTCATTCACTTCCCGAAGTAAACCTTCCAAAAAAGTGAACCTTTCGAAAAGAAGCAGAATTCATTCCACAAGGTGTTCGTACGTATTTAGTTTCATACATTCGTTTAAACTTTTAAGGTTAACAGAAACACTACATATATGTTTCTATTCACCTATTTTTAAATATTGATATTAACCTTCACTTGGCCTGATATATCTTCAACAAGCGTTAATGAAATAATTTGGTCACGTCTTTTTATTTATCACAGCAAATTTACCAAAATAATTTTACATGGAAGTACTAAATTATTTTTGTATAGTTTTCACATATGTCATTAATACGTGTTAAAAGCTAATATATCACTCTGTCAATAAATATTAATAAATATTATTGTTAGTTTCGTAACCATTTTTCCTATCATGTACACATATGTTTCTTATATGTCAGTAGGGTGGAGATCCTACTCATAAATTCTATGAGAACAAATTTTTTCATCCCGAAATTATATTGATAAAGAAGAAACAAAATGGAGAAGTATTTTTGTTACTTCCGCGCATTAGGGTATCTCAATTACGTCTTCCTGCAAAATTTAATCACAATCGATCTTAAATTAAAAGAGCTATAATACTATGACACAAGAATGTGATGACTTATTTCGGACATCAGAAGTTTCGTTTTACCAATAGAACCTTAAGAAAGCCTCGTCACATCGTAATGGAAGAGCTTCATTTATTTATTTTAAACTTTAATACATATCTAAAATTAAATATTCAGTTAGCGGACTTGATGTATACGAGCAATCTCTTCCGGTCAACCGCATTGGTGGATATAAGAAATTAGTAATATGGGAGAAATTTAAAATTTATTTACATACCTACTCTGCTACGAAATTTATGAATTAGAATACGCACTGTTTAAATAAAAAAACAAGACACAAAAAAGTAATAAAAACGGTTATTAGAAATCTTGACATGACATGGTTAAGGAAAGGGAAGCAAGATGAAATCAAAAAAGGGTAGGACTAAGGACTTACGAAAGGAATTTTTAAGACGGCATTTGAATAGGTGAAGATGGTGAGTTTTTGGTGTCAGGATTCGGTTGATTACACGGTTTTACAGATTGAACACAGGAAAACTTTAAAAAAAAATCATTACATATTTGAGAAACAGATGAAAGAACTGTTTTTTTTTTCAAAACGTAGCCTTAAACCGTGACCACACAAGTAACTAAATCTGTTTTTGTTGGATTATTTGGATTCTTCAAAATATTATAAAGGAAAATAGGAAAATATAAATTGCGTTGGTTGCTTTAATTTATTTAAGCTGCGCTCTGGGTTGAGAAATGTGTCCATATTTTCATCTATCAAAAATATAACATCGTCTGGAACCAAATTTTATGTTGAACTCACCATCTACCGGGTAGCATTTACAGTATCATATTGTAATAATTTTTTATTCAGCTCAGCTGAGTAAGAGCTTCGGCTCGCTTCTTTTGTTGGACATTTCTTCAGCCATCCTCTGCAAATGGGGAGCATTGATAGATTGCGATACATAAAGAAATTGTCGAACGAATTTTCCCATCTGATTTATTACACTTCACATTATCGATTAGCTTTTGTTATTCCTTACACTTGGGTCACGTGTTATTTGACTAAAATATACTCAGTTTGACGACAAAATATCCTTTGGGGATTAATATACGTCACGTCTTGAATATGACAAATGGGATATAATATAAATAGTGGAAAAAATTAACACCGTATGTTCCGTGAATCACAAAGAGGAAATAACATGTATATCCTCGTTTCATTGTTTTTTCATTAAACTGAATTAAAAATGTCCGATTTAAAGAAAAACAACTGGTAGCAAATGCAGTAATAATGATTACGTTTCTGCGTAACACTTAGTGGACTATGATACGTACAATCGTGTAACCCATTTTGTTAACTTAAATAATTATTTTAATAATTATTTATATTTTACAATAAAATATATTCACGACCAGTAATACTAAGGCTGGCTAATCTCTTAGGTAACTAAACACTAAAATGGTTAATCATTACCCAAAATAAAGACGTCCCAGCAAATGTGAGCCATTTGGTAACACTACACTGCTCTAAAGCCGACAGTATGTACAAAATGAAGCTATTTTCAGACAAGGAAACACACGTTAAAACATATTTAGGAACAGGCTAAATTAAATTATGAGACAGAATTATTAATAATTGACTCAACCCGGAACTTTCATTACGTATGAAAAGTAAATAATTGGATAAACCATACTTTATGGTATATTTAGACAAGTTTTTAATAAATATCTCTTCCTATTTATTCTTGAAGTCTTTCTTTTCACAATTTATAACACAAATCTGTCGAATAAATTTTGAAGAAATGTTTAGGAAAATGTATGATGCCAATATACGAAGTTACCTTTTTGCAATTATTTCTGAGCAGTGTAAGAAGTATTGTAATCGTTCAAATATATGCGTACTCAAGTTTCTAAGGGAAACGTGTTATAACAGAGTCGAAAAATATGAAATTGAAAAAAAATGTATGGTGACTACCAACTTTCTAAGTTTTTTTTTTAATATGCTTCCACCCATTTTCCTAACCTCATAATTTATGAAACTTTGCATATTAAAAATTAAAGTTCAATCAACTATCATCTTCTTTTTTCTAAACTCTTATTTAGAGAACTTTACTTGTAAAAAGTTACTGGCTCAGTTTCCTCAGAAATTAGCCAACAAAATTTTCATTCAATCTTTTTAAAATATTTACTCGTTATAAGTCAGATGATATTCTTTAACCCGTTTTCATGGAAGTGAGCTTTAAAAAAGCCATCAGAAGGAAGTAAAAGAATATTGCACCCAAACTTTTGTTTATTAAACGATGCAATAAAATCGATCAGTTTGAAGCTATTTCTCAAAAGTATACAGCGAAAAAGCAAAGTTCATTTGTTTCTCTACATCATTATATAATCTTTCACTGGAACAGAGCAAGTGGCAAGAATTATAAAACCAAATTTTCCTTCAAATATTAATATATTTCAGAGTAAAAAAAAATAACAATTTAATCGAAATATAATATATAGGAAGAAATGTATTTTATTGGTAACAAGTACACAATTAAAGAAAACTACGTGATGTAATATTATTTCTACTTTCTTTAAGTTCTTTACCAAGACCTAGGTTTCGTTGTATTACAATATCGTCAGGTAGGCTATTAGCAAAGATAATATAAGATAAGATAAAGATCTTTACTAATAGCCCACCTGAAGTTGTTGTAATACAACGAACCTAGGTCGTGGTAAAGAACTTAAAGGAAGTAGAAATAATACTACATCACGTAGTTTCATTTAATTGTGAATAATGAATTTCTACAAAATTAACGCCAAAATATTCAATATTTGGTAACAAGTAAATGACGCTCTATTCAAACTGAATTATAAAATATTTACCAAATTATAAGACCTTCTAAATAACGTCACTGTCATTGAATTTAAATTTCGTATATCCACAAAAGTGTCGTAAAATATAAACTGTACTGCTAATTAGAATAGCACGAATAATAATGAATATTGTTATAATATTGAAATATCACAAATGATAATAGTGGTATTGAAAAAATAATAATATTATTTACTTTATCTGCTAACTAAATAAAAAAGTCTTATTGGTATATTGACATTTTGGGGGAAAATCAAGAAGTGCTAAAACGAATATAAGCGGAAACGGACAATTCAATAATACAAATAAAGATATCATTGCATTATTTCGAAAATCGCAGATAATAACTTTATATCTACCTGAAAAAGACAAAAATCTCCTAAAATCTGCTAAATTTAGAGAGGTGCACAATATTTTTTTATTAATTATTATAATAGTGTCTTATTTTTAAACTTAAAATTTTCTGGAATCAGCGATTACGCATACACACATATATACATATATATATATATATATATATATATATATATATATATATATATATATATATATATATATATACATATATATATATATATATATATATATATATATATATATATATATATATGTATATATTTAAATTTTATCTCTTTGTCTATAATTACAACTTCCTAATATTCGATATGGCAAAATTGTCATTAAAAAATTCTGCATTGTGTACAACATTAAACTTTGAAAATTGTTCTTTATTTCCATTAAATCTACAATTTAAAGAATTCATTTTATGAACACATTAAATTCAGTCCCATAATTATTGTTTATACATTATAATTCATGTAGAAATATTCAATCGTTTTATTTATTGCCTTTATAATAACAGATTCATTCGTCTAAGCTTCTGAAAAAAGTGGTAATAATGTCATAACGCTATGCTAAATAGTAACAAACACTTTAAAGAACAGACAAACACTAAAAGTTGATAAACACTTTAAAAAACAGAATACAAAATATGTTTGTTCTTCACATGATTGATTAGAGTTGCGACAATGAAATGTTGAAAATAACAACAATAACTCAAACTGCGGGCGAAACGATTGTTAGTACCAAATATTGATACATTTGGCTACACGTAAATGAAGTAAACTTCTGTTTTAATTATACACTTACTTTTGTTCTTCACTTAGCAGCTCATAATATGTTTATTCTTTTCAAAATATTCTAAAATAAAATAATAAGTAAAAATTATTCAACGCGTGAAGGTTTTTTGGCTGACTTCACTTCCTTAGTCTATACGGTGAGGAATACTGCCGAAACAAAAAATGCTTGACTCTTTATAATTGCTTTTGATTTAATTATGAGCCTCGCTTTTTTTAATTAAATACGAGTAGCTAACCGTATATTTATAAACTTAATACTGACAGTAATACAAAAATAAAATACGAACGTTAATACGTAGAAAATTTATCACGAGACTGAAAAAAAATATTATTCTGGAGTTATTCTAATTGAATAGAAAACATATAATAATTCATATTACATTAATCTATTAGATATCCTTTGGAAGCAATATTACGATCGTTGGAGACAGTAAATTTTTCGAAAATTAACAACAACAGAGCGGTTTCAATAAAATGTTAGGAGAAATTCGCTAACAACTAAAAATTAGAAAAAAACAAGCATAACATAAATATAAAAAAAAGGTAAGAAAAAAAGGATTAATGAATACGTAGATATACGTTTGTCATAATTTCATAAATTATAACATTGAAATCGAATTTTTACCACTAATAAAGTTTATTTACCCCCCTATTTAACAATAAAAGAAATTTTAAAGATGTAATTTAGATGTTTGAAAGGAATAAATTTGTTACAAAAATTGCTTACGGTCGTTATATTAACTAAAATGCAAGTTAGGAAAATTCCGAAATAATTTTTTTTTTCAAAATTGTATGTAATGCAGTTTTTGACATGTCACTAAAAAGGTTTGAGGAACTTACGACATATTTCTTGCATCTGAGATAAAATTTACTTGATAACAAATTAACTCTCATTTGTAAACATTTTAGGAGAAATGTGGTCTTCAATACATAAATTTTTATTTATGTATCTAAATGTAATTGTTAACGAAATGAACATAATACGATTATTATTCTTACTTAACAGTATAAATTAGAGTTTTAAACTATTTTCAGTACTACTACTAGTGATTTTAGATTTAAATCTTGTATTCATTCAAAAACAGTGTATTAATTGTCCACATTATGGAGTAAATAACAATGCCATCTAAAAAGAACAAAGCATCGAATACCTTAAAGGCCCAACAGAGCTGAATTCATTAGGCGCTTAAAAGTGGAAACTGCGTTTTTAATCGAAATGGCATGCGTGGAAATTAAAAATATATTGGGGAAACCTGCGGACATGGATATCCGGTAAAAACGTAAAGCGAGATCAGGAGTCGAGAAAAATTTTCATTTATCTAAGTGATCTAAAGTTTTCAAAATTTGAAGTATCGGATAGCAGAAATCAGTAAAGAAGAAATCAGGAATTGTGGTGTTGTTTAGTTTTCCATAATCCACGGCTATTTGCCATTTTTTTTCAATTGAGGTATAATTTTTTGGGGACTATCCAAATAGGGATTGTCAAGTTGACACAGATGGTTTGATTATGTCCCAATCCGACATTATATTTACTTGATGATTAACTTCTTATTTACGGCATTCGAAAAGTGTAGAATTTTGTATTGACAAGTATTTTCCAACTTGTTTCCTTTTTCATTCTTATGTATCTCTCAATTTTGGCGATTTATAGATTTTGCGTACTTTTTTTTCAATTTCAATATGTTAGCAAGAATATCACTATCGCATTTCCTTCTAAAGCCCCGTCCCACATAACTATTTGTAACTAATTTAATGAGATCAAGCGCAGTCACACATACCATAATAACATGCTGCAACAGCTGTGATTAAAAAATAATACCAACGCTTATAATACACTAAAATCAAGAAGTAACTATGGTTAGATGTAGGCTAGTTGGGGCATTTATGAATACTAAAAGTACTATAAAACTCAGCAGGGGGATGTCATCTTGTTTATATTACAAGAGTAATAACAATTAGATAAACTGCTACGAACTTTAAATGAAAAGGCATCTCATAGAGTGGGTATTTCCTTCAAAATAGTTAACAATGTATTAAAAAAGGATGAAGTGCTGCAAAATTAGAATCTGGACATTGTGCTTCCATTTCTTCAAATAAAAAGAGTATAATTATTGCGGACAGAAAACCAGTAGAGTACCTAAATGTAAACAATTGTTTACCTCCTCCTTTAGTGAACATTTGCTAAAATTACCCACGCATTTAAATCTTCCTTCGCATCCACAATGTCTCGTTCTATTCCGCTAATAACAAAAAACATATGTTTAAATATTTATTATATATAATTACCAAGTTAATGACTAGTTAATTTTAAATAAATTATCGTATATCTAATTTTACATATGGTGATTATTGTTTAATTCCTAAAGTTAGGGATAAACTTAATGGCTTTGGCTAATTTTCACATGACCATGGAAAAACAAAAATTTTAACGCCATGTTTTTGATATATGACAAGAGTATAATTTCTGCAACAATAGAATAAAAATAAATTTTACATTATTTGAATTGAAAAAGCTGAAAATTTTCAATGTATAATCATAAATATACAATGTATTTTCATATAAAAAACTTGTGTTCATACTCTTTTAAAAATATTTTAAGAAACAATTTTTTTTATGGAAATTGGAAGAGAAAAGAAGCGATTAAACTATTTAAATGCATTTTTATTTTCACAATAACTACTATTTACAATATTAAAGATAATTTATCCAAATTTTTCAACGAAAATTATTTTAATTTCATTTAACTAAATGCGAACACCCACCAACATTCTCAGAACCGCTAACTTTTACTGAGACCTTGTTTTCAATTCGCATTTCAATAAAATGTTTGAACCTAATGCTTTTAATGCTTAAATTCAATATTTCAACTTGATATTTTGTGCAGAAAATACCTTTGTTGACCTTTGCACCTATTTATAAACAGCCTAAGCTTTCGTTTCTATATTTATTTTGACACCCATTGCCTTTGACGTGGAAATTTATTTTTAAATCATATACTTTTATAACATATTTAACATTATTCGCTAAGTACTTATAAAATACTATGGTGTCTACATTTTACTTCAAAAAATATTCTCTTACCAAATGTTGCCTTCTAGTTTCGGAAGTTCTCTATTTTTTCGGATGTTCCCTTCTATTCGGATGTTCTCATTTCAAAGCCTTTCTTTTGCAAACACGAAATTTAAAATTAATAATTAATACTCAATATTATGTATATAATTTTGTTTTGAAGTGAACCTTTTAAAACGACCGTAACAAGTGATGAAAATTTCAAAGTGGAATCCAAAGTAAAACGCCAAGGGATGGAACAATGAGAAAGGAGTAGCGGCGTATGCCTTTGGATGTGTGTGTGTGTGTGTGTTTGTGTGTGCACACGTGTACGCGTTAAAGAGCTTACGTTTCAGCCGCCAATTAACACACAATTTAAAGTATTTCTGTCGCTCCTCTATGATTGACTGTAATTGCTAATTTTAGTTCACTTTATTGTTTCATTTATTTGTTTCATTGACTGTTGGAAGGCTTTGTTTTTCTACGTCATTTTTTCCAAGTATGAAAGGAGTAAATAAAAAATGAATATAGTTTGCGTATTACATGATATACTTACGAGGATACGTCTTTTTATTATCTGCATATGTAATTAAATTTTAAATTTTGCGTGTCAACACATTGAAAATATTTGCAAAAAAAATATTAGAGGCTAAAGATCGAGTAACAGAATGTACCAAGATCATTTTTGAAATTTTTTTCTCCTTGCGTACACGTATGTAAAAATTAAGAAACAAGTTTCAATAGAAGTTTATAAAAACACAAATATTAACTTGAAGTAACATTTAGTTTTTATCTCTTCGCAATTAGTTTACCCTACGAGAATACATGCATATTTAATATTTTCAAAGTATAATTTATATTGCATTAATACAAAACAACAAGCTGCTAAACCTTTTAGACTACCAAACCTTGGAGTTAATAAAAGTCAGTGAGTTCTACAAATAACCTTCACGGAATGAAATTTGACAGCCTTTAGAAGAAAATTGGCTATTTTTACATACTTTATTATTTTAATTTAGTTGTCAAAGTTTATACTTGCATATATTTATGCACGAATTAAATTATACGTAGTATTGAAAATACCTTATGTTCAAGTATCAAAAACTTATTCAGTTCATTCAAAAATACAAGTTCATAATTACACAAAAGATTTATTAGTGATAATAGTATAATGTACTTGTATTAAAAAAAACAGCAATTTATTTGTTAGTGACGGTAGTCTAATATAATCATATTAAAAAAACAATAATTTATTTGTTAGCGGCGGTACTCTAATGTGCTCGTATTTACAAATCAACAATTTATTTATTAATAACGGTAGTCTAATCCACTCTTATTAACAAATGAACAATTTATTGTTAGTAGCGTAGTCTAATATATTAATATTGACAAATTAATCATTCATTTGTTAGTGACGGTAGTCTAATATACTCATATTAAGTAATAGCTAGTAACCATCACTCTTTTTTTCATAAAAGACTGTTCCAGTAATATTACTCGAAGATGTTCTCGAAGATGTGAAATCATAATTTAAGAATTCAGGGAATAATTAGAACCATAATGAAAGAATATCCCTTTCATTGTTGGATTGCATTAATCTACCATTAATGAATTCATAGAAAGTAAACCGATATAAATATCTATTTTATCTAGTAGCCGTGAAAATTATCTTTATTTGATTTTGACTTTAATGTAATTAACATAAAATATCCGAATATTTACCTATCATCCCCAAGGTTGCGCTTGACAAATTATGTCAATAACTTAATCAATTCTACATTTTTACGTAATTAATCTTTAATCATCAATATTTTAGTAAAAAAAGGCAACGTCCAGGTAAATAAAATATGTTAAACGGAGGTTTAACGGTCAAAACACTGTTTTTGCATAAAAAGGTCACGTCTCCACCGGAAATTGAAAACGATTTGGGCTTCACTCAATTTGCATGAATATAGTGTAAAGTTGCAAAAGTCGAAGTTGTTTAGATTTATTTATTACGAGCCATTAATAATCCTGTTCAAATTATATTTGTTGTCTGGAGAAATTTGTGAATGACATATCGGGCTTAATGTAGTGAGTATTGGTTTTGAGCATTTTGTAGATTAGTTAACACAAGAAGGCTACATTACGTGATTTCACAGTTAGTTAAGTGGAATATTTCTCAAAGAGAGATATGTGTTTGTTACTACATTTTTTCTTTGAATGATAAGCATAATAAAGTGGAATATAATAAAGTGGAAATAATAAAGGAATGGAATAATAAAGTGGAATATAAGTAAAACTTTTGCTAAAAGTAAAATTAAATTGTAATTGGTATGCTGGATGGCAAAGATATTAATGATTCTGCTAATACTAAATAAAAATGTTGTACAACAGATGTAATATTACGTTAAAATTCATCACTTAGTCGCACTAATTTGTATAAATAAATTTCGAAAAAAAGGGCATTGATATTAAATAGTCCTTATAAATTAAGGTTTTAGCAAATCTGTTGGTTAAGAAAAAAATAATTTAATACACAAATTTCTGATAGATTCTTAAATGTTCAGTTATATGCAAATAATTCATTCGGTCTGCAAAATTTGCCCAATTTATAAAATTAAAATGTATGGACAACGGTAATTTCAATTTAAGCTGATTGTAAAATATCCTTTTATTAAACTGAATTTGCATATTTTATACATTCCACTATATTTAGCCACGTTATGAAACACCTAATGCCAATTTTATGAACAATATCTTTATTACAAACACTTTCTCTTAACAAATCCTTTGCCTTTTATCGAAGTCTCTGCGACCAGATGCGTAAAGGATACCGCTAGAAATACCGAGCTCGTTAATAACGTGCAGATATATCAAGGCAGATACCATTTTTGTTGAATTAAAGAGTTCCACTATCGAGTTTCAATAACTCATCATATTGAATTCAATGTATTTTATTAAAACATTAAATAATATCGACTTAAATATATTACGAATATTTAAATAATAAAGAAGAAACGTCAAAAAATATGAATTGTAACTCAATTATATGATAAATTGATTAAAAATATAAAATCTCAAAAAAATAAAGTATTTCCCCACAATCATATTTATCTCTAGAAATATATGAATTTTAAAATCGATGGAAAATAACTAATGCAGTAGTTGATGGAAAATAACTATTTGAGTAAATGATCGCTGTTTCGCTTCTATTGTCCCTTGACGGATCTTTTAAGACGGAGAATCACAGGTTGTAGGACTGTCAGACTACAATTTAGGCGCTAAGTCGTTTTCTTGATGATGTTTTTCTACTCTAAAATTTATGGCCTATCTTCTTAGGCAAAATAGTTTAAGACTGGACATATAATTTTTGTCTTATTACTTTATTAAATATTTATTTTTAAACATTTTAATAAAAATAATTTTTTTGTGATAAATCTGATTTTGAGGTACTTATATTTGTGATATTATACAATTTAGGCGCTAAGTCGTCTTCTTGGTGATGTTTTTCCACTCTAAAACTTGACAGACTTCCACAAATATGGCCTCTTCTCTTAGAATTTTTAACATTTGTAGTAGATTTTGTTTTCGTATTTAATATATTACATATTGATAAGCCTTCAATGTGTGGTAATTTGAGTAATTGGACTATATTAATTAAATAGAAAAAAGTTTATTTTATTTACAT
The DNA here is from genome assembly GCA_039881145.1 of Druceiella hillmani. Taxonomy (NCBI): domain Eukaryota; kingdom Metazoa; phylum Arthropoda; class Insecta; order Lepidoptera; family Hepialidae; genus Druceiella; species Druceiella hillmani. Next base: position 5,068,089 of record JAYKKI010000100.1, read on the forward strand.
TGATAATTACTAAATGTGTTAATATGTGTGGAATTACGTTATATGAAAATATGCGCTTATAATATTAACTCGGCACTATTCATCGTCAGCTTTTAATTATAAAACCCTTGCGCTGAAATATTTTTTCCCTTAATGTGCATAGAAAACAGTATATGTAGAATAATTACATCTACCATTATGATTTGAAATAATTAGGCCGACAGCAATGATGTAGAACCAAACTGAATTCACACATTGACATATTACTTTTCGTCACTGGAGCAGTTGAGTTCTTGAGACAGTCTGAACATCATCCATTGTGCCAGGTGGCCAACAATTCCATTACTGGTAACTTTGATGGTCGCGAAAACTAATATTAGTTATTATTATGTGCAAGAAAGATATAAACTTTTAATGTAACATTCTTTTATTTATAACAACAAATTCTCTTTAAGACTGTTGACATATTATTTTCTAAAATAAGCAATGTGTGTTATAACGGTTACACAAATATAAAATTAAACATTTAAGATAATAGAGCATATCAATCAGATACTACGTACGCATTAAAAATGCAAGAAAAACATTAATGTTCAAACATTAAGAAGAACATTAATGTTCATTAATGAACAAAATTCTAATGCAAAATTAAAAATAACTATAAGAGATTACTACATGCAAATATTATAGCATTCATTTACTTTTACATACTATGCAAATATTATGGCATTCATTTGCTGCAAAAAATAGACGTTTTATAGTCACGGAAATTATGATTAGTTAATACAACCAATAATAATAGGCCTTACCTTGGTGTCTATCCGTTTAATTGTATGTAACAATCTTCTAAATCTAGCCCGTTTGTAACCCAAAATGAAAAATAACATTTTAGAAATTTTTCATTAGTAACCGAAAGTGAAAATATAACTTTGCAAAAATAATGCGTTGACAACTGAAATTAAAATGCTAACCTTCTAAAATAACCCCTTAAGTAACTGAAAGAGAAAACGTAACATTTGTGGCTTCACCTCTGTATCGATCCACCTAATTGTCTGTCATAATCTTCAAAATCTAACCCAACAGTAAATGGAAGTGAATGGTCTCATCTCGATATCGATCCGTCTAATTATCTGTCACAGTCTTCTAAATCTAGCCCGTTAGTAAATTAAGCGAAAAGAAACATTTTAGAAATAATTCGTTAGTAAACGAAAGTGAAAATATAACTTTCTAAAAATAACTCGTTGATAAACGAAAGTGAAAAGCTTAGCTTACCTTTTAAAATAACCCCTTAGTAACCGAAAGTGAAACCGTAATATTTGTGACCTCACCTCTGGTATCGATCCACCTAATTCTCTGTCACAATATTTTAAGTCTAACCCGATAGTAGCCGAAAGTGAAGTCGATCTCTCATATCGGGGTCGATCTCTCATCTCGATGTCCGTAATAATTACTAGAAAAATTATGAGAATCAATGCGAATAATGAACTTTTATGGTTTTAAATCACATATTGGAGGGATTTTTATGTGCTTAAAAACTTTTTAAAATTACTCTCAAAAAATTTGACATTCACAAAAAGCAGAATTAATGTTTATAACACATTGTGATTAGAGGATGAAATTATAATTAAATATTACTTTTCTTAACAATCAAGAGATTATTATTTACCAAGGACTTTATTTCGAAGACCAAGAATACTTATTATCTGTCCAGAGCAACTTCTCCGGGCGATTTGTCCACTCATTATCCTTGAAAAGTTAAGAAAAGTCAACGAAGTAAAAGTTGAAACTTGTTGCTGATCACCGAGTAAGGTATAACTTTACGCATTCCATAATTGAGTGGCGTATAACAAGAATTAAGAAATTGAAGAAAATGTCCTCAAATTAGGATTTTTTTAAAAATTTGCAAATTTACAAAATTAAGTTAGTATGGATAGAGGCCAGATAGATGTATACAGTTCGTTCCTGGAAGCGACTGTTAATATAGTTATATATTTCAACCCAATAATTTACACATTTACGCTTACTAGGTTAACAAATAATATGTCAAAACCATTTCAGGTACTAGAAGAAGCCATAATTTCTTTATTACATATTATGGTGTTCAGAATATTTAAAAATTGGTGGAACCTTTCTTCTTCAAATTATGAAATACAACGATAATTTAAAAAGCTCCTTAAGTTTTGGATATTTACAACTTTTTAAACTTTGTAGTAATATTTAACGATAATTACTCGACATAATTATGTTATTACCGTCTGAAACTGCCAACAGCTAATGTTTTACAGATTTATTGAATATCCCTACAAACTAGATGTTAGTTGATCGAAAATAATTAGGAAATAGTTGAACTTCTTTACTACATTATCTTTCTTGACTCAGCAATTACGGGTTAGTTTGCTCTTCGTGTCAGGTTTACTACAGCTCACTTGAAGTACGCAAGTACGAGTCACGTCAAAAATGTCAAAGCTCGCAGCCACTATCCTTGACAATTTTATAAATTACCACAGCAACCAAAATATTACGGCTGCCAATATGTGACAGCAATAAATATATAACGGTAGGAAATATATAATAGTAACAAATATAAGACAATGGCAGTTATGTTAGAGCAATGTTGTATATATTAATTTACTAATTTTTTTTAAAATTTCTTTACTACCTATGGGGAAAAAACAGATACAAGTCATAGTGACTTATAAAAAGCGAGTTTTTCAAGAATTAGGTTAACTTGTATCCTAATACATCAAACCCCTCATCAAAATAATATTCTACGTACTTATATCCTCAGTTTTATATAAATATTTGTATAATACAATAAATATTCAGAAATTTTAAAAATAAATAAATGAAATTACAAATCAAGTAATTATTGAATATATTTGGCGTTAATTTTGTAGAAATTCATTATTCACAATTAAATGAAAGTACATGATGTAGTATTATTTCTACTTTCTTTAAGTTCTTTACCACGACGAATCCTTGCTAATAGCCCACCTGAAGACGTTGTTTTACAACAAAACCTAAGTTGTAATTATACTATATCACGTAGTTTCATTTAATTGTGGAAATCAAGTAATATAGGTAAACAAACAATAAATAATGTATTATAGGAATCAGCCTGTCATTTAAAATTTACTATAATAGTTACCAGTAATAGAATTAATAATAATAACCATCCTATGTATAATAACATTGATTTGAATAAAAAGAAAAGACGGAAACAAAAGAATTGAATAAAAAGACAATGTAGTATTGATGCTTTAAAAGGACTTAGTTTAATTGACTGGTTGTATTGAAGTAATGAGCTAGCAAATATATCCAGAGAATGAAATGTTCCGTTGCAACTATCACAAGGCCCGCGTAGTGGTACACGAGTACCAACATTAGTGCTAACGGTAGGTAGATAGAAAAGTGCGATGCTACGGGTCGCTCTACCTGACACAAAACTGAAACTGATTCACTGTATCGGCACGATCATAACGTCCATGACAAACGTTCTCCGAGTTCGATGCTCCTTTAGTGAAGAGCATGGTATATGAATGCATACAATGCAATACAATAGTCTTTTATTTGTGAGGTGTATTCCAAAACTTTGTACAAATTATATGTGTATAAAGAGTTTTAGGGCCAAATTTAACTGACGGAAGGCACGATTTTTCAACTTCTGAAGTTAAATTTATATTATGAATAATAAATGCACAGGTTACAATTCAATATTTACTCCAAAAGGTTCCAGTAACAACATATATTCGACGAAAAATTATAGGGTCTCTTTAATGATTTTTCATAGTGTGAAATTTTCCATTCTGTGAATGATTGCTTAGAGCAAGTAATAATCATATGCAATGTTCGATGAATAAGATGGATATATTGGCAATAAATATTTGTGATTTATCTAATTATTGGCAACTATATCATAATGAAGAAAATAAACTCGATCCTGTCAATTACATAGTTTGCTAACTAATCGACCTAATCGCTGAGAATAAGCAACCTTCAATTAATAAGGCCACTGATATTCAATCAGCGGTTTAGTAATATTTTGATGGCATATAATTAAAGTTTAAATATTAAATATTTCGTTTGTCCTAGACTAAGCCATTGGAGATTTTGCTTAACATATTTAATTAACTTCTCACCACTAGTTTCCAATCGCTTCAATTAATAAAAGTTAAATTTTAATGTTAATAATTATTTACAAACGTAATTTAACTCACAAAGTAGAATTGTTCGTAGTTCTGTTTGTCATTCAGGTCATAACAAATTATTTGGAAACTTTCGACAACCTTTTCAGAAAGCTCCTAAATAGGAGTCAAAATATATAAGCAGTTTGAAGGAAACCAATAATATAAATCGTAATGAAAAAAAGTGGAATATGGTTTACAATAAAATATTTACAGTATTATATATAATTTTCTATCTGTTCAAATTAGATACCTTAGTATATATGTCTGATGTGAATTGAAACTACGCTAATATCTGCTTAGGTATAATGTAGTGTGCTATGAATAATTTATCATAACTTAATTCATCATTCAATCTAAAAATTGTTAAGGTAAAAATATATTGTTTGCGAAAATACTCTTTTAAATTGTTACATCAGACATTTGGTAAATTTTGTCAGAATCAAGTTAGATTGTTAGTCTTTATCATGAGCCCAACAGCGGTTGCAAGTAGGGACGAGAGATGGAGATTATCGTAAAAATGCCTATTAAGTCGATCCTAATATTTTTAATATTGTAATTTATTTACATATATAAATTTATATATAAATTATTATATTATTATATATTTATATTATATATAAATTTAGTCGCGTTAAATTCGTTTTGACGTGATAGACACAACTTTTTTTCATTCGTAATTTTTGTCAATTTGTAAAAACAAATGACAAATACAATGGGTTATAAAATTATATCTTTATATTATTTTCTTATTGCAATCATAATAAATGGACACTTGTATGAAATTTGTATGTCATCTTCTTATATCAGAATACATAGATAATTATTAAAGAAGCCATCGACAATTAATGGGTCTTAGATTTAATTACTTGAAGTTTATTATAATATTGCAATAACAAAAAATTATTTCTGATTTGTGTGTATATATATATATATATATATACACGTGTGTGTGTATGTGTGTATGTATATAGGCTCAGCATTTGAGATGCCGAGATGAAGGGTTTAAAAAAACTTTTACAATATTAACCGTTAATATCGTGTGGCAGCGACGATTAAAGTTTGCAGATTCTTACGTGGCAAAGGAATGATTTATGGCCTAAAAACGGGGAGAATGATTTGCAGAAAATTATGATGCTTTCCATTTTCATCGTCTTCGTTGGAAAATGATTAGGTAATTATGTATATATGCGCATCACGGATGAGAGCTTGGAAAATTTTCCGCGTAAGTATTTATGTAATCAGTAATGGTGTTGATTTGACACTTATTAGAGTTTTTATTAAGCTGTTTAACGAAATGTTTTATTTCTTTATTGAATTGTTAAATTCGCTTCAATTTTAATTATAAGTCAATGTGAAATTTTTTAATCATACATTATAATGTGTGGCACATATTTTTGAAACTTTATTGAATTACGCATCAATATAATAAAAAAATGTTATAATAACAAAATGTAAAAATGCAATTCCTAATGTTAATGATTAAAAAATTTAATAAAGTTTTTTTGTAAAGTATTATAGGGAGACATATTCACGATCGGGGGATATGTATAACTTGCCTTTGTTGTCAAGTTAACCACAATCATTTTAATTGAATGTTCTGATCAAATGTTTTGTATAATTGATTATATAATAGTTTAAAACTATTTCATGAAAGTGTCTTAAAATTAAAAATTCTAAAGGAATTAAATTTTGTTAATAATTTGTAATCGTACAAGAATATATACTTATACATAACTATAGATCTATAAAAATGTGCAATGAGTATTAAGAAGTAAATACTGGATATTATTTGAAAATAAAGATAAAATTATTTATATATATATATATATATATATATATATATATATATACATATATATATATATATATATATATATATATAAAATATAGTGCGAATAATATCAGATAGATGGTATTAGTTACTCACGTTTGTCAGATTGTTTCTTGTCTATGGGAATACCGCAATCAAAATCGCAGGAAATTTAAGAAAATTTTGAGACCATATTCAATAGGTTAAAAGTGAAGAGTGAAACTTATTTTATTATTCGTTAGACAATTCGTTAAACAATCGCTTTACAGTTATTACTTTTATATATAAACATGAAAAATATATCGCATTTTCATATAATTTACTCTCAAGAGGAGTAGTTTATTTTATATAATATTTTGTTTTGTTAAGTCACTACACTTATAAGAATTCAAAAATTAGGAATTATAAAGGCTAAATTTTTCTATGTACAAATTTTATGTTTTAACAAATGTACTTTTTAAATTGAAAAAAAATTGAATGGGGATTTTTGGTTAACATAACGCGCAAGGCAAACAGCATCCAGGAGAGCAACTTGCTTTAGTTATTGAGCTGTACTTAATTAGCATTTATGGCATATTAATTGTAATGCAAACCTAATGCCATATAATGTTAAATTTTTATTAATATTTTAATAGTGAAATCCATAAAATTAATTTATATGAACATCGAAATTTTAATTACAGATCACAGATAACGATGTTCATTATTTTTATAACTTAAAAAAATATTAACCTAATATACCGAAATAATATTAACTTTCACATATTTATAAAAAAAATAATCCTCATATTAGACGACACAAGACTATAATACTATGCGAGTAAAATTTACACCCAATAATAATAATGATCATTATTATTAGGTTGGCAACTTATAAACCCGCTATCTCTGTACACAAACTTTTCAACTTTTTACATGTAGTATATACAATCAATCGTTAATTATAACATAAACACCGTCGGTATCTAACACTTATCGAGGTACCAACGTGTAGGTAGAGCTAAAGTTCCGCCCTTATAGAAATCTTTGGGCCTTTGACTGAAAACCGATGACGCTCGATTTTGATATGACTTTCGTCTTTAAATTTGCTATCACGTATATTATTAGACAGAGAGCGAAGCAGATAGTAATTATATGGCGAAAGATCTGGAGAGTGAGGTGGGTAAAGTACCACACTCTATCCAAGTAAAAGTAGTTTTACTTTTTCTATGTGGGGTAACGCATTGTTATGTAAGAAATAAAATTTACTTTGATTTGAAATAAGTTTAGCAGTGACTTTTCTCAATTGTTCACAATAAATCTTAGCTGTAATTGTACTATTAGCTTGAAATAGTTCCCAAGAAATAACTCAATGATTAGCTTGGTTTATACCTCACCATGCACTTAAACTTATATTTTATCCAATATTATATTTTGGTCTGGGTTCACCTTTTTCTCCACCTCTTAGCCACTGGCGTTTACACTAAAAATTAATATAAGCCACTCAGTTTTTATATTCTTTAACCAGATACTTTCACCCATCGTTGATACAATAGGAACTCAAGCACACATTAGCTCTCCTCTGAAGTTAAAAAAAGTGTTAGCTCATGTGGTAACCAAAAGGAATATTTCAACTTCTTTCTCAAAATATGAAGTTGCTTTTCCATTAGATTTTAAGAGCAAAAACTTAACTCTGCCAAACAACGCCAACTTAATCTGGGATGTAGTTCAATAAGGCTTTTAAATTTTTTCAAAATCAATGTTGGAGGTCATTTTAGATGAGGTTTAATGGACAGGTCAAAATTCCCTTCTTTAAAACTTCGGAACTAGTGCATACATTCACCCATCGTTTTGTATATATTTCGTGATACTTTGCTGGTGTTCCACCCTAAACGACATTCATGAAGAAAGAGTTAGAGGAAGTTCAATTCGAAAAACTTCAATTTTTTATTTATTCTTTACTCGCCGATTACTCAATTGCAAACTGAACAGAAGTTTGACTATCGCACTCTTTATATACCCTACAAGAAATATTCTAGAAGTTTCTATGATATACCAGAATTCGGTGGAAAAAGTTGCGGGTTCATAAGTTGCTAACCTAATATAAATATCTGCGTGATTAATTATTATATTTGTGTATAAATCATTTACAAAATGAATTTTCCCTCAAATCACATTGTTTTCTACAATATTTTTTTACATTTTTTACTTTTTTTTACCAAATAAGGATGACCTCCGGAACAACTTCGTTCTTGGTCGGGTAGCAGTATCAGATTAGATTATAAGTGTACGCGTTAAGATCCAAGATTGGTGGTTTTCACTAATAAAAATATATGTAATTAGTAAACCAATGAATCATTCAGTGTTAATTAAAGTTAAAAAATACATAAATGCCTCAACTGATACCAAATGAAATTGGCATGGATAACATGTTGTTATAGATTCCCTGCTGTATTTGGTTTATTTGTATTGACAAGTACCTATTGAAATTATCGAAATAATTTTTTGAATACTTTCGAAATTATCGAAATAATTTTTTGAACACTACTTAAAAAACAATTAGTCAAGATGGAAAATATTTAAAAAAATACCTACTTAAATTTATACCAGAATCCGGAATAAATTAATCGAATAACAATCGTTTTATATACCCTTTGAACTCTAATTCGTGTTTATTTTTTAGAATAATTTACGTATTGTTTATATATATATATATATATATATATATATATATATATATATATATATATATATATATATATATATATATATATATATATATATATATATATCATTTGGTCTGAAATAATACAATAATTAGAACATATTAGTAACAAAAGTAAAAAACATTCATAAAATATACAAATTGTGTAAGATTGTATACTTATTATCACAAGATTGTAAACTTTCTCAATAAAACCAACAATGGCACTGACTGATTTAAATGCCAAGTTTTAAGCTTTTAATTTTTTAATTCAATATGCAAACAAATAAGATATATTCATGAAATATAGCAATTTTGCAGATACACAAAGTTTTAATTTTATAGATTAAAGGAATTGATGGCAACAGCTACCAAAAATTAATACAAGAGCCTAGATATTTTTAGAAGTAGCAAAATGGCAGTCATTTTTTAAAGAAATTATAGGAAAAAATGGCAGCAACGGGATATGTTTTTTTTCATATGAAATGTAATAATACATTATCATAAATACATTATATTGAAATTAGTAAACATTACTCTGTTCATAAATACATTATCAACATTACTCTGTTCATAAATACATTATAGTGAAATTAGTAAACATTACATTATAATGAAATTAGTAAACATTACTCTGTTCATAAATACATTATCAACATTACTCTGTTCATAAATACGTTATAGTGAAATTAGTAAACATTACTCTGTTCATAAATACATTATCAACATTACTCTGTTCATAAATACATTATAGTGAAATTAGTAAACATTACATTATAGTGAAATTAGTAAACATTACTCTGTTCACAATAGGTAACGATTGTAAGTGAGTAACGCAAAAATTTGTTGGCATTAAATATGTAATTTTACATTGGTAAATAAAATAGTTCCGTAACTCAATTGGTAAATTGTGTATATCAAGGGAAATAAATATATTTTAATGAAAATAAAAATTCAGAAGAGGTGGACCGGAGAGTCTCGATCCAATGAAAGAAATACTGGGGTCATAAGGAAATCGCATTTACCATTTCAAATCACAATTACCGTTGTCCACTAAAAAATAGCTACGGACACGGCTATTTTACCGTGGCAAACCTATGGGTACCAAAATTGGACATTCGATGCCGAAACAAAAAATTTAATCCAGACCACTCAAAGACGAATAGAAAGAAGCAACATGGGTTTAAAACTCAAAGATAAGGTGGAGAATGCGGATATAAGTTACAGTCACTTTGCTTTCTCGCTACAAAAGAAATGGAAGTGGGCAGGTCACGTGGCTAGGTATAATAAAGTTACAGACACTTTTACTTTCTCGCTACAAAGGAAATGGAAGTGGGCAGGTCACATGGCTAGGTATAAAGACAACAGATGGACTCGGAGAGCGGTAAAATGGTCCGGACCGCAAGGAAAACGAGCGAGAGGCCGCCAGCGCACCAGATGGGCAGATGAAATAGCGAAAGTAGCAGGATGAGGTTGACTAAACACCGCCAAAGATAGAAAGAAGTGGCATACCTTGGAGGAGGCTTTTACCCGAAGGGGTCTATACAAAAATAATTTCTACTTATAATGTAACAACATCACAATACACAATATTAATGTAAATTATTATTTGAGATTCAGTTCTAGTTATGCAAAACATAATTTTGAATTATGTTTTATTATATGAATCGAAAATGATTTATAATTTTGTTTATTGTATGTAAAGAAATTATAGCTTTGTAAATTTTTGCACAGAATGTAATTTAATTTTATAAAGTTTTATTACTATTATTATTATTATTATTATTATTATTTAATCTAAATAATTTATTCTAATAATTTTCTCACTTTCATATTGTTTATTTCATATAAGTTTTTGTTGGCGACAATATGAATGTTTTTAAATTCAATTAAAAGTGCGTTAACAGATACATTAAATGTCTTTTCTTTGAAAAAAAGAAACTATTGATTTAGATAATTGTATTTCTTTTAAAAAATGTTTGCAACTTGATATGTGCATACCAAACTTCAGCCTTTTTGGGTAATATATACCTAAGAGAATTGTACTAATTAACAGCAGAATTTCAGAAAAGAAAGGAAAATTCCGAAAAATAAATAGAAGCCGAACTCATTAAATGAAAATATATTTTATTTATTGGCAACACAAAAAACATTTAACAAATCTCTCCCAAAACAAAACGAATAGTGTTATAATTATATTCAACAAGAGAAATCCACGTATGCTCGATTTTGTTGTATATTTTATCCAAGCGTTTTCACAAAAGTGGTCGGTTATCTTGTTTACATTATTAACAGCGGTTTGGGCGGCGCTTGTTGAGAGGTTAAGTGGAGGTAAATTGGAGCGCGCGGGCCGGACGCCGACTCGTTAGCGCGCGGATGAGCCGGAAGTGGAATTGCCCGCGTCGGAAGTGGTGTTGCCACAGGGAAACTGACGTTAGTACGCTGAGATTGATGTGGGTTCCTATTTCAAATCTTCTGCTTATTTTATGCCAAAGATTATTTTAAAATATCCTTATGTAATATTCTTGAATTGCTATAGATTTGTATCAAACTATGAAAATGAATTTGAATTTGTTAATATTATATCGTCTTTTAAGCAATATTGTACGTAGCAGGCTAATATTTACCTGTCGCAACTCTCGATGGAATTACTCGGATTTCATTCACAAGAGGGTACATGCAAAGAAATTGTTCATGGGTATAAAAAAATTTCCCAACAATCACTATATGTCATTTCATAAAAAAATAATTAGTGGCATAAATAACGAGTAGCTATCATTTCATCGATATAACATATCTAAACCTAAAAGTTCTATCTTTATCCAAATTCAATTTATTACAATAATTTAAAAATCTTATTTTGTTGAACTTTTTGGATCTATCCATGCAGCTCGAAAAAATTATTTAAAAAATGTTTAAGTTATTATAAGTTTCATGTTATTATTTTCTATGCGGAATTACATGTTTGCTGACAAAATGTAATAATTTTATTTTTATTGTATAACTGAGTTTGAAATAAATTTCAAGTTTATAGTACGATATACACAATTCTTGAAAAGACCAAGGAATATGGAATTGGTATCTACCACCTTTTTGTAGATTTCAAAGCAACATATGATTGCACCAACAGAAAGAAACATTTTGAGGAGATGTGTGAATTCGAAAATCCACCAAAACTTACTAATCTCCTCAGAATGACTTTAGGAAATGTCAAATGTAGAACTAAGCTTATGTTCGATGTGTCAGATGTATTCTACACGGAGAGAGTTCTCAGACATGGAGACTCTCTGTCTTTCATCTTATTTAATATAGCCCTTGAAAAAGTTATAAGAGACTCGGGGATTGACACCAAAAATATAATTCTGCAAAGAGCTACACAATTGCTGGCCATTGATGACATTGGTATAATTAGTTGAAAAATATGTTATGGAGGAAAATACGTTTACTGTCCTTAAAACTGCTGCTGGAGATGTTGGCTTAGCAGTAAACGAAGAAAAAAGAAAATTTTTGGTAGTAATCTTTAGAGTGCATGATGTGTAGTTGATCCCAATTGGAAAGTATACCTTTGAAGGAGTCACTCAGTTTAAGTATCTGGACACACTCATTAGCAGTAAAAATGAAATAAAAGTTGAGGTTGGAAACTGACTTTCTTTGGTCTCAAAAGACAACTTAAATCAAAACTCATCTCTGTGAATACCAAAATAAATCTACGTAAAACTCTCATCAGACCTATAATTTTATATGCAAACCAGGGTAATCAATAAAGCAGAAGAAAACAGGCTACTCATCTTTGAAAGAAAGATCCTTCGATCAATTTCAGGAGCGGTCAAACTTATATAACAATGAAAGGTATACTAAATATGGATGAGGAAACATTTTGAGAGTATGATTACTCTCAAGTCCTACAGAATCGGATGGTTTTGGCATGTTTTTCGACAGGAAATTCTGAACCAAATTAAAAAAAACTGACGTTCGCGAAGATTAGACAGTGTATTGAAGGACTTAACAATTTTGGGAGTCAACAGGTGGAGAAACCTTGCATCAAGTCATACTGCTTGGAGGAAACAGACTGGGAAAGCCGGGCTGTAGTGCTGACAAAGAAGAAGAAGTACCGATACACACAAGTTACAACAGATATGTGAATCAGCATATTTTTGTACTTAGTGGAAGGTAGTCTGAATAGTTACATAATTTACTGTAAGCTCATCGATGTTAGTAAGATATCGATATTCAGAAACTAAACATGGATTTCATCAATATTAAAGCACGAAAAATGCCGTTTATGTTACAAACAAAATCGCCTTTCTATACCGGCAATTCTATCCACCTACATGCCAAACATGCGTCGAAAAATTTATAAGAAAAAGTATGCGGACTTGCCGCATACAACATACTACAACATACAGAAACACAGAGTGGCGGCTTAATAATTTTGGACTCTCATTTTATGTATAATGAACGCGTACCTGAAAAGAGCATATTGCTTTATTTAATTCCTTTTAACAATATTTAGTTTTTATTTTTAGATGTACATCTATTATGCACGCACATACCATATTTTTAAAATATTTCTTCAGGCCTCAGCTATGAGTAATTTATTTATTTAATACCCTGAACAAACCATAAAATTTATTCTATTCGATATAGGTACGACAGTTCATTTTACGAAGTAACAAATTCCACCATAATTTTATAGGTATAATTATATTTTCTAAAGCCCGTCCAGACCCATGCATCAAATTTGAATAACATTATTAAGCAGCGGCAACAAATAGGTCTGCAAAAAGTAACTTTTTATGTATATTTCATGTAATATTTATGTAAATTTGGCAACGTCCAAATCGTTTTCAATTTCCGTGCCGAAACGTGACGTTTTTAGGGGACGTGACTGTTTTGACCGCGAGCACTTCCTCGAATATGAATAACGAGGAATCGCTCCGCCGATCTATTCGGGAGAGTTCACATAAATCTTTATCCACTCGTCTTATATATATTAAATAATTAGCAATCAAATTTAAATAGCAATATCATTTTAAGAAGCGTTAATAAAAAAGCCAATCAAATAGCCGATCAAATGTTATTATACAATATTATTTCGGATTATATTTGTTTGCAAATTTCATAGGTATGAGAACCATGTATCATAGTTTGAAGAGAAAAGTGTAAATTCCGTTGCGGTTTATAGACGGCTGTTAAATATAATCAATGATAACAGACATAAAATACCTTTATAAAAATGTATATATTAGTGATAGATGTAATACATAAATGAAAGTTAAATAATAACAAACAAATCATCAGTTATAAGATAAGTGGAGTAAAAGTGAAGATAACAAGGAGCTAGACAAAAAGGTATTTAAATCTGTCCCCTTCATATCTTATGTCTACTTAGAATTGATCTTTACGATTCATAGTCAAAGCCATCGCCATGGATTTAGATATTTGTTGGTTTCACTTCAGTCCAACTATTCCTAATGCTCTTAACTTACGAGAATATGAATGGGCCTTCCTTTTCAAGTATGCAGCCAATCCTGTTTTATTATAACGTTTTATGTGATGCTTCATCAGAATTCTCTGATTATAAAATTTTGACCTTTAGTTTATTTATAGTAAGTAACTCGAATTTAGATAATTTTTTAACACAAAGACAGTAAACTGAATTGAGATCTATGCAATAGAAAATAGTACAAGGAACAAACTGTAGACTATAGGTATCTAAAGTAAAATCAGAACTCCACTTATTTAAATTATTTCTTTTTTTCACACGCCAAGTATTTAATGAATAAGGCTCGATATTCAGAAATATTGCTCAATGAAGCGAACACAACGTGCTTTGAGAAAACTATTTTTTTTTTATATTTTAATGAAAATGAGATTGCATTTTAATCTACACTTAGATTTTTAGACAATTGTATTAGACAAATTCATGTTTGATGACATTTATGTATACTTATTCTAAGATACATCAAAATCATTGTATCGAAATACGTGATCATAGGGACTTTGGGAGGGGATATATATATATATATATATATATATATATATATATATATATATATATATATATATATATATCCTTTTTTTTCTTTTTTCCTTTGAATAGGTTTTGAAAAAATAAACGCAAAAGATTGAAATATATATCGGCATATTAAAAGTTATAAAAATAAATCAGCCTTTGTGGAGGCATTTCAGATTAATTACACAATAATTATGTAAAAGTTAAATTTCCACTAAGATGGATCCAAACATACATTACATTAAATGGGTCTAAAAAAGTTCACGACCTAATTGTTATTTTACACTGAAACAAAAAATTTAAAAAGAATATTTTTACTCTGCTGCAAGTGATGTTTGCATAAATATCTCACATGTCTATACAAAAAGAAATTCCTCGCTTGATTGTTGAGGGTTACACTGAAATATAATTTTGAAATAGATATTAGCTTTAGACCGAGAACCAAGTAGCATTTCCGCTTGATATAAAATCGATATACTAATAAACCATATTAATCAAAACATATGTTGATATTATACACTGGAAAATTGTTAAGTGTTATTCGAGTACTTAATCTTATTTTTTAATTTTATATATTTTTTTTATTTGTTATTTTACATTTCGAATACTTAATTTGCCCCCCCCCCCAAGCGAGGAGGTAAATTAAGTACTCGAAAACATATTTAAAATTCCAGATATGTGTATCGCTTGAAAGTCTAGTTACAAACCTGTCAAAACTACTTTTTTATTTTAGTTAGTATATCTTTAAATATATACTAAAAATATGGAAAATTACGTCACCTTCACTTCTTTCAAAATTACTGAACCCGACATTATGAAAAAACAATAAAATATACTTAATTATACTAAATATTTATTGCATTATAAATCTCATATTAAAGGTAACCTTATATAAATAAAATAATTTTCCTCGAAACGAATTGCAGAATTCAGCTACGTATTATTATCATTTATTTATATTAATATAATTAAGTAATCGAAGTTCATTTATAGTGTCATTACTAATTATTAATTATTACTAATTTATCGCATACTAAAATATATACTCTGACATCATTTAAAAACTGCATAACGATAAGTACGCAAATATTTTCATCTAAATTTAACCCTGCGCAGGTTTATTGTCTCAACGCTTCCTGGGCAATATATTTTTAATTCATTAATATATGTGTAAATAAGTCCATAAACTGATCAAGGTTACAAAAGAATTATTTTTTTCTTGTAACATCACGACTGGTAACATTACGTGGCAACATAGCCAAACTATGTATTTTAAACATTGTAAAACATATGTGGACGGATATTTTTTTCAATATATTCTAACTTTCGTTATCCGTAATAAAATATATTTCTTGTAAATGTACACTTGTATAAATTAAGCGTTGTGGATATACAATATTATTAATGTGAAAGTTTCAAAACGGACAAATCGAAGAAACTACAAAATATATGAGTGAAAGCATTCGAAAAGAAATTGTTTTTATTTATATTTAGTTGAACTCTATGTACAAAATAGTACTGAGTGTAAAACAATATTACTAAGTGTAATGTTGTTATGCTCAATAAACATATTGTACCCACATAAAACCAAATAAAATATGACCCCTAGCATCTCCGCACACTTTGATGAAAAAGATGCAATCCACGATATTGTCTACATATAAGATAGTCGTTTTGAAGTTGAACCAATTACCACAGTTTTTAAGGTTCAATTTTAGAACACTAACGATATTTATTTTTAATACAACTTCATTGATTTTGTTAATACAACGATGTTCATCCTAAGCTGTTTACGTATTGTAACTCGTCTTTATTCCTAGTCCCGCTGCCTTTCCGTAATACATTTTCATTACCCCACTTATTCATTTTAAACTTGTCATATCCTATAAAATTATTAAATGAACAACAAAACCAACGCATTCACAAAAGTATCAAATCTCATTCAACTTTTCTCATAAATCCGATGTACTATATAGACATAGCATATAACTGCAGACAAAATCCACACAACCACCAATCACATATTTAATATATAATATTGTAAAATGAATCAAAATTATGTATAAAGTCTAAATGTGATGTGGTGTGTAATACTCAAAAAATGATGTCCAGATGTTTACTAAAATTCAAGAAATAACGTTCCAATGTCTGTATCAGAATCGATACAGACATTGGAACAGAATAGAATTGAAAGTCGAATTGAAAGTCGAATAGATCGAATGTCTGTATCATGAAAAATACTCTACTGAAAATTATGAATAATGCTTTTAGAAAATATTCGCTAATGCGTTATTTACCGAGAGCATTCAAATAATTATTCATGAAAACAGTACAGCGTGAGTTTATAAAAATCTATTCTCGTATTCACTAGTAAAATAAGCTCTTTATACGTTAAAGTATAATGTCACATATATCAAAAACCTTTATTTCAATATAAATATTGTATCTCTTCAAGAGTATTTTTTTAAAAATTATTCAATCTTCAAACCAATATTGTTTTGTAATTTTCCCAACCTGAAAAGTTGTCGTTTTGTCGTTTGATTTCAACAAGACGTTTACTAATTTTTTTAATGAGAATTAAATGACTGTGTTTATGACCTTTTTGGACAGGTGTTTTTTGTTTAATTTTAATATACGCTGCAGTAATAATATTCTATAATTAAAAATCGTTTTGGATTGATTTATGTTTAATATTCGTGAAGCTAAATACTATCTTAATAACCGTTCAGCTAAATAGACGAATTGATTTAAATTGACGAAAAAACTTAAATTAGAAAGTTTATTTTTGTGTCACCTAAATTTCTGCTTAATAATTATTTCTACTAGATTATCATAGTTCACATTTATGAAAACTCATTTGCATAATACAGAACTGCTTTTCAAATTCCTGATTACTCAAATAAGCTCAAGCGGTATTTTTTTATGAGGTGGGAGTTGTTTATATCAAAAAGTAAACGTAAGTTTACGCTCGAACGTTTATATTTAATAATTAACTACATTGAGATAGCGGCACACAAAAAAGGGAAATTTTTATCAGCCTTATTCGAGTAAAACGCTTGATCATTCGAGTTCAATACATATATATATATATATATATATATATGAATATATTTTATTATATATTACGCCTCGAACAACGCCTTAGTATTTTTGCATGAAAATCTGAAAATACAAAAGCTCGAGCTTTGACCTCTTTAATAAGGAAGGAACTGGGCGGTTCGTTTGCTTGACATTTTTTGATAATTGCCTCCAGGGCATTAAACAAGGAAACCTCGCATCAGAATCCGCTTAACGAGCCTTTGTTGTTTTAGATCAAAGGTAGGACAATTTATTATATATATATATATATATATATATATATATATATATATATTATATATATATATATATATATATATATATATATATATATATACATACATATATATATATATATATATATATATATATATATGTATATATATATATATATATATATATGATATATTTGAATGTTATGTCCAATAAAATATACATAATGTTATTATTACCTTTTCATTACTTCAACTCAGGTCGCTTGGCATGTATTATACTGAATATGGTTATAATTGTTTCATTATATTTCTAATTTAAAAGTAATTAATCGTCAATATAATAATCATCGCCATGTTGTACTTCATGACTCCAAGGCACTGCAGGAAGAGGATAACATCTGCGTAAAATTCAGCTGGCTTAGGTTGAAAAATTGGCCTACGAACTGTCGTAGAACTGTCTACGTCATTAAAGTTTTTTTTGCGCAAAGTGTTACTGAGCGATATAAACAAACAATAATCAGTGGGTGCAAGAACTGGGGTACATGGCAGATGAAGGATCAAACCAAAACCCAAAACTTTTAGGCGGATCTGTTTGATATATGAGAACCGGGCTATGGCTATGGCTGGTCCGGGCTAATTTAATGAGTTTAACCACGTACCGTATTTGAAACGTTTTTTCAGTCGGTGTATATGGTTATCTATAGTTTCATGGAAGCACCGAGTTTAGTTGCTAGCCAGCGTGTCGTTAATCGGCTATCTTCTTCAATTAACAATTTAACCTCTCGCTATCCAATTCCACCGGTCGACCAGAGCGTGGTTGATTAATCAGGGAGTAATATCCTGTGGGAAACCGCTGGAACCATCGTTCTCCAGTATCTTCAAATATTACTTCAGGAGCTACGCGTTGACATATGTTACGTGTAGCTTTGGCAACAGAGTGACCAGATTGGTATTCGTAAAAATAAACAGTGTCTCATATGCATCTTGATGTCGTCCATATTTTATGCGTGTCAACACTGCAGCGTCTTAGTTACTACTGAATCAGTGAGAGTATGCCGCGTCATTTATAAACCTTCGATCATGGAATCTTCTGGAGCGTTCCCATCTTTTCCAAATAATTTTTGAAAAACTCTCATTACTACCAAAAATTTCAAAACAAATATTCGTTTAATTAAAAGTTAAGATGTACAGAAAATTACAAAATCACAAACACTTAATTTTTTATTAATCATTAAAATAATTTTTAAAAACGAACTAATGTATAAAAATACACATAATACAATAACATTTCACAGAAAAAATACACTGCATACATATACAATTACATCACAATGAAGCTCATCATCACGCGTTCGAAAAGTTAAATACGCAAATATATATATATATATATATATATATGTATATATATATATATATATATATATATATATATAGATATGTGTGTGTGTGTGTGTGTATATTTATATATATATATATGTATATATATATATATATATAAATATACATGTTTATCAATATACATATGTATATATGTTTTTATTGGATTCTGTTTCGAACTTGTTGAAATAAAGACGTAATTGCGTTTCTGTGGATAAAAGATTTATTTACTTGTAAAACGTTCCTTCTACAATTTGCTAGTAACATTATCTTATAAACTAAACATTTACTCACCTGTGGATAAAAGAAACAACATTTAAAGCCCTTATTTCGGGTTTATCCTCTGAATTCGGCAGGTAAGCTTTTTAAAATAAAATACTGAATCAAAAACAAATCTAACCTATCAAAATCTTGTGACGTTTGATACGAAAGCTAACAGCGACCTCTATGGAACTTATCATAGATAACGCGGCAAAGTTTAAATGAAAGGATACCTATAGGTTTTCTTTACATCTCCCCTCCGACAGAAGAACAATTACAAGTGTGATTGCACGTAATTGTTCTTTTCTCAATCGACAAACTTACTCAGTTTTGTAACATGAAACAAATTTGATTCTTCCTTCTTGTTACCGGCATCTACTTCATAAATTGTATTAGAAATTTTTTTCAAGATCTCGTAGGGTCCAATTCTCAGTTCATCTGTTTTCTTCCTATTTAGTCGATTACCGTTTTCCACATAGACTCTATCTCCTTTTTTAAAGTCATATTCCCTCCTTGAAAGGTCATATCTCTTCTTATTATACTCATGAGATTTAATTGCATTTACATATGCTAATTTTCTATCTCTTCTCAGATCTTCATTTGAACATCTTGTTTTTAGTTCTGATGGAAGAATATTTACATTTTCTCTTTCCAATAGGTATTTTGGTGCAAATTTGGTAACAGTGTGTTCTGTTTCAATATATTTCTTTACACAATTCTGCGCTATTGTTGTCCATGCAATCTTTTTTTCGCTTTCATTTATTTGGCATCTTATTTTATTAACTAAAGTTTGGTTCAATCTTTCGTTAAGCCCATTTGAAAAGGGAGTGTCCACCGCAGTAAAAATTATTCTTATACTGTTATCTTTCAGAAATCCCTTAAATTCTTTAGAGTTTATACCAGGATATTGGTCCGTTAATATCATATCAATTTTATGACTTTGTGTCACTTGTCGAATAAGTTTAATAAAATCGTTAGAGCTTTGGTTTTTTGACGTCAAGATATAAGCATATCTAGTAAAATGATCAACTAAAAGATGCAGGTACTTTTTTGTTGACCGAGATCCCCCAAAACCACCAATTGTATCAATTGATACAATTTCAAATGGGTGTCTTGCTGGTCCTAAATGTGACAATAATCCATATTTCGGCTTTCTCCTTGTTTTATTTTTAATGCATATTTCACATTCTTCGCAAGTCTGTTTAATTTTTGCTATGATATTCTTCGCTGAATAGTATGGTGTTAATTTATTTATCATTTGTGTTGTTCCTAGGTGGCAATAAGTAATGTGTACTTTTTTTATCAATGTTTTGCTTAATCCTTCTGATAGTATAATTTTGTTTCTTCCTTTATTTTTCTTGTAGTATATTTCATCTCTTAGTATAAGTCCATTTTTATCTTTTTGTATTTCTTGATTTGAATTTTTATCTATTTTTATTTCTTCTATAGTTATTAAATTTACCACTTTCAAAGCATCATCATCATTATTTTCACTGGGATCTAGGACTGGATTTCTGCTCAAACAATCTGCCTCTATATTTGTTTTTCCAGGATTATATTTAATTTTGAAATTGTATTGGGATAAATAATATGTTAGGTCTCCGAGCTCCTCATCAGTTCTTGCTTTAATATTCAAGTTTTCTAGTGGTTTATGATCAGAATACACCGTAAACTCCTTTCCCATAAGCAAATGCTGCCAGTATTTTATAGCTTCTATTATTTCTAAACATTCTAGGTTTGCCTTCTTCTTTTTTTGTGTATCTGTTAATTTTTTTGAAAAATAAGCAACTGGTTTATTGTCTCCATTTTTATCAGGTTGTTTTAACACTGCGCCTGTTCCTTTTGCACTTGCGTCTGTATAAATGTTTATTGGTAATTCTGGATCATAAATTTTCAGAATTGGTACAGAGCACAGTAGTGTTTTCATTTTATCAAATGATTTTTGACATTCTTCAGTCCACACGAATTTCACATCTTTCTTTAACAAATTGTGTTAAAGAAAGATGTGAAGATGTGACTTAGACCCGTTCAAGATGATAGCACTGTGTGGCACAAACTTGTGATGAAAATTTACTTTTCCTAGGAATTGTCGTACATTTTTTCTTGTTTCTGGTATTGGAAAGTCTTTTACTGCTACCAAATAATATTTTAGAGGCCTCACTGAATTGTTTTCTATTATGTGGCCTAAATACTTGGCATAACTACTTGCAAATATGCACTTGGTAAGTTTTAGTCTAAACCCTTCCGTTTGTATTGCCTCCAGTAACCGTGATATATGTGATATATGTTCTTCAAAGGTTTTTGAATAAATGAGTATATAATCTATGAAACTTACTGCAAAATCAGAGAGGTTATTCTTTCTTATGATGTTAGTCATTATCCTTTGAAAAATGGCTGGAGCAGTTTTTAGTCCAAATGGTAAGCATGTCCATTGAAAATGACCTTCCTGAGTAACAAAGGCCGTTTTGTACCTATACCGTACTTTCAATGGAATTGACCAAAACGCTGAATTAATATCAAACGTTGAGAAATACTTACAGTTTACTGTTTTTGTCATTAGATCTTCAATCAATGGAAATGGCTGTGATTGTGGGACGATTATCTTGTTCAATTCCCTGAAATCTATACAAAGTCTTGTTTTTCGTTCATCTTCCTTTTTATAAGCCAGAGTTACTGGGGCAGCAAACGGGCTGTATGATTCCTCAATCAAATTTTTCTCTAATAATTTTGATATTTGTTTTTCTATCTCTCTTCTATCTTCAACTATACATCTGTATGGACGTTTGCAGCAGTATTTATCCACCATCAGGTTAATATGAGCTTCATAATCTCGTACAGTGCCGACATCATATTTATCCTTAGCAAAGACAGTCTTAAATTTGTCTATGAGCTCGTCAATCTCTAATTGTTGTTGTTTATCTAGATGATTAACGATCTTTTCAAATTTATCAGTTTTAATATGTTCATTGAAGTTTATTTCGTTTTTCACCTTCTCCATTCTAGGGCTTCCTAATCTTGGTTCAGTTTTGTCTCCTAGTACATCAGGAATGTTGACATTTGTATCGTTTTTTATATTAAGCTCTTCTTTCTGACCTTTTTGTGTTATATTTAAGTCTTCATTTTGAATAAGCTTGAATTTTCTTATACAATCTAAACCAATTAGGAAATCATATTTAAAATTTTCTTTGTCTATGACTAAAATATCCATGTTTTGTTCCACATTATATATTTTAATTTTTAATGTTACCATACCTTTTGTTTTTTTCTCACCATTAATAGTCTTTAAATTTACTATTTGTGTATTATCTGTACTTTTTTCTTCATTCCGTATATTTAATAATTTAGCATTAATTAATGACACATTTGAACTTGAATCATAAATTCCAGTTACTTTCACAGTGTCATTCAATAGTAAATTTATTTTTATTAATGGTGGCACCTCTAGTTTTTTGGATCTGTGTTATTCAGTTCTGTTTCTATTTCGGAGTTATTGACTGTTCTCACTATTGATTTCTGAGTTCTATCTTTAAACCAGCAATTCTCCTCTGGGTGATAGCGTTTCCCTTTTTTTTCGTTGACACAAATTTGGCATGGTTTTCTTTCTTCAATTTTTTTTTGTTTAAGGTCAGAATTTGTAAATCCTTTTTTTTCATACTTAGTTTTCCCAACGAGGTGTTCTAGTTTTCCTATTTCATTATACAAATCTTCTGTTTGTTGCAAAGTTCCTCTGTCGATTTTATCGGCAACAAAATTAGGCAAGCCGAATGCTATTAGATCAATAAGAGTCCTAGTATCAATGTTCTTCCTAATTTCCAGTAGTAATTTCTCTTTCTTTAGAGCGTACTCGAGTAACGGACCTGCTTGGTATTTAAAACCTAGAGCATATCTCATGGATGACCAACCTTTATTTGCAAATGTCTCACAGAAGCATTTCTCCCATTTGTTCCACTCTGATTCTACTGTGTATTTTATTAGCATACAGTCGTACCAATATACACTTGACGACTCCATAAAATTTTTCAAAATCTCTATATTTTTTTTGTCTTCGTTGACTTTGAAACGTTCACATTCTTTATTAAAATTATTAATCCACTGGTGGGCATTAGTGGTTTTACTTGTGAACTTTTCTATCATAAAATTCTTCGCTATCTTGCCTAGATTTCTGATTTTTGTTCTTTTTCTTGTATTTTTTCTAACAGTTTTTCCAAAGAGTTGTTTGAGCCACTAGATTTAGACTCTGGATGACATTCAGTTTCTATTATTTCTTCTAGATAAACATCATTAAACTGCAAGTTTTGAGCCTCATCCACATATGCTTCCGATATCTCATCTGTCAAAGTTATCCAAATTTTCCTTGTTTGGTGTCTTCTTTGTAACGTTTTTTTTTATTTTGGCATAGTTTATAGTACTCATAATTGCTTTGTGTTGATTCACTGGTTGATATTCCGTATTCCATAGATCTGACCACTAGTTGTGGCAATTGAGGTTATGCATAAAATGTTGGTTTTTCCCTCGGATGCTGTCTTCACAGCAAAATCAAATCTTAACTTATCCATTATTCTCTCGAAATATACGCAGAAAATGCTGTTTTATAATGTTTTTATTGGATTCTGTTTCGAACTTGTTGAAATAAAGACGTAATTGCGTTTCTGTGGATAAAAGATTTATTTACTTGTAAAACGTGCCTTCTACAATTTGCTAGTAACATTATCTTATAAACTAAACATTTACTCACCTGTGGATAAAAGAAACAACATTTAAAGCCCTTATTTCTGGTTTATCCTCTGAATTCGGCAGGTAAGCTTTTTACAATAAAATACTGAATCAAAAACAAATCTAACCTCTCAAAATCTTTTGACGTTTGATACGAAAGCTAACAGCGACCTCTATGAAACTTATCATAGATAACGCGGCAAAGTTTAAATGAAAGGATACCTATAGGTTTTCTTTACATATATATATATATATATATATATATATATATATATACATATATATATATATATATACATATATATATATATATATATATATAGACATGCCCATTTTCGCCCGTTTTCTGCATATCGTTACTTAATTTCGGATGTTAATTTAATCAATGATGTTTATCTTTCTTTTCGTTTCAGTGTATTAGAATATATTTATTGACCATTAATTAACACCATTTATAACTTTGCTCCTTTTAAATCTTGAAATATATGCTCCCCAAAATAAGTCTTATCTAGTTTTCAGTGGATTATGCGAATATTCAATTTTTAAAATAATTTATGTCCATTTATTACTAATAAAACACCACTGTGCACAGGCGCCGAGTGATCCTCTAAGAGTTTTCCCCATCACAGTAGCCCCTTGCAATCGAAACCCGCCTTATCTCCACTTGTATTGGACACTTGTTTTATTTGGAGACATTTCCCAGGAAACTTGAAAAGAGCTTTCGCTTCCTTACAATCGTCTCTCAGATTTAATCCACGAAGAGAACTTACGTCCTGTGAAAGTTTACCGTCTCAATGGAGTTTACATATCATTTGTTATTACGGATGATACGTAAACTCCATTGTGCCGGTAATTGGATTATTACAATTTGTGAGTTTAATTTTACCAAATTGCTTTGAAATACAAATGGGTACATACGACGAAAAAATTACATGTGAAGATTCGAATTTTTTGACATTTTTAAATTTACTACGTTTTAAGATTAAAATTCAATGAAATCGTTAGTTAACCAAGTGTACAATATAAATGGAATTCATAAAATTTCACCCGTAAAAAGAAATTTAAATTTCATAAATATAATCAGCAGGGGTTATATTTTCTATGTAGAGCCACACCGCTGTTGCAACCCTTTGATATTTTCCAATATAATTGTTTTTTTTTAACAAATCAAAATGAACATGATAAAAGTTATCAAGTGTAAAGGAATAATATTAATTTCTTAAGAATCTTTTTTATTTTTGTAAAAGAACGTAGAACGAACAATATCGCATAGATTTTGTAAGTGTCTTGAGGCTCAGTTTGCTTCTTTCATAAGATTAAGGACCTAGTTTAAACAGGAAACGGCCAAATAAACGAATCTCACACATCGATGGTCCCGGACCTTCTATAAAACTGAATTACTTTATTTTTCATAAGTGATCACTAATAACGATTTCCAAGCGCCATAAGCATTTAATAGCATTTAATATAATTAATTACGTAGGATGGACATTTTATCATGAGTGTCTCAAAAAGCTATGACATCATCGCTGTATCTTGCGTACGTACTAAAAATAAGTTTTTAAAAACCGTAATTTTTTCCTAATTAAAATTAGGAAAAAATTACGGTTTTTAAAAACTTTCGGAAACACGGAGGTCAAACCGCATATTTTTCAATATATCTTAGAAAGTGTACCACCAGCAGTTAGGAAAACAAATATTTTAGAGACCTTTATAAGTAAACACTTCAAAGAGATGCCCACACTACCTTCACTACTTCTAGTCCTTAATTTTCAAACCACGCTCCCCTCCCCTCCTTTCCCAATTTCAGTTGAAATATTTTTGGGTATTAGCCTTTCTATCAAGCGGTGTCTCTGAAAAATGGTTGTGATGCACTGACAGACAGACATGTGAGTGATCATATAAAAGTTCCGTTTTTCTTTTTGTTGTACAGAAATGCGCGTATATTATGTCAAAAACTTTTATAATATGAACATATTTTAAATATTGAAGAAGACAATAAAAATATTTATTATATATATATATATATATATATATATATATATATATATATATATATATATATATATATAAATATATTATTTCATTTTCAATTTAACAAAATTGGAAATATTAAACAGAATGTTTTCGGCTGAAAGCGTATGTATCTATATCATAAATCATGAAGTACGTGCTTCAACATACTTGAGGCAATCTTTATCAATAATCCTAATCAAACAATAGTTTCCTTACTCTTTAGTAATAAGATGAAATGCTGAAATCTCCGTTGAATCAGATATCGGCCCCATAAATTATTATAATTTAAATGAGTATAATTTTAGTTATCATTTAATGAAATGTAATGTAATTTTATTTATCGCATTGTTATTTAAATTTGTATTCAAAAATTTAGAATACTGTCGTATGTTCGAGGTATAAAGATATTGTTTACTTTCATATGGAGTCAATGGTTACCGCTATTCAAGTCCATTGAGTTATGTTAAATACATAGAACATTCAAAAGAACAATAATTTAGTTAAAAAATTATTTGGAACTTCTTGTTTTTAAAATTGTTTTTAATAATTTGAATTCAAATCCCTTTTGATGAGAAAAAATTAACAATTAATTAAATCACTAATTTCATGATTTCATATATTTAAGAGTTCCGAGTTTGCATCAAATCTGTACACTTTGCACGTCTACATGGTGTCTTGCTTAAAAATGGTGCACTTTACTTTATACTCTGAAATAACATTTAAGTATTAAAATTGAATCAAAACCGCTACTCTGGATTAGTTATCTAATCTACTTTTAATGACAAATGTACGTTTACTTCGGTTTTATTTGAACATTTATTTAAGTAGTAAGATTTTTGTTTGTTTTAATTGAGCATTTTCTACAAATCCCTGTAACAAGACATTTTCAATATTTTCATTCTATTGTAAATTTAACAAGGTTATTTTAAAAATTCTCACAGAAAATCTAAAATACTAAATACTAGAAGTTACATAGCTTATTACAAATCTAACGCTCGCATTAAATCGAAAACGTGACAATGAATTCGATCCAGCAAAAATATACATAATAATTAGAAATATAGAGACGGTACGCGGATCTGCATGACCATAGCGAATTTCCTATATCCTGTGCAGTCTCACCCGTACATGCTATAATGCTTTATTCGAATTTTGATAGAAATCCTGCACTGTGTACCATTTTCAAAAGTGTTTGCTCAGTTCCTCACTATTTGAATGATGTTTACTCGAAAACCTCTATTTGTGTTCAGGTGGGATCGGCGACAATCAATTTTATATGGTCAAGAAATTAATTTATAATACAGCGAAATGACCAGAAAGTTAAACATTGTTGACTAAAATAAGATCTAAGATTAATTAACCATACCCAAAAAATGACATAACTCTATAGAAATGGAATACGAATATTAAAAAAAACGCTTCTATAAGACTCTTGCTCTTCTATAAAATATTAAAAACTAAATAAATGAGCGAGTGATAATCATACAAATATTATCACAAAAAGAAATAACACAAAACGCAAAACGAATTTTTGTTACATTATTTTTTAATAGATAAGTAATTGTTTTAAGAAATAAAAATAACAATAAAAATCTAATGAGGTACATAATCAGTTTTCAAAGACGATCAAGACATATATATTTTTTTAATTTGTAGCCATTGCCTAAATAATTAAAAATATACTGTTTAATAACATTGGCATTAGTTTTGGTATTAAAATTAATTTTATTTGCTTTTTAATAAAAAAATTCAAAAATTTGTCATATAAATATTTGAAGATTGAAATAAAAATTTTAACAGGTTTATTTCTCCATTTTCTTTATCTAAAAGGGTCATTGTTAGTGTTGTATAACCAAACTTTTGGTTTAGTTATGTCCGTCGTCTGTCTATACGTCACAGCTATTCTACTTGCAGACTAATAGTTGTGTGTGTGTATATATATATATATATATATATATATATATATATATATATATATGTATATATATATGTACATATTTACAAAAACTACAAAATTATGAAATAAAACGTTTTGAAAAAAATGTTTAGCCTATCTCCCTTACACAAATAGAAAAAAATATATATACTTAAATGTTAGGTCTTAAAGTAAAATTGAGAATTTATAATTTCCAAGCGGTATTTGTGAAATAATGCACCTAAAAGTGACCTATGATATATCAACTCTCCTAATCTTTCGGTGGGGAGTTGTAAAGATTTTTAAAAAATCGCATTCTACCATCTAGTTAGAACTTTCAGAGCTAATCTGCATCAAAGACTGTAGAAAAGTAGAAGACAAATATGGACAAATGCTATAGAGAACCTTGTATTGTGGGTGTCTCGACACGCACTTGGCTGGCTTTTTAAAATAATTTAGTCTTATTCAACATATTTATCCCGTCAACTTAAAGCATAATAAAAATAACCGAAAGCAATGAACAGAAAGAATTAAGATACTCTTAAAACCTTTAATTGACCTTATGTGTGAAACGACCGATTTTTATAGCATGAATTAATTTACATATAATACACTTACTGGAGTCAGTTGGAAGCAATACTGCAATGTCTATTATATATATTCATTAATATTATTTTAATATTTCTACCGCCTGCATAAAAAAACGAAAAGACAATAGAAATTAATGCTACAAAGGGGCTGATTTTTTTCTGTTCTTTGAAGCTACCAGGTTTTATTTGTCGATCAACCCAATTTCATTATTTAAAAATGTTGTTAACATGTTATTTTATTTCTTGGATCATTCATGATCGTTTCACGTTAAAAATCCTATCAGATTTTGATAGGTCTAGTAGTTTTTGTTAAATGCAATTATGAGTACAGGGGCAGACGATAAGTGGAAAAGTTAGAATTCCGAAAGTCAAAATGTAAACAAAAGGAAATACCTATAAGTTCATTCAAGTATCCACCCGTTTGCTCATATATTGTAGTCGCTTTTCTCTTATAGAGTTTCATGTAAAGCTTTAAATTAGACGTAACGATAAAGCATAGGTGAAATTTGGCATAATGATAATTATATACTTCAATTACTTACATTTAAAAATATTTACACATAAATTTTGATGGAAGCAAATAACACTGGAACCCTTGTAGTTTATTCTGGAATACTAACTGAAAGAAACTACTTGGTACAGGGCATTCGAAACTACTTTTTTTCATTCTATTGAGTAGAATAATTCCAAAGGTATTGTCGACAATGTCCACAAAAGATATATCACCCCTCTTGTCTTCAAAACTACTAAAGTCAGTATTATACAAAAGTGTTGCCAGAATTTTACGAGAAGTATATTAATGATTCTAAATAACACAGTTTTATGTTTTTTTACATAGCTTTAGATTCTGAATCACATGGTTTATATACGATATTTATGGCTGTGAAAGATATACTAAGCAATACTCTGTATATTTACTCGGTGTGCTGTTTTATTACTGAATAATACTATATATACTAGGCAATACTAGGTATATTTACTCTGTATACTCTTTTGTTACTGATTTATACTATATATACTAGACAATATACGGTATATTTACTCGGTGTACTGTTTAATACTGTTTTATTACATGTCCAAGCGAAAAGGTAATCCTATTTAATTTTTATTGAATTAAATATTAGTCATAACCGTTGGACTTTTTTTCTATTTATTGCAAAATAAAAATACCTTGAATTTTTGAGTAAAAATTGGTGTTAATGACATAAAATAATTTGAACTATTAATTAGAAAGTATTGCTCACCTAAAAAATCGTTTGTATTATTTATTTTCAATATGATGTTTGACCAGGATTTAGGATAATTTTCATTGTTTACAGAAGGGGGAGCTTCGCGATGTAAAGTATCGTACTATAAATGTTAGATTTCACGGTGGATCGGTTGATATATTTAGGCGGATTACGATTACAGATAAACGAAGTTTCGTATTCGCGAACAATTTCCAAAGACAAAATTAAATTTGTTTGTCAAACACCTTAAGACATATATAAGATGGATTTGCTTTTCAATAATTTTACAGTAAACTGTGTGCTTTTTTGTGAAAAGTTTTTTAGACTTTTGCAGAAATTTATGCACTTAAAATTCATAACGTTGTCTATAGACGCGTCATTGTCAATTATTATTATTTTGTATGTTTCCCCTTCACAATTAAATGAAGCTACGTGATGTAGTATTATTTCTACTTTCTTTAAGTTCTTTACCACGACCTAGGTTTCGTTGTATTACAACATCTGCAGGTGGGCTATTAGCAAAGATCGTATACAACGATGTAATACAAGGAAACCTAGGTTGTAGTAAAGAACTTAAAGAAAGTTAAAATAATACTACATCACTTAGTTTCATTCAATTGTGAATAATGAGTTTCTACAAAATTAACGCCAAATATATTAAATATTGTTTCCCCTTATAAATAGTCGGTTACTGTTATATGTTTTTGTCAGGTGACAGGTACTCTTGATTAAAGTATATATACTTTTATGTCAATAATCCAATAGTTAGTGTTTGGTTTTTATTCTTTTCAGTATGTATTCAAGTTGGTTGTCATTTTACATGTAGTGTCTTACAAGTATAATTCATAAATCAGAAGTATTCCTTCTTCTTGTTAGACTAGTAACTGATTCACGATTTATTGCGTTTATTATTTATAGCCTTTATTTTGTTATTGGTCCCATTGTAAATATCTGCTATATTTGTGGAGTGTAATTAAATTACACAACCTTATCTTTTATGCCATATCATATTAAATATTTTTGTATGAACAAAAGAAAAATCAACCATCAATCAACAAATCAACAATCCCGTTTATATACATATATAATATATATATATATATATATATATATATATATATATATATATATATATATATATATACATATATAATATATATATATATATATATATATATATATATATATATATATATATATATATATATATATTATATATGTATATAAACGGGATTGTTGATTTGTTGATTGATGGTTGATTTTTCTTTTGTTCATACAAAAATATTTAATATGATATGGCATAAAAGATAAGGTTGTGTAATTTAATTACACTCCACAAATATAGCAGATATTTACAATGGGACCAATAACAAAATAAAGGCTATAAATAATAAACGCAATAAATCGTGAATCAGTTACTAGTCTAACAAGAAGAAGGAATACTTCTGATTTATGAATTATACTTGTAAGACACTACATGTAAAATGACAACCAACTTGAATACATACTGAAAAGAATAAAAACCAAACACTAACTATTGGATTATTGACATAAAAGTATATATACTTTAATCAAGAGTACCTGTCACCTGACAAAAACATATAACAGTAACCGACTATTTATAAGGGGAAACAATATTTAATATATTTGGCGTTAATTTTGTAGAAACTCATTATTCACAATTGAATGAAACTAAGTGATGTAGTATTATTTTAACTTTCTTTAAGTTCTTTACTACAACCTAGGTTTCCTTGTATTACATCGTTGTATACGATCTTTGCTAATAGCCCACCTGCAGATGTTGTAATACAACGAAACCTAGGTCGTGGTAAAGAACTTAAAGAAAGTAGAAATAATACTACATCACGTAGCTTCATTTAATTGTGAAGGGGAAACATACAAAATAATAATAATTGACAATGACGCGTCTATAGACAACGTTATGAATTTTAAGTGCATAAATTTCTGCAAAAGTCTAAAAAACTTTTCACAAAAAAGCACACAGTTTACTGTAAAATTATTGAAAAGCAAATCCATCTTATATATGTCTTAAGGTGTTTGACAAACAAATTTAATTTTGTCTTTGGAAATTGTTCGCGAATACGAAACTTCGTTTATCTGTAATCGTAATCCGGCTAAATATATCAACCGATCCACCGTGAAATCTAACATTTATAGTACGATACTTTACATCGCGAAGCTCCCCCTTCTGTAAACAATGAAAATTATCCTAAATCCTGGTCAAACATCATATTGAAAATAAATAATACAAACGATTTTTTAGGTGAGCAATACTTTCTAATTAATACTTCAAATTATTTTATGTCATTAACACCAATTTTTACTCAAAAATTCAAGGTATTTTTATTTTGCAATAAATAGAAAAAAAGTCCAACGGTTATGACTAATATTTAATTCAATAAAAATTAAATAGGATTACCTTTTCGCTTGGACATGTAATAAAACAGTATTAAACAGTACACCGAGTAAATATACCGTATATTGTCTAGTATATATAGTATAAATCAGTAACAAAAGAGTATACAGAGTAAATATACCTAGTATTGCCTAGTATATATAGTATTATTCAGTAATAAAACAGCACACCGAGTAAATATACAGAGTATTGCTTAGTATATCTTTCACAGCCATAAATATCGTATATAAACCATGTGATTCAGAATCTAAAGCTATGTAAAAAAACATAAAACTGTGTTATTTAGAATCATTAATATACTTCTCGTAAAATTCTGGCAACACTTTTGTATAATACTGACTTTAGTAGTTTTGAAGACAAGAGGGGTGATATATCTTTTGTGGACATTGTCGACAATACCTTTGGAATTATTCTACTCAATAGAATGAAAAAAAGTAGTTTCGAATGCCCTGTACCAAGTAGTTTCTTTCAGTTAGTATTCCAGAATAAACTACAAGGGTTCCAGTGTTATTTGCTTCCATCAAAATTTATGTGTAAATATTTTTAAATGTAAGTAATTGAAGTATATAATTATCATTATGCCAAATTTCACCTATGCTTTATCGTTACGTCTAATTTAAAGCTTTACATGAAACTCTATAAGAGAAAAGCGACTACAATATATGAGCAAACGGGTGGATACTTGAATGAACTTATAGGTATTTCCTTTTGTTTACATTTTGACTTTCGGAATTCTAACTTTTCCACTTATCGTCTGCCCCTGTACTCATAATTGCATTTAACAAAAACTACTAGACCTATCAAAATCTGATAGGATTTTTAACGTGAAACGATCATGAATGATCCAAGAAATAAAATAACATGTTAACAACATTTTTAAATAATGAAATTGGGTTGATCGACAAATAAAACCTGGTAGCTTCAAAGAACAGAAAAAAATCAGCCCCTTTGTAGCATTAATTTCTATTGTCTTTTCGTTTTTTTATGCAGGCGGTAGAAATATTAAAATAATATTAATGAATATATATAATAGACATTGCAGTATTGCTTCCAACTGACTCCAGTAAGTGTATTATATGTAAATTAATTCATGCTATAAAAATCGGTCGTTTCACACATAAGGTCAATTAAAGGTTTTAAGAGTATCTTAATTCTTTCTGTTCATTGCTTTCGGTTATTTTTATTATGCTTTAAGTTGACGGGATAAATATGTTGAATAAGACTAAATTATTTTAAAAAGCCAGCCAAGTGCGTGTCGAGACACCCACAATACAAGGTTCTCTATAGCATTTGTCCATATTTGTCTTCTACTTTTCTACAGTCTTTGATGCAGATTAGCTCTGAAAGTTCTAACTAGATGGTAGAATGCGATTTTTTAAAAATCTTTACAACTCCCCACCGAAAGATTAGGAGAGTTGATATATCATAGGTCACTTTTAGGTGCATTATTTCACAAATACCGCTTGGAAATTATAAATTCTCAATTTTACTTTAAGACCTAACATTTAAGTATATATATTTTTTTCTATTTGTGTAAGGGAGATAGGCTAAACATTTTTTTCAAAACGTTTTATTTCATAATTTTGTAGTTTTTGTAAATATGTACATATATATATACATATATATATATATATATATATATATATATATATATATATATACACACACACAACTATTAGTCTGCAAGTAGAATAGCTGTGACGTATAGACAGACGACGGACATAACTAAACCAAAAGTTTGGTTATACAACACTAACAATGACCCTTTTAGATAAAGAAAATGGAGAAATAAACCTGTTAAAATTTTTATTTCAATCTTCAAATATTTATATGACAAATTTTTGAATTTTTTTATTAAAAAGCAAATAAAATTAATTTTAATACCAAAACTAATGCCAATGTTATTAAACAGTATATTTTTAATTATTTAGGCAATGGCAAATTAAAAAAAAAATATATATGTCTTGATCGTCTTTGACAAATTAAAAAAATATATATGTCTTGATCGTCTTTGAAAACTGATTATGTACCTCATTAGATTTTTATTATATAGATCACTATTATATACATCACTTAGTTTCATTCAATTGTGAATAATGAGTTTCTACAAAATTAACGCCAAATATATTAAATATTGTTTCCCCTTATAAATAGTCGGTTACTGTTATATGTTTTTGTCAGGTGACAGGTACTCTTGATTAAAGTATATATACTTTTATGTCAATAATCCAATAGTTAGTGTTTGGTTTTTATTCTTTTCAGTATGTATTCAAGTTGGTTGTCATTTTACATGTAGTGTCTTACAAGTATAATTCATAAATCAGAAGTATTCCTTCTTCTTGTTAGACTAGTAACTGATTCACGATTTATTGCGTTTATTATTTATAGCCTTTATTTTGTTATTGGTCCCATTGTAAATATCTGCTATATTTGTGGAGTGTAATTAAATTACACAACCTTATCTTTTATGCCATATCATATTAAATATTTTTGTATGAACAAAAGAAAAATCAACCATCAATCAACAAATCAACAATCCCGTTTATATACATATATAATATATATATATATATATATATATATATATATATATATATATATATATATACATATATATATATATATATTTATATAAATTGTTATGGTCACCTGGAAGTAGGTAAAGAACTTAAAGAAAGTAGAAATAATATTACATCACGTAGTTTCACTTAATTGTGAATAATGAATTTCTACAAAATTAACGCCAAATATATTTAATATTTTCATGATATTAAAACAATAGTATTTTTTCTCTTCCTCATTACCAAAATTCACGGTTGTACGATATACAATTTACCGTGATAAGTAATAATAAGAAAAAATAAACATATACATTTTGACGTTATGTAAAATAATTTTGGTTACAAAAGTGGTGTATTTAAATTTCACTTTCAGAAAGAATATTCCTTCTGTCAGAAAGCCTTCATTCCATGAAAGTCAAATTACGGATTGAATTTTTCTGCGACCAATATCAGATGCAACCATAGTCCGAGCCTGATCCTGGCACAACTGGCTGTAGTATGTAAGTGAATTATTCGTAAAACATTTTCATGTATTTATAACGTTTGAAAAAAAAAGAAAAAAGATATGGTTGATTCTTTATCTGGTGAAAGTGGTGAAGTGTCTCTGTTATGTCATACTTTTCTCGAAACGATTTGGCGCATTATTGAACACTTACAAGTATGTCTTTGCACTGGCAAAGTCTATTATAGATTTTCAGACGAAGAGAAAATACTTTCTTCGGGCAGTGTAAAGGAAATGTACTGCAGAGAAAATGCTTTTTCAGATAGTGTAAAGAAACATATTATAGTTTTTTCGAGATGTAATTGTTTATGGGTAAGTATACACGAAACTTTACCCTAGTTTTGAAAGAAACGTTTGTTGGGGTTTGGTATTCTTTACTTACTTATTTGCTACATCATTATTAGACGCAAACGTTTGTATGCAACAAGTATATGCGAATTTGTAATATACAAAGTAGACAACGTTAAATAAATTATAATGGTTTTACCTGTATTTGTGGAAAGAAACAGAATATTTTTTATTATAACTTATTATCAATATACATTAGATCACGTCACGATTTATTTTTTAAAGGGCAAGTAATATTTCAAAACCTATTAATTTGCTCCATTCATCATATTTAAGAAACAGTGAATATATTTAAGAAAAATTAATAACTGGAGATATATTTAAGAATGTTGTTTGTAATATTTTTGGATTTATCGACCGTGAGCCTGATGGTTTTGCAAGGGAAAATATAAAGGTTGATTAAGTCCATAAAGAACGTTGCAAAATTTAAGCAGAAGTATCAGATAGTTCATCCGAGATGAAATTATTGATGAAATGACATATTTATATTGAAATACGAGTAGTTATGCATTTTAAATTTCTAATTAGAACACAAACCAATGTAACAAAAACTTAAAATAATATACTTAACTTATTTAATCAGCGCCTCTTCTACACCTTTTGAATATATTGTATTTTGAGTCGGCTATCTGGCCTGAGTTCAGTCCACTCTCATCTTATTCAATATAGATAGTCTCTATCGATATGTGTGGTACCTGAACCTTATGCCTGCTGGTTTGGCTTCTATTTTTAGGGGAGTAATCTCACAGTACGTATTAGGGAGCGTAGATGGTTCGTGCAAAGTTTCAGTATGAGTTTCCTAAAAAAAATAAACAGAAATCATATTTGGCCTGTTATTAATCTTGCTTATTTTTTATTTAAAATCCATTCGTTGTTTTCTGTGAAAATGGAAAAAGGTGTAAATTTTTTATGCTTATCAAGTATAAAATATATAGGCTAGTATTGCATGTAAACATTTGACGTTATTTAAAGTCAGTGACAGCGTTCAATTTTCAATGAGGTTATAGGAATGGCACATATAATTTTTAATAATTTTATGCTTTCAGCAAATACAGACAGACTCTAACGAAATTTCTATAAAATTTTAAGGTATCGTAATAGGTCCATCAGCATCATACCAATTTTCTCTCCTTTTTACGACTAATAAATCATTTTTTTGGAAATTATAAGTGTTTATAACTGTATCATATAATTTTGTAGCCAGTAAGTGACCCGTATATACTAATAAACTTTTGATTTGCGTGCTTAGCTTCATGAGTCGCATAGTTCTTTTTTCATATGTGAGTTCTTCATTTTCGTAGGCCGACGTTTTTTCTTTCGTGAAAGTGAGGTAACAGTTTTCCGTAACTCGTTTTAAAATTGTTTGGCTTCATCTATAATTTTAATCGAATCAATTGATCGAGACTGTAAACATTTGGAAAGTTTTTCTCGAAAAGTCTAACAAGTATAAAAAAATTATAATTGTGTATATATGAGAGGAGCGTTTTACATGATTTTGGGTATAGAGGTTACTGTAATTACTGTCAATTATAGCTTATATACAGTATTTTATGTGCTCTAAGGTATCGTTTACTGTAACTTTCATTATACAGGTATTAGAAATCCATCCCGAGCGACATTTATTCTTCGGTGAAAGGATTCTTTAAAATATATAGATTGTTTTGGTGAACGGGTGAACAAATTTGAAATAATTGTAAATTGCATAAAAAAACTCCAAACTGTACGATTAATTAATGCGCACTTTTCTAAT
The DNA here is from genome assembly GCA_039881145.1 of Druceiella hillmani. Classification (NCBI taxonomy): domain Eukaryota; kingdom Metazoa; phylum Arthropoda; class Insecta; order Lepidoptera; family Hepialidae; genus Druceiella; species Druceiella hillmani. The sequence continues at coordinate 5,105,756 of JAYKKI010000100.1, forward strand.
ATTAAATTCAATTGATGCGCATGTAGTGAATGTCATTAGGATGTGACTAGTGATTTCTCAGTATGTATTGAACATCATTTATGATTTCACTTATAACGGAAGCTCTGTCGTAACTTTACCTAATTAATGTATTTTTATCAATCTTCAAAGAATCGATCTTTCGTGATCTCATGCGCTATTACTTCAGTTGTATAACTTATAGGTTGCAAAAATTTCAAAAATCTTTCTTATGCTTCGCAATCATGTATATATTTTATCATAAACACTAGCTATTGAATAGAAGAATAATCAGTTGGATTAAATTATTATAATCACTATATTTTTTATCGGTATCTCATTTCACACTTGCGAATTTTATAAACAACATCTGAAATATCATTTTCATTTCACTGGAGAGGCCCTTAAAAACCGAGTTGCAGGATAAATACTGGTTCATGACTAAGTCGATCTCAAAAACAAAATCAACTAATCCTCTATATTTAACATGTTTCAGGAATTCCTTAGATTTATAATGTATCTGTAATGTAACTTTAAGTGCCCAAAATACTCTCTATTTCATTAAAATAATTCGATTCTGATAAACACGTTTATTGAACCCTCGGAGAGATCTTAGAAGTAGAATCGAGAGACTTGACTCGACGTTATATGTGTTGTCTGTTAGTAATAACTAATACTTACAGGTTATGAGCTTATAATAATGTTTAATGGGAGTTCATTCCACCAGCGCTTCTCAGGATAAGTGAGCTCTGCCCGGAAGATGTGACCAAACAGACGCAGTTTGACTCCAGTAAGTGGGTGGGATAATAAAAGAAATATTATTAATTAAGAGAAATTTCGTTCACATCGATGATTCCTCTAATTTTGTTCGTATAAATAGTGCTTAAAATATAATTTATTGAATAATATTTTTGAACGCCTTTGTATGCACTGGATCTACATAGTGGGGTGTAAAAACTTATTTTATTTATTCTCAACGTTATTGGAACCTATATCGGACTCAAAATTAGTATCGAGTTGTAGTCTTTTAAGTGGCTTATGCAATAATTAAGAATAAAAATTTATGTTAAAATTTTGCTATTGTCAATATATATGCTCTGTTCTTAAAATAAAATTTTCTGGTTGAACATACATTATGAAAAGTTTTATAGAAAAAACATTCCGTGGTCACTTTCAATTTGAAAGATTTACGGCGTAATTCATTAAATGTAAAATTGAATTTTTTAGTTGAGGATGTTTATTAATTTAAAGTGGTCAGATAATCTAATAAAAATAAGCTTACAAGTTTTACGAAATATTGTGGAATATATTTCTAATGTATGGGTTTAGGTTGTAAAGTAAAATTTAGTTACACTAATATACAACGAATTCCCTTTATGTCATAAAAGATAATATGTATAAAAACAAAAACAGTTGAAGATAAATTCCTAAGTCTGCAATTTTATTATTTTATTGTAAGTTTCAAGCAAGGAAGAAGTTATTGACCGCACACCTAATGTGATATCCAATAATACCTTAAATATAACATAGATATTGAGTTTTACAGAGCCTCCATTAACAATCCGTGGTCGCTGATTTAATCAACTTATATGCTCATATTCCAGTCTCATAATACTTTTAACAAACATTTCTATTGTATTCTTCTAGACGAATAAATTAATAGTTTCGTCCTTAAGCTTTCATGGTAAGAAATTGTGCATGGTCCTAAATAATACACCTGATTCGTAAGAATAATAGCACCAGTCAGAGATTTTAAGGTAGCATTAGTCTAATAAGACTTATCAACGCTTAAAATTAAGCCCTTAATTTACAGGAACGAAATATTGCTAAACGGAGCAGATTTGAATCAATATTTGGTGATTAAATAAGATTTACATAGTTGGTAAGTCTATGATGATTCGAACATCGCAATTATTGATATAAGAGGTAATTACTGAAGTATGAATATTGCTAATGAATATTGTTTGATTTAGTGATCTCACATACTTACCCTTAAAGTTGGCAGCCATAACACATTACCCTCCGGTAACTAGATAATATCGGCAGATGGTTGTGACGGGAGAGGTAAAAGAAAGATCCTTATTATTGATTTCCTTGTAGCAGGAAACTTGTAAATAAAGCCACGAATGCCGTCCAAGGATACGACTTTCACAAATTAAGAAGACGGCCAAGAAGAAGAGAATATATTTCTCCAGCGTAACAAATGAAATGTTAATGGGTATTTTTACAATAATTTTTGTCCAAAGTGTTAGTTCTCAATATTTATTTGATTAAAGCAAGCCTACATTCAATTTAAATATTTGTCATTACATATTGATAAATAGTCCTTCAAGAAAGTTAATTAGTTTTCTTTTCATAGAGTGTAACTACGTACGCCATCTAAACTAAAAATATAGCAAAACCTAGTGGAATAAATTTAACGGGTTATCAATAAAATTACACAATTTTCAATTAGAAAATGGGGCTGGATTTTTTTTTGAGAAATGATCTATAAATATAAATATATATCTCCCGCACGTCTTTTTCGTTTATTATTTTCTAATTATTGTCTGACCAAAAAATAACTATTTAAGGACAAATTATAGTAACTAATCAATATTTAAGATTGTTGTCGAAAGCCCAGTTCCATGTTAATTGCTTCAAATGCTCTATAAGCCATAGCAGGATTGGCTTGAAAAGTAAATGCAAAACGAATATGTCAGCTTAATGGGTTTCTTGCTATGACATTTCTGTATTTCGCTAGCTTATATTCTGAATATTTTATTAAGTCATGATTCTTTGTAATTTTCTGCTGCTGGTGAATTATTTTTTTCTATAAATTCTCTTTTGTTTGATTGTTAAAATATAATGTGGTTATTTTTAAAGAATTCAACACAACGAGGAACAAGGTAATAATATTCAATTATTATTTATCATGAAAGTAAAACTAAACATTTATTAAATACTTACAATGAATTTATAAGTTATAATATAAAAAGTTGCAGAAATCTTATCATGTCAAATGGATTTATACTTTTTCAATGAATATATCTACTACATGGCAGTAAATTTACTTAAATTTTGAATATAAACAGAATTATTGTGACAAAATAAAATACTATTAGAAGACTCAAAAGAATAAAACCTTTTGAGCTTGTTAGACATTAGAACACTAAGTGATTCAAAGGAAAATCTTAGTTTAGTCAGCACATAGTACATTAATTCAGAAACAAATTAATCGTTAGTTATATAACTAGTTTTAATAAAAATTGTAATAAAAAAAAAGAACAAAATAAAATAACCATTCCGATAGTTAACCTCAATTATATGTTTATTTGAAATACAATCCATCTGTTTATCGTAACCATTTTATTCAGAAGCCGTTTAAGATAAAAACTTAAAATTTGATAAAGTAATAATCCCTATTGACCCGCAGACACTCAACAATATTTATATGGAAATTTTGGGAGGACGAATAAAGTTCTCGAAATTTCTTTTTGAATTCTTCTATAATGTGAAAAATCACTGGAAAGGGTTCTTTGTGGGGAAATATTTGAAAGGGATGTAACTATGTTGTTGAATGTGAAAATATCGAAATAATATTATTTGAACAATTACAGTTATGAGGCTGTATTTAAGTTAATGGGCTAATCTTCAAACTAACTTTGTGTAAAGTGTAACAGGTTAATTGAGGAAATATATTGAAAATCCTTTGCACTGTGCAACAGAAATCCATGTCTTCCGAATGATTTTTTCGATACATCCACTAAATTACTACGAAAGGCCCGGTCCCAATTCAGTCTGATTCCTAGATCAATACTACAATAAGTTAGAATAGGACGTCACACCAATGGTACAATCGTGCTAAAGGGTACTGCTCTCTTGACCGCAGCACTAAGCATTTGCAAGGGCTCAGCCTTAGTCTGCAACTCGCAACACTCTATTCAATCATGGCAATGATGCCACGTTGTAGCAACTTGTAATCTGCTATACCTCTAAAAGCTAAAGAAACTTTCACTTCTTCTGCTAATAGCAGGCAGTGCATAGTTTTTACCCCACTGAAGACAGTTTTTACTACGATAGTGAATAAGTGAAGACTCGGAGTTCTCCAGACTCACCCTTGTTTGTGTAAAGATTCAGAAATGAATTTATCTACTGGGATATAGGTAAGCGTACAAGTTTAAAATCTTCTAAAGAAAACTGAAAAATAGCCACTATTGCAGCAGAGCATGGAGCGTTTTCATGTCACGTGTCCAACAGACATAGTGAACATTGACGTCATTTTGATCTAGTCCGTTTGTCATGATATGATCCATGAAAGGTCAGGCCCACACCTGGTTATTAGTATCTTAATGTAAGTACGATCTGGCATTCTATTATTGTTTTTTGTACACTGCGCGCTAATTTAGTGATCAACGGTGTGGAGATTGAAATAGATAAGTAATTGAAATATGTCATTAAAAAAAAATTGATATAACGAAACAAGCATCCTCTTGTATAATTATGAAGCCTAACATTAATTAGTTATGGGAAGAAAAGTGAAACAAATTTAAAAAAACTGAATGTAATGACTTACTGACTCGGCCAGCATTGTACCCTTAATATAAAGTGAATTGAATGTTGAAATCACATTTGATTGTAAATTGATATTTTTAGAGAAATATTATAAATGTTGCAACTTTCAGCTCCAAAAATATCTTTTTAACTATTCTGTACTGGAAAAGTTCCAAGAAAACTAGAATATTGCTGCTGATTTAAACAGTCGCTTTTACACGTGATATTCAAAAAGTTCGGAATTGTTTAGTGATTTCTCACTACTGAAATTGATTGAAGTATAAAATGAAGAGGAATGAGACTATAAAACAAGCCTGTTTTATTTTATAGAAATCGAACTATAAAAATCTTGCCGTAATTGTAGGTACGATTGATTGATTTGTTGCACTGTATCTGTGTCTTGTACTCTCGTCTAACGCTTACTATGCGCTGCGCTTGGAAATTATAATTGGTATGTTAGTGTTGTCTTGTTTCATACTAATTACTTGCCTAATGATTTTGTTTTAATTTCATCGATATTTCGTGATGATAAATTTTAAATTTATGTCTTTTAAATTAGGTTTTCATATTTTTTTCATTGATTTCACCATCTTTTTTTTTAATTGAGATACAATTTAGTTGATATATAAAAAAGGTCACAAAAGAAAAACAATTGTTACCTTCGGATCGATTTGCTTTGTTACATGATGGGATAACTTTGATGTATATTTAATTTTTTTATTGAAATATAGATCTGTTTTTTGCAACTTGATATAAGTTTTATTTAAAATATAGTAAATTTTATAAAAAAACATAAATATAAAAAAGTTGTCTAACTTCATAACATCAAAAAATTATTTGGGACATAAGATTTTGTTATTATTTTATAATAGTTTTTGTCATCCGCATTCATGCCTTTAGCTACCCACAGACTTCCAGAATATTTCATGGTTATCAATGTTCTAGGACGCGTAACGCAAATATTAACATAATTCTGTAACCTGATCACCTATACTAATATTTTACATACGATATACAAATTTTTCGCAATAACACCTGTATTATGGGGAAAACCACATCAAAATCTATGCAGTAAAATTCAAATTATGAGCAAACAGACATATAGTCAGATAAACTGATAGACATTGCATTTTATAATATGTATCGGCTCAATATGTTTTTGTACAAATATGATTTTAAGTATGTACATACTTAAATAAATTATATGTCATTTAAAAGTATTTTTCATAATGAAAACTACTTTCTTATTGTATTTCCGTAATACTGGTTAATTTTATATCCAAACTGTGCGTTTTTCAGGACTGTGTTAAGTGTGAATTTCCGATATTATTTCACATTTTCATATTCCTCTATTGGACTTATCTTATCGCTATATTTTTCCATGCGTACTTGTTATTTATTGTTACCCATTAACAATAAATTTAAATACATAATTCAAAGCAACTATAGATTGTAATTAATAAAATTATTAGAACAAAAAAATACGGATATTCATCGCAAATACATTTATATAGTACCTATCAGAAACAGACGCCAAACATATAATACCAGTACACCAAAAGCCTTGTACGTCACGAAATGTATCTAAACATAGATTAAACTATTTTTCTTCTTATTTCAATGTCGTTTTCATCTTTCATCATGATTTCCACCTCATATTATTTTATTGTATGGTATCTGCTTCTAATATTCAGCAAAGTTCCAGTACTATTTTGTGAGTCCTTTAATAAAAATACGTCGCTGAAAATGCCAACATTTGACAATTTCAAATATTTCTTTAAGTTAAGTGATTTACTTTAGTTATGAATATAATTAAGGGTACAGAAAAAAATTAACTTTTTATTCTGAAATTTTTAAATATTTAAAAGCCCTGTTTCTCTTTTAAAACAAGTTATAATAACCGTTGTGTGGAATGGGTGAAAAATATAGGACGGTAATATGAATGATGTAATATTGATTCGTTCTTTATGCGTTAGAATTGGTTAAGTAATATTCAAGTAACATGGCCTTACCTCCGGATCATCTTTCATTTCCGAGAGGAACGTAGCGTTTTAAGGTGATGCGTCTGTTTTAATCATAAGTTGCTTTACAAAGAAAAAGTAATGATGGATTTGCCATTTTATTTCAGAATATCTGTATCTAATTTTATGATTTTGTGATTTTATGTTCCAATAAGAATTTATTACAATAAATATTTAGCCACTGTTTATCTGAAGAGAACAATGTATTCAATAAATACTCGTAAGAATATCAAATTGATTTTATAATATTGTTTACAAGATAAGCCCGGCAATGTTCTTTGTTGGCAGTTTACTGGCCAGCGGTAAACGGAAATGGAATGTTTGTTAAGTTTTCACGTAAAACCGGATATCAGTTTTACGAGAAATTAGTTAATATTGCCACATTAAACATAAGACTAAAATAGCGGCAAAAAAATTGAATGTTGAAGTGAGCGATTGAAGTTGAAGTAAGCCGTTCGCAACTATTCGACCAAATTAAAGTTGGATTCTATTCATTTGCGTATCAAAAGTAAATTTGCCTTTTTAAGGCAAGTTAGCTCGGTAACTTTATAATGAAGTGCCAAGTTTCCAAGAAAAACGGCAACGTTATTCTCTCTCTAAAACTTCACCAATCTTGATGATTTTTTTACAATATATTTTGTATTATTTACATTTATGATCATTGGCCTTTATTTCGCCTTCATCATCAAAATTACAAATATAAGTATCTAAAAATCAGCTTCATCATAAAAAAATTTTCTTAAAATAAAAATGCTGACAAACAAATATCTTATCTACTAATAAGAAAAAAAATAGACGTATATATATATATATATATATATATATATATATATATATATATATATATATATATGTTATCGTCTGCCTAAGAAAATAAGATCATAATTATGGAAATGGAGGAAAGTTAGGGTGGATGAACATCACCCAGAAGAAAATTTAGCGCCAAAATTATAGGTAGACAACCCCGCGATTCTCCGCGATTTGAAGGCACAAGGGAAGCGAAATAGCGAGTATTTACCCAAATACCTATCTATCATCAACTGTCATATTTCAATTTACTCTTAAGCGAATCAAATCGATATTAAGTCAGTAATTATTAAAAAGAACTTAAGTTAGTAATTATTAAAACAACTTTGTGGGTAAACCTAACTTTTGGCATCTATTTAAATTTATACGAAATAACATACTTTAAAGAAAGCCCTAGAAATATTTGAAAAATTGCCTCTTACAGTACCGCCAGTTACACTTCTATTATAACTATATTTACATATATTGAAATAATAGAGAAAACTTAAATTATTTTAACAAATATACACGTAGATAACGGTAATTTAAGAATGAGAAGGAAATGTTTAGTATTTAAAAGGACAATGACCATTAAACTGTTACTTAACTGAACTGTCATGAATATTAACATTTTATAAAGCCTAGAAATATCAAAATGTTAGACTATTTAACAGAACAGTTTTTACACGATCAAATGCCAAATATATGCGTTTGCAAACAGATTTTAAAATTCATATATTAAAAAAGATACATTATGTCATTTCATTTTCAATCAATTTATTATAAGTTATAATTGAATTATAATTTCACGTTTTTTCAGGTTTGCCTTCATTATTTGTGGAGTCTCAAATTATTTAAGTCAATATTATCTAATGTTTTATTAAATGCGTTGAATTCGGTGTGACGAGTTATTAAAATTCGATATTGGCACTTTATTTCAATAAAAAATAGCATATGCTGTGAAGAATCTGGTGTCAGTGCGTTAACCTGTTCTTTACTTCAAGCTGTCTCCTATAAATTCGTGTTCACAGAGAGTGCATTTAAAGTTAATGCAGTTCAGAAGAGAAAACGTTCAGTCATTCATGAAATGCTTGCCAGAAGTTTTGTAACACAGCTAATAATGTACAAAATATTCAAGTTCAGTTTAGTTAAAGACCATTTTATAATTAGCTTAAGTTAAAATTTATGTTTCTATACCACAGTTTGCTACACATTTTACTTTCATAAATTGGGGATATTTCGAAAATTGTATGACACTTTATTCGTGAACATTTCAGAAAGTATCAAAAATTATGCACTTTGATTTTCCATTGACTGACAGGATTACGAGAACTTTAGTTAATGAGTACCCTTTAATATCAACATTCTTTTTTCGAAATGTCCACGTAGTCGTAAATACAAATTAGTTTGAATAATTCAAGTGTTAAATTTCGATATAATATTACAATTGCTATAAAATATTTTTAAATTACAAGTATTGTTACAATATAAAAATACTTACAATATAAAAATGTTATACATCTTAGTATTTATTATTGTTGAATATCATCAATATTAAAGGAATCATTAAAACCTATATTATCAAACATATCATTTACAATTTTAGTTTTACTGTTAAGAAAAGTTTCCCTCATGCCAATATTCTGTGCGGAATGAATTATATTACATTAAGCTTATCATTCAAAGAAAGCATAGAGTTACAATACGCATAACTCTCTTTAGGAAACATTTCAACTAGCTAACTACAAAATGACATACTAAAACGTTCACCCACTCTGCAAAACCATCACACCAAAATTCAGCTTGCTGTGCTGAATGCGCAACTTTTCATTCACAAAATTGTCCAAAACGCGAGTGCAATTTTAATAGAATTATTAATGGCTCGTAACAAATAATTCTAAGCGACTTCAACTTTTGGATACCTCACGCAATATTCATGCAAATTGAGCGACGCCCAACTCGTTTTCAATTTCCAGTGGAGAAGTAACCTTTTTAGGTACGAAGAGTGTTTTGATCGTTAAACCAAATTTCAATACATTTTATTTACCTGAACGTTGACATTTTTTACTTTTTAAAATGTAAAAAGCCAGGACGAATTAATTATGCACGAAATTAATTTATTAAACATTTTTAAAAAATGTAAAATTGATTAAGTTCTTGACGGAATCTTTAAATCGTAAGCTTGGGGATGGTAAACAAATATTGTAATGTTTTATTTTCATTATATAAAAATTAATATCAGAGATATATCTCATGGCTGATAGATAAAACTGCAAACATTTTTTGCGTTTATTATCTATAAATTCATCAATGGTAGATTAATGTATTAAATGTAAAGCGACAACGTCAGATGTGTTTTTAGGATAGCTCTTATTTTAACTTTTCTAATGGTTCAATCTAGGTAACCTCTATACATTATTTTTATTTTGATGAATTCTTTTTAAAAATCCTTATACACGCAAATGGAAAAAAATAAAATAAAAAAAAATCTCTTTGGTCAGTATTTTTGGAATAGTGATTTCTTAAAAAATTATATCCGAAACAAATAATTAAAAAAATGTTGCAATGAAGTAACCATCGGTTTCTTAATAGAGTACGTTAGACTACCGTGATTAATAAATGAATGATTGATACGTTAATAGGTTCAAGTGTATTAGACTACTGCCACTAACAACTGATAATAAATGAATAATTGTTTTTGTTTAATATAAGGATAATTAACTGCTGCCACTGACAAATAAAGTATTGATTTTTTCAATACGAGTGTATTAGGTTATCGTACTAATAAAGAAATTATAGATTACTTAATATAAGGACTTTTGACTACCACCACTAACAAATAAATTATTGATTTGTTGATACCAATGTATTAGACTACTGCCAAAAACATAATTTTGTGTAATCATGACCTTGTATTTTAAATGAAGTGAACAAGTGTTTTGTGCTTAAATATAATGCACTTTTTAATATTACGTTCAATCTAAATTTAGCGTAAATATGCGAGTATAAATATTTATAGCTGATTTAAAATAATAAAGTATGTAATAATAGCCTATTTTCCTCTATCTGCGCTGTCAAATTTTATTCCGGGAGGGTGACTTGTCGAATTTGCTTATTTTATTGGCTCAAGGTTTAATAGTCCCCAAGGTTTAGCAGCCTGTTGTTTTGTTGTATTATTGCAAAATAAATAAATCTATGAAAATATTAAATTTGCAAATACTTTAGTGCACTTCACTAATTGCGATAGAATAAAAGCTAAATGTTACTTCAAGTTAACGTTTGCGCTTTTATAAAAATCCTCTTTAAATTGAACCAGTTTTTACATGATGCGTACACCAGCTGACAAAAATTCCAAAAATTATCGTCCTACGTCACTATCATTCGACTTCCTCCGGTAACATTTTTACAATTATTTAGAATGTATAAATACGCAAAATTTACGATTGATTGAATAACACAGATAATAGAAAGATAATAAGTGTGTTCTCGTAAGGACATTATGTAATATATAAGCTACATTTGAGTTTATTTACTCTTTTCAAACATAGAAAATAGTAATAAGGTCTTGAAATAGTTAACGAAGAAAATAATTAACACAAAGCACAGTTATAGAATCACTACAGAGGAGAAACAGAAGAACTTAACATTGCGTGTAATGGAGTGGCTGAAACGCATGCTCTTTTACACATACATATGTGCACACACACAAACATATTTAAACTCACGCGCCACCCATCGCTTTTTCCTTTGTTACTTCCGTTGGCGATTTACTTTGAAATCTGTTTCGAAATTTTAATAACTTGCTACCTTCGTTTTAGAAGTTTCACTTCACAACAAAATTATATATATTGTTGAAAAATAGTATCCGTTATTAATTTTCTGTATACATAATTCTCGGCTTCGAAATGTCATCATAGAGAACATCCAAAACTAAAAGACAAAGTTTGATAAGGCAATTTTCTTTTATATAAACTAAGTCAGGGTAATATTATGAAAGTACTTATTTTGAAAATGATGATAAAAATGTTATAAAATTAATATATGGTTAAGAATAATAGGTACGAAGGTTAACGAATATATTTTTTGCACAAAAATTAAGTTGAAATATTAGGTGACTGTATTTAAGAATTAAGACAAGTTTTTAATATTTGAAATTAGAACGTGGAAGCTTTTTATATTTTTAAAATATAAAGTGTTTAATTAATGAAAACGTTCTCCTAATTCATACTGTCAGTAAAAATAGTAATCGTACTACGTTCATTCCGTTAACAATTATGTACATATATAAAAATGTTGACAATTATGTACATATATAAAAATTTAAATATTAACATTTTAAGAGAAACGTACCCTACATTTCACTTAAATTTTTAACAAATTTTACATCATTTAACCGTTTTAGCAATATCTCAAAAATTCTGAAAAAAAATATTTTGGAATATTTCTAACTTGCTTCTAACACCTCCACAACGATCGTTAGCAATTATTTTGCAACAAATTCACCATTTCCAAAAATCTAAGCCAATTTTTAAAATTTCTTTTATTGTTAAATAGAAGGGTGAATATTCGATTTTCATAGAAAAAAATATAATGTTATGATAAACATATGTCTATTTGTTTAATAAATGAGTTTCCTATTACCTTTTTTCATATCATTACTTTTTGGACATACTTTTTTATTGTTACTTTTAACCGAATTTCCCCTAAGTCTTTATTGAAACTATTCTGCTTTGAAGATTTTCAAAAATTTCACTACGTTATGTTCCCCCGATCATATATTAATTCTGAAAAAAATTCTAATAAAGTAATATAACATGAACTGCTTTATGTTTTATAGTTGATAAGAATAACTCAGGAACAATATTTTTAAGTTAGAGATAAACTTTATCTCAATCAATTATCGAATTTTATTTTTCGGTTACTGTCAGTATTACGTATACGAATCGAAGAACTGGTTCAACTGTACGGTTGACTACACGTATTTAATTAGGTTCATCTGCAATTTGCTTATGTAATCATATCGAGACTCATAGCAAATTAATTAAATAACGATACATCATAAATTCACTTCTTAATGGAATATGGCTTATAAAAATCAAAAGCCGTAGAGTACACAGATATAGAATAAATTAATCGCCCGCTTGTCCGAAGATAAATAATAATATAGTAAATAATATAAGTAGTCGGCGAAAATGAACGGTCGATAGAAAATCATTTTACAAAAAGAATTAAAATATATATAATACATAATAATACAATAATGAAGAAAATACATATAATAATATAAATCATAATAGATTGTGGTTATTGTAAAAGTAATTATTGACACGATTAATGTAAATTTATTTATTTTTTGACCGCGGTCTCATCATAGTCCGCTTCCCAGTTGTATTTCCTGCGATTGGACTAGTTACAAGACGTCATTTTGCTGACTCTTACGCCCATATGCATCACATGTGATCAAGACTGTCAGTCAGACTTACTGACAGTCAAAAATGTATTTCTCTTTCTCATTAACTGTCACTCGAGTCGGAACAAGAGTCTACTTTACCGACCGTGCCCTATTGCACGGTCCAATATGTAAAGTATTCAGACAAAATATATTTTTAGCTGTCAGTAAAATTGACAGAAAGTGCTGAATGTGTGTGGTGTATACGGGCGTAAGTCTTGACGCGACGGTATTAACGACTCAGTGATCATTGTGTGTTCCCTTCTTTTTCGACCAGACTTCATAACGTTCAAATTGCCGGCTGAATTTGGATTACAATTGGTTGGAGTTTAGAGCGTTATGTGCTGTTTTTGTGCATACTTAAAATTAAGTAAATATTTTTATAATTCATTATTAATAGACTACTGGGAAAAATGTGTCCTATCTGATCTTTGTTTTACGTTTATCTGGATTCTTTCTGGCACATACATCGATGATGTATGTAATTATTTACCTTACTATATTTTATACTGTCTGCATTTTTGAATTTCGCTATATTTTAGGTTAATTAGGTACAGGTTGGCACGCTTTATGTACCGGTATCGAATAAAACTATGGCTATGACTACGACTAATGTTATGCCTTAATTTATTCAAAAAAGTTCCATGCTCTCAGGTGCTTTTTCTTTTCATATATAAATCGTATTTTAAGAGTAACATAGCGTAAAAAGAAAATTATACTTCAATTTTTCATTTCCGTAATTAGTTATATCAGATTGTGATTTACTTATGATTATTAAAGATACATTTCTTGGTATATTACATTCCAATTATTTTTTTCTTTGTAATACTGAAATACTTTAACACTCCAAAATAGGTTTATTATTATTATTATTGCTATGTGCTCTATGGTAGTGAAAAATTGTGTAAGTATATATTGAAACAAATAAACTTTATTTCTTCGCTGGAGAAGAACAATTAAGGAAAAAATTATTTTATTAAATGTTTAATAGACAAAGTTTTTTTTACTCGTTTACTCTCTTCCAATTATGTTTAAATCTAATTTCTTGGAAATTGTTTACCGACAGCGTTTTAAATCGAACAAGCTTATGAGCTGTATAATCTGTCGTGATTATTATTGAAGATTTATCTCATTAATTTAACGAGGTTTTAATCTCGATTTCAGAGTACTTGAAGTGTTTATCCATACTTTGAATATAGATATAATGTTGGTTGGGGTCAACGTACAGCTTAATTCGTAATTGGTTAAATATATAATTTATATATATATATATATATATATATATATATATATATATATATATATAGAATTGTAACGACAAGACAAGCGGTAAACAAAATAATACTTTATGACATTAACTTAACGCCATGATTCGTTGAATAAACGCATTTAGTTCAGAGGGAAATTTCCGGCGATTACATGGGTTTCCGTGGAAAAAATTCATAAAGAAATGTAAACTGCGCAGATTCTTTTATGAACTACTTAATTTTTTAGTTTAATTTTTATTTTTCTGGGTTAACCATAAAGAAACAACTTTAAGGTAAGTATTTTTGAAATTGTGTTATTAATTTTTTTCATTATTTTCTAAAAAAATACATTTTACGCCACAACTACTAGTTTTTACGACTGAGTCCATATAATCGAGTAGCACGTAATTGCGTTTTTTTTTCATCAATATTTCAATAGTCCAATGTATATGTAATATTTGTTATGTGGTTATCAAAGACTTGTTTGTGCAATGTGTTTAAAAAAAACTACTTAATCAATTTTAAAAATTCTTTCACTCATTATTTAGGGGTGTTCTGTTTCCTAAAAATCTTAAGTGAACTATATCGATATTGCGCCAGTAATTGTTGAAAAGAAATGCTTTGTCTTTTATGCACGGAAAAAGTGTGAAAACATAACTTTTTACATCTATTGAAATTTATATGCAATAATATACTTTAAGAAAAACATTGAAAATATTTGAAAAATTGCATTTCACAGCTTCAGTAGTTACACTTGCATCGTAGTATGTTTATAAATTTTTAAATAATAGAGAGACTATTTTGACAAAAATATGAGTAACTAATGTTAAGTTGATAGTGAAAATGAATTATTTAGTATTTATAGGAATAATGATTATTAAACTATTACTGAACATTAAAACTACAAATATTTGAAACATAAAAATGTTAGGATGTTTGATACAGTAATTTTCAAGTAACAAATAAACGCGCATGCAAGCAGATTTTAAAATTCGTATATTTTAGCAGGAATAAATATTATTCTGAAAAAAAGGCTGCCAAAATAGTGTATCCTTTTAAGAGATAATATTATTACCTTTTAAACTAATTTATTACACATTGTAACTTAATTATGATTTCTTAAATGTTATTTAATATTTTAATAAAATTCATTGAATTCAATATGATGAACAGCGAATATGTCCAGGAAATGAAATATAATTGGAAGTCGATATTGAAACTCTTTAATTCAACAAAATAGCATCTGCTGTGAGGAATCTGTAACCTGCGCGTTAACCAGTTTACTTCAAACCGTCTCCCATGCGCTTATGTTCAGTCATGAGCGTGCAATCAAGGACATCGAACGTGTTAAGAGTAAGTGTTTAAGGTTAGTTTTCATTAAACTGTTATCAGGTGTTTCATAATAAAGGTAGAAATATTGAAATTTATAAAATATGCAAATTAAGTTTATTAAAAGAATGTATCATATTCAGCGTAAGTTTAAATTTATGTTTCTCTGTTACAGTGTGCTACACGTGTTAAGTTCGTAAATTGGAAACATTTTGCAGATCGAATGAAATATTTCCATATACGTGAATATAACCTACCAAAATTATGTGTACTTTAATTTTTCGTAGTCTGACAAATTTACTACAGCTATAGTTAACAAGGACTAAGTTAAAGGTTAATATCAATATACATTTGTTTAATGTCTAGGTTTCTAAAAATTCATTTGACTAATTGAATTGATAAATTGCGAAATAATATTATACTTGTTTTACAACATTTTTAAACTGCGCATATTTTGATATATCCTTAGCATTAATAGATCTTCAGGTTGTCCAACATAGCAATTAAAATTATAGTTATTCTATCAAGAAAACTTTTTATTGTGCTGAACGTATTACATTGCTTTAAAGCTTAATGATTCCTTAAAGCTACATTGCATTAAAGCTTAATGACTCCTAATGATCATTCAAGCAAAAACACAATGACAAATGCATATCTCTCCTTGGTAAATATTTCACTTAGCTGATTATGAAATCACATAATATAACGTTCTTATATTACCCACTCTTTACAAAATCGAAATTTAGCACAGCAAGCACAATATTTTATTCACAAAGTTTCCTCACCACAAATACAATTTGAACAGAATTATTAATGGCTCGTAACAAATAACTCTAAACGACTTCGAGTTTTGCACACTTTACGCCATGTTCATGCAAATTGAGCGACGCCCAGATCATTTACAATTTCACACGGAGACGTGACGTTTTTAGATTAAAGGAGTGTTTTGACCCTTCAATTGTATCTTATTTGCCTGGACGTTGCCTTGTTTTTACTAAAATGGTGTACAGCTAGGCCACATTAATTATGTACCTAATTAATTTGGAAACGCTAAAAAAAATTCAAAAGATTACGTTATGGACCAAATTTTCAGAACGCAATCTTGGCAAACGCAAATTTTTTAATCGAATTTTGCGTTATGTTATTTTAATTTTAGTAAAACTAAAATCGAACAGAGATAATTCTTATGTTTGACAAATGAAACTGCAATATATTGTTCGTTTATTATCTTTAAATTCATTAATGGTGGATTAATGCATTAAATAAAACGCAACAGCGACAGAGGTATTCTTTCAGGATGGTTCCAGTTCTTTCCTTGATTTTTAAATTATTATTTCCTGTATTTTCTCAACTGTCATTTATTTATTGCGTACAAAATTCTTCTTGATTGATTTGTTAATATGAATGTACTAGACTATTGCCATTAAAAAACGAATAATTGATTTGTTAATACAAGAATGTTAGACTTTTATGTAACCTTGATCTTGTATTTTTGAGTGAATTGAGTAATTTTTTTGTACTTAAACATAATGCACTTGTTTAATATTACGTAGATTTTAATGTTGCACAAATATATAGGTATAAACTTTGATAAATAAATTGAAATATAAATTAAATAACAAACCCTACTTTTCTCTATCCGCGCTGTCAAATTTCGTTCTGTGAAGATTATATGTCGAATTCGCTGTCTTTCGTTGTCTCCAAGGTTTAGCAGCATGTTGTTATAAATGGAATAATGCAATATAAATTAATTTCTGAAAATATTAAATTCACATAAATTCTTACAGAATAAAGTGATTGCGATTAAATACAAATTATATTTTTTTTGAGTTAAAGTCTATATTTTTTCCAAAAACTGCAATGAAATTGGACCAGTAGATTTTATTTGCACAAGCAGACCAAAATTTCAAAAACGATCTTGATACATTTTGTATAGTGATAGATACGCCAAAGTTATATTTGTATTATATTATACTCCCCTTGGCATTATATTTCGAAATTGATGTGTCCTGCTCGTTGCTGCTGTCGGTTCTCTGCTGTCGGTTTAGAAGTTATACTTCATAACAAAACGATGTCTAATATTTAGAAATAGTATCTATTAATAATTTTTAATTACGTTTGCAAAATCATTCAAGCTTTCGAATGTCCTTATAGAGAACTTCTAAAATTGGTAGACGAAATTTGATAAAAGTGTCTCCTTTGATATAATAAGTAGTCCCAATAATATTATGAAAGTATATGTTTAGAGAATAATGCTAAATATTTTGTAAAAATATATCGTTTAAAAAGAAATATCTACATCCATAGCCAGGGGTGTTAAAATAAACATCGAAACGAAAGCTCAGACGGTTTATGAATAGGCATAGAGGAGCTTAACAGTTGTGTTTTTTTGCAAAAAATATTAAGTTGACGTATTGAATGTAGGTATTGAAGAATCAAACCTCTTATCAAAACTCGATTTGAAAACAAATTTTCAATAAAAGTTAGCGGTTCTTAGAATAACACTAATGAATTGAAAATGATATAAACATTTGTTACAGATTTAGTGACGAATTGTTTGTAAAATATTATTTTAGTGGTACCATTTAAGAAGTAAGGCAGACTTTTAATATTTGAAACTAGGAATAAAAATAAAGTGTACAAAATATACACAATATTTTATATACATTTCTAATATCATCCAATCAACATCCTTTTTGACCCGCCTTTGATTTTTATCAAAGTTGTTATCGTGAAAATGCCTAAATTCTATAATTTACAGTCTATTATAGATAATTGAATTTTGGAGATTGAAAATTGTACCTTAAAATATTTTTAAAAATATATCAACGCAAATTATTCATACAAGGATTACATTCAAAATGTTTAGCTTTTAAGACTAAAAGTAAATATGCTGTCCTATTACTGCAGAATTATATCTCATCACATATCGAAAATATGGTGTTAAAATTTCTGTTTTTCCATGGTCATATAAAAACTAGCCAAAATCATGAAGTTTGTCCTTTACTTATGAGAATAAAACATTATCACCCTACGTGAAATTAAAACTACTTTTAATGACTCGTTAATTATATATTATAAATATCTAAACATATGTTTTGTTTTTGACGGAATTTAACGAAACACTGTTGCTGTGTAGGAACAATTGTTTACATTTAAGTACTCTACCAGTTTTCTCCCGCAATAATTATATTAATTTTATCTGAAGAAATAGTAACACGATATCCACGGTCTAATTTTCCAGCATTTAATTTGTTTAATTACTATTCTGAAGAAAATACCCACTACGCGAGATGCCCTTTCATTTAAAGTTCCTAAAATCACTATTATAATATGCAATAAAATGATTGGCCACTGCTGAGTTTTTGCATCATTTGAAAATATCGGTTTAAACAACATTATCTATTCATCTGGGTCTTCGCTTAAATTGTGCTGACGTCCAGTTATGCTACTTAGCATAATGATGGCTGGCGTGCAGGTATTTTTGTAGTACTTTTCACACTAATTTAAGTCCAAAATAGACTATATCTAACCATATTTAATATGAGATTTGGTATTATTTTTTAATCACCGTCGTTGCAGGGTGACCTTAAGGGCTTTGCGACAGCGCTTTATCTTATTAAACTAGTTATAAATAGTTACGTAGAACGAAGCTTTAAAAGGAAATGCTACAGTGAGATTCTTGCTAATACAATGGACAAAAAATTATGACACAAACATTTTCTCGCAACAAACCTATTCTATCGTAATTAAATTTTTTTCAAATTGCCGCCAAAACTAAGAGATCAATATGAGTAAGAATAGAATTTGTCTAAATTAAGCAATATTAAAATGTATGAATGGAAAGAACGTCGAGTATACTTAACTCTACAGATTTTCTGAATGCCATAAAAAAGAAGGGTGCGTGTACTTATGTACGCGCGTGAGAGATTTATACTTCTTTGGCATCATTAAATAATACATACGGATAGATAACCTCAATTATATTGGAGCACTTGAAAAAGTCTATAAACACAATTTTTTCATTAATATTTACGAATAGTAAATATATTAATCAAAATATTGAATTTAAATCACTATTGAATATAATTTATCAGCACATATATAAATCGCACTTATATGAAACTAAAACACTTGTATGAATGTAGACACTAGAAATATGTGGATAAAT
Source organism: Druceiella hillmani (assembly GCA_039881145.1). Lineage (NCBI taxonomy): Eukaryota > Metazoa > Arthropoda > Insecta > Lepidoptera > Hepialidae > Druceiella > Druceiella hillmani. The sequence continues at coordinate 5,125,289 of JAYKKI010000100.1, forward strand.
ACTATGAATATGAAAACAGTGAACAGAGGCGACGATGGTGCCAATAGCTTTTGTTTCGAGACTGCAACCGCTGCAACTTCATACTGTAACTTTTGTGTGACGAATCTTAAAATTTCACTCTCATCATATTTTCATAACGCGCCTAAAGAAGTATAACTTCAATAAAAGAAGTTAATCATTAAATTAATAAAATATCGAATCAGAGTGAAGCAAGTACAAAGGCGGGTATTTGTTGCCAGATGTAGAATGGATTGAAATACAAAAGTAAAAGTCGGCAAAAAACGCGTTGAATAATTTTTAAATAATATTTTACTTTAAAATATTTTATCAAGAATAGATACATGAATATTATCCGCGGCTAAATGTAGACGTAAGACAGATTTATTTTCTATTGAGAATGAAAATTTGTTAAACTTTTTTATTGTCATTAAAGTTATTAAATTTCATTATTATGTTGTGAAACCATTATACAGATTGTATATTATGAGAAATTATTTAATGGTATCAAATCATACTAGCTTTGTATCGGCATTGGTCCATTTAAAATATCGTTTTGATAAAATTATCTTGTAGTATATTTGTTTTCTAATATTATTTCGTTGTGATATTTATAGCAATTCGTTCCCATTAACACAAATTATTAAGTCCGTATATTTGTTTGCATGTTATACGCAAATAAATTAAGGTAACTGAGACGAAGCTAAGTATAGAAATGTTCTACGTTTTTGAGTATAAATAAACATGCTTTGTTCTCAAATTTATTTCAGTTTCATTTTTAGGGAATTTCTTCTAATAGCGCTATTGAGGTGGATGCTACTTAGGTGAAATAAATGCCACTTGGACGAACATTTCTATACAAGAAATCTGGTATCAGACATATGCATTATACAACTCAAAAAGTGGTTGGTTGAAGTTTATATATATATATATATATATATATATATATATATATATATATATATATATATTCATTGTCACATTTTGAATTCAAGGGAATGTTCGATTGGTAAGAGACAGAGTAACTCCTTATATTAAGTATCTAAGATCAAATTCATAGTAGCAGGAAAAAGTTGAAAATTCACTCTCATACGGATGTTCAATTTGCTTTAAAAATCTTGAAACGTTGGATAAGATATATAAATATCATATTACTTAAATAAATTGCCAAATAAAACTTAAGTAAACGCATAAGTCAAAATAAATATGAAATAGTGAAATAAATGAGAAATGACAGTAAAAGTAGATCCAACAAGTACAAATACCCCACAAGTAGTGCTTTTGAATTAACTTTAATATTAGAATGTCATTTCTACGTAAGTAAATGAAGCGTATTTTTACTTAAGTCACCATGTAGTCATGCAAACTAGGAATCTGACGAAAACTCGAAATTCTTAAATACGTTATACCATGATATTACTGATTCAGGTAATTTTTAACTCTTTTTCTCAATAAGAGAGATTTTAATCTAATGGATTAAAGCATTAATGAAGAAGAAAGCCCAAATTATTTTTTTGACTTAATTATTGTTCCTTTGAGTATTTTTGTGTATTAAATGTAACACAATGGACTTTTATAGTCGCAGCCATGACAGTATTTGAAATTAAAGGAAATTTTTAGTAAAAGTCTAATTAAAATTGTTTTTATTTATTTATTTATGTACGTTACTGTATCTGATTGATACATATGGCGGACTTATTGCTACGAAATAAATCTCTTACAGCCAACCAGAACACCAGTCTAGCCCCGCTCAATGAACGGTCGGGAATCGAACACAGGTCCCCTCGGTGCGTCGTGCCGTCAAAGGCCGTATGACTTGTGATCAACCCACGGCGACACCACCATCAAACCACGGGAACACCACGGCGACGACAAATTGGTTCAAATAATTTCAACATTAATTTGAACTATAAAAGGAATTTAAATTTTAATGACAATACTTAATAGAATTGCGTAATGTTTTATTAAATGTAACTTAATTAAATTAAAATAATTTACGGAGCCCATATTCTGGGAAATTTGGTCAGCAATTGATAGAAAAGGAACCAACTAGAAGCTCAGTCACGAACAGCGTTACGTCATTACGACGTAACGTTGTTTGTGACTGAGCTTCCAATCGACAGTCCATTAGATTATGACTAATGGACTGTCGATTTTTAGCGTTGTCCTACAAAGGATTTTGTTCACTCGCAGCGGCCATATGATGACGAGGATTTGCAGCTTGGAACACCTGCCTAAATGGACCTTTCAGCATTTCAGTTTATTATTAAAGAGCAAGGAAATTATTGTTTTACTAAGATGATTTATATAGATTGCCTTAAATATGTTGATGTCTATACTTTATGATACTTTTTCAAGTAAATGGTATTGACTGGGAAATTTTCAGCGGAAAACATTATCTTTAATATCCCCTATTTATTTAAACTGAAACAGAAATCATCTTTATCAAATATTTTTATTGTTTTGTCCAATATCCAAAATATGTTCATATTATTAAAGTGTTTGATATAATAAACGCGCATTTTTAAAGAAAAATTTGGTTAACGTTAATACAATTTTTACCGTTTCATAAAGTTCAGTTGAAAAACGGAACCTTTATAAGATTACTCACGTCCGTTCCGGTCCCTAAAATATTTTCCCCTGATTGTTGGCGGTATATTTTATCATCACATTATGTACGTTATTCCTACTTAATTATATTAGGTGCTATTAAATTATTAATGACCACTTATGACGAAAAAAATAATTTAATTTTAAAGGCTTTACGAAACCCTCGACGCGTGAGCCAGATTCGTACTTGGCCGCTTCTCGTTTAAACTAGGTCTTCTTAGTACTAGGTAATAGCACAAAAGAAGCAAGTTGAGTCTTGAAAAACTGCATTATCCATAGGATATTATTCTTATTACGTTATTTTACAAAAGGGAAAAAAGATTCGTGACAAATTAAAACAGCTTTTTTGAATTTGATAAATTTTATTGTTTATTTCGATTTATTTAAAAGGAAACGATTAATTCAGAAAATATCAAAGCAGCGGCGTGGATTTACGTCGAAAATAGCGATTGCGCTCCCCTGGATTATTATATTGAAATGTAAATTTCTCAATACGAGTAAAAATTTTTAAACAGCCAATTCCGTTTTATATGGTACATCCGGCTAACTAAAGATTTTATTCAATTGTAATCTTAAATCGCAGGGAAATTGAGAATGTCAACAAATTTGAATCTGCACCTGTCATTTACTCATCAAATGTGCCCCAGCTATATTTCAAAACAACTCGGTGAAATTAAACTTATAAATGGTAATAATCCTAAACAAACTATACGTAAACTCCATTACAGTATACACGTCGAACCGGTAAACCTTCACCGGAACTACGCTCTCTTCGCGGATTAAATCTGAAAGAGGATCGAAAGAACGCGAAACCTCTTTTCAAGTTTCCTGGGAAATATCTCCAAATAAAACAAGTGTCCAATACAAGGGAGATAAGGAGGGTATCGATTGCAAGGGGCTGCTGTGCTGGAGAAAACTCTGAGAGGATCACTCGGCGTCTGTGCACAGCGGCGTTTTGTTAGAAATGAGCGAACGTAAATTATATTGAAAAGTATAAATTTATATTTAAAATTAAAGTTTAATTCAAAATAAAGTATCCGCATAATCCAAAAAAAAATCAAACTTACTTTGTAGAGGTCTATATTTCATGATTAAAGTTATAAATTATATAGTTCATGGTAAGCAAAGTTACTATAACGTACAAGGACTTACTGACTAAAATAAAATCTGAAAATCAAACCGATGAAAATGTAAATGGTAGTATAGAAATTTAAAAGCATTTTTAAAAAGCTGTCTTTTAGAACACAAAAATAATTCAGCAAAATTTTACGAAATAAAATAATACGCTTAAGAAATAAAAATATCAATGAAAACTAACGAAGTACAAATTAAATTTTCAGAAACGATCAGGAATTATTTAAAGAATAAAAGTTACTGAATACATTTGGCGTTAATTTTGTAGAAATTTATTTCAATTTAATTTTCACAACTAATTGAAACCTAAAAATGTTGCAATGCAACGAAACCTAGGTCGCGGTAAAGAATTTAAATAAAGTAGAACTGATACTACATCACGTAGTTTCATTTAGCTGTGAAAAATTAAATTGGAATAAAAATTAATTTTAAAGAAATGAAGTATAAAGTCAATTAAATCAACATACGTTTTTCATGTTATTTATTAATTTAATTGGATTTTATTATTAATATAAAAATAGTCCTATTTCATACTGGTGAATCTGTTATAAGACTGTTTTTAGAGAGAGGTTATACAATTTTAAAAAGTTTTAGATATTACTAGCTTTAAATATTACAACTTCCAATTCAAGAAGATATGAATATGTTGATGAATAATTTCATTAATGGAAAATTTATTTAAATTGTATGAGCATTAAATTTGAATGTTCTTCGTTATTGTTTTTGATATGAAACATCTATAGGCGCAGGTATAAACCGGATCGTTGACGTGGCGACGCTTGCCGTGGCGACGGGTCGCCTCGCTATACTAAGGTATATATATAGTCTATGTGTAGTAGAGTGTACGGTATGGCGACGTGTAGCCATGCGCCACCGACTACGCGACCCCCTCCTCACTCAGTTCGACGCTGTTGTTTACTACGGTACACATAACCTGTGCTTTGTTATTTTTGTATTAATTGTAAATAAATGTTTATTAAATAAAGTTACCATTTTCTGTAAGAAATTCGTGATACTTTATTTTTTCATTATGCTATATTTAGTTCCTGTAATAATCTTGTCTTTTATGCATATTACTTGTACGAACACGATGTTTCACATCTGCCAGGCGTCCCGTGACGGCTCACTGTTTTTTTTTCCTTTTTAGCGTTTCATAGCTAAGAAAGGAATAATTGTAATTTCCTCATATGTGTCTGTCACAACCTAACAATTTTAGATATTAGATATATCCATAAAATTTTGCAAGTAGTCATGTCGGTAGTTCTACTTGTCGGTAATTCAATCAATACGTGGCAAAATACATATCCATAGGTTATTTTAATATAACTTTTCAAACATATTAATTGAGAGTACAATTGTATTTTTCCTACCTTCCATAAGGTAAGATATCACTGGGAGGTCTTTAAAATAAAATTAAAATTTAATTAATCTCTTTTAAGCGGCCTATTTGAAGTAATGAGTTTCAAAGTGACGCATAACATATCACCTCCTCTAATTTTTCGGTTATAACATTTAAAGAATTAAAAACAATTTTAATTCTATCATTTAAGTAAAACTTTCAAAGCTAATTTACTTCAAGAGCTATAGATAACTACGACACAGATGTTGATAACTACTAAACAGAACCCTGTATTTTACGTATCTCGACACGCGCTTGGTCTATTTTTTAAGATAATTTTGTCTTCTTCAATATATTTTAGTACGTAGGTTTATAGCGTAATGGACATAAATGCTCATCATATTTTTAATTAAAATTATATATAAGATTTGTTTCCTACTGACCGATTTCGATATCACGAGTTCACTTACGTCTAATGCATCTACTGATGTCAGTAAGAAGCATTATTAAAACGTCAATACAATCATATTCATTAAGATTATTTTGATAAATAATTTTAATGATTTTGTATAATATATAAGCAATATATCAAATATTTACAGTCTTCATAACCATTTTTTTGACAATGTGTTTAAGGTGGGCGGCTATTTTATTACACATCCAAACAAAAAAGTCATTAATTGATTTAGTTTTTGTCGAATTAAACATTCTTGGTTAAAAATGATTTGAGTTAAAATTGATCTCAGTGACATAATATAATTGAAAGTATTAGTTAAAAATGAATGCCCACCTAAACAAATTGTATTATTTATTTTCAATACGATTTTCGACCAAATTTAATTGGAAAATTTTCGCTGTTTACAGAATAGAGAGCTTCGTGACGTAAAGTATCGCACTATAAATGTTGGATCTCACGTTTGAACGGTCTATATCTTTAGCCGTATAAACACAGACGATGTTTCCGTAATCGGGGACTATTTTGTAAGGTAAAATTAACATTTTTTGTCAAACACCTTAGGACGTATATCAAGGCGGATTTCCTTCTCAATAATTTAATAGTAAAGAGTGCGATTTTTCGTGCAAAGTTTTTTATACCCTTAATAAAATAAGTAAATAATTCCACAGATAAAAATACTATGTACCCTTAATTGTATATATGTATGTGTCTGAGTGGGTACGGAACTCCTTAAGTGCGAGTTCCACGTTCTTAAAAACTATGACTCGGCATAGTTTTAATTATCTTATTGGTTTTCACTCATTTTTTTTTGGTCTAATATTTATAACTTTCTAATACATATATACATGGCACCAATCTGAGTTTTGTATTTTGATGTAAAACAAAAATGAATTTATTTTAAATATTATTTAGAAAAAAGGGGTTTTTGGAATTTTCATTCATCCGATTGTTTGACCGCGGCGTCACGTAAAAAACTATTAGACGGATTCAGTTCAGAGTTCCATCATTATATTCCTTAAATCCTGGAGTATGATGTGAGAGGTTGAGCCTTTTTAGAATTTTTCTTTGTCGGTCTATCTGTCAGTATATTGATTTAAAGCGTAACTGTTTAAAGGAAGATTGACCGACACACTGTGAGTAAAACTGTATTGTGATTCCCAAGGTTTTTCCGTCATAAAGCGTTTTTAATGCCATCTGTTGGTCTCACTTTCAACATGCCGATATGTAATACTATCACGCACCATATATTTATTAGCTCAGGCACTTTTGTGCGGATAGTAAAGAAGTGTACTTCCGATATGCGTATACGAAGTACTTCTACGCACTATGTCTTTTATATTCATGTCGCTTTAAAAAGGTCCATTTTTGTATTTATTAAAGTGTTAGAAGGAAAAAATTGAAATATTGTGATTCAATACAAAGCAGATAAAAATGTAAGAGGAAAGGGTCGGCTTACCGAAAATTTTGACATGATTAACAATGGTAATATTCATTGGGTGAGCGAAGTAGTCCACTGAGACTAGTTACGAGTGGATCGGTATTTAAAAATGTAAACAAAATTTGATGTAAAACTCAAATATTAATATTCGTAGATGTCAATAGTTCAGAATACAAATATAATTAAAAATATAATATTAATCGACGCCAGTCGGAAAGTTAACCACATTTTTGTACTATAAATAAAAAAATTATGATGTAGGGAACGAAAACATTGTATAGGATGAAAAATTTTGTATTTACGAGTAATTTATTACATTTTGTATTTAAGTTATCGTATTTTGCATTTAATTGTCAATACTTTTGGCAAATAATACAGCGCCATGTAAATGAATTCAAGTAGAAACTCAATTGGCAGTTGTACGATGTCACACTAGGTATCGTACCAATGAATGCTACATGAGATAGTAAATAATTATTTAACATTATAAATTACTTTATTATTTCTTTTTTCCAATAAGTGAGGACCAAAAATGTTAAACCAACGTTGTAATATTTAAAAAGGTTCTTTAATAGTGAATTATTTCTATGTATTTGTTTTGAATTTTTGTTAATTGTAAATACTGCCGTTTCGAAACTATTACACCGATTTTGTCCGTTTATCAATTTAATCTATATTTTAACGTATGCTGTTTTTGTGGCAAGTTTCATCCCCATTATATAAAAAATATGGCTTGCAGAGGATCTAACAATTTCGTTACATCCCATTTATATATATATATATATATATATATATATATATATATATATATATATATATGTGTGTGTGTGTGTGTGTGTGTATGTGTAATAAACATTTTCTATATATATTTTACTGTAGATTAAACCTTTACCGTCATCCATTCGATTAAATCGTTGAGCTGATTGTTACGGCGTCGTTTAATCTGTCCGTTTACTGGTCTAGTGCCTCGGACACCTTCAGTTCATATTGGATTGCACCGCTTGGAGAGTGTAATCATAAATAGCTTAGAGAAGAAAGGGTTTAGACTTTCTTTTAAATGCACTTCTTGCTGTGTAAAGGGAACTCAAATCAAGTTTATCTTCAGACAAAATCTAACAAATTGGCAGAAATAAAAATTCTTGTTGAGACATTTATTACCACGAAAGTCCGCATGAACGATAAAGTCGAATAAATCTTATTGAAAAAAATATTAATTGCATCAAGTCGTCTTTATTGGTGCAAATATATTTGTAAAAGTAATATATTTTATTTTAGAATATTTAATTTTATGCGATTAAATACCTTTGATTAACATTTGATTTGAATTAGTGAAACAAAAAAAAAGACTGTCCCGTGTTTTATGAGAGGTAAAAATATTTACAAAGTAGGTAAGCCTGTTGCCTTGTCAGTTCCTATCTTTCCTCATAAAATTGTTTTATTGCGTTAAAAATTAAGTTTGCCTACTCAGTAATTAATGAAACGCAATGAATACGACGTGTGAATACGCGTGAATAAGCTCTAGGTTGAACTGAATTTTAGAGAAATGGTCCCCTTGAAATTATTTTCGGGATATTAAAAAATAGGACATTTTCAAAAACTGTTCATTATTAGTGGAAGTCGCGGTTTGTTTTATTTACCATGATTAGTAGTCATTATTATTTATGATCACTTACCTGAGGTTACAATTTACTATATAAAATAATTTTAGTTACAAAAATGGTGTATTGAAATTTCATAGTCAGAAAGACTCCTTATTCTATGAATGCTAAATTACTTAGATATGTCTACGATCAAAAGCAGATTCCACCGGAAACCAAATCAATCCTTCTACAAGTGGCTGCAGTATATATCTAGTTTCGATAAATAAACGCACAGATACTCGTAAACACATTTATAATTCAAATTTATGTGCATGAATTTAAAGCCATTTAAACATAATGAACATAAACATCGTAGAGCTTTCTATTTGTCAGCACAGTGGAGCCATCTCGCCAAGTAAAACCTAGATCCTATCTTTTGCATGTTTTTGATCCTAGCATGTTTTTGAACTATTATGGATTTATAGATGGAGAAAATACTTTTCTCAGACAGTGTAAGGAAAACTTACCGTGGCGTGTAAACTATAATTTTTTCGGAATGTCATTTTCATAGCTAGGTATATTTGAAATTTCCCCCTAATTTAAAAGAAATGTTTTTGTTGAGGTTTTTTGACTAAGTAACTAATATTTGGTTAAGTAACTAATGCTTATTTGATATTTCATTATTAGACGCAAAATTTCATATGCTGTAATTTTATACGGGTTTATAAGTAACGTATAGAATGGTATATGTATTGTGATTATTTTATCTACATTTCTGTGAAGAAATTAATCATTTTTATTAATTATCAAAATACATTAGATTACGTTTTACCGTTGAAATAATATTCCAAAACACATTAACTTGCTCCATTTATAATGGTTAAAAAGATAGAGAATATATTTAAGAAACAATACCATAATCAGGGGTACAGTTAAAACGCTGGTTGTAATATTTATACATTTGACGATCGTGAAACTGACGTCCTTCGTATGGAAAAATATAAAGTATGATCACGCTTGTTACAACGAACAGAATAAAACAATTATTTCTATTTTAACTATGCTGGAAAATATTCCAGCAATAGACCGGTATGCATCCAAACGTGATGCACAAAGGTATGATTTTGAGTATTTCCGGCATGAAAATGAAACCCAATCAGCAGTAGTTGCCATAAATATTTTAAAATAGGGTAATAAACATTGTTATTATATAATCAAAACGTAAACACTACTTGAATTGTTTATGTTACGCGACAATGGTGACAGCGACGCATAGTGGTTCATTCGTAAGTCATAAATCGAAAAATAAATACCTTAAATTATCAGTTCTAACTACCTCACAAATTATTACGATAAACAGCCTATCCGATGACATGTAAATACCATCGTTAGTAATTGTTTTTCAGTTGTGTTTTGATTCCTGGATTGCGCGCATCGCACGCGGCATCTTCAACCTTTTATAGCGTACTTGTCAGTGGCTCATCTTTGCAATAACATTTCTCTGTATTTGTTTATTTATTTGTGCGTTTGTGACTTGGAAGTCCAAGATGAAGGTAGGTATTGAAAGATGTAATGTATTTTAATTTTATAAGTTCTGTAGTATTTATAATATTTTGGTGCTATGAAGGTAAAACTGAATTTTTGCTTTCTCTTGGTTCCACAATTTTTAGCAATGATGCGCCATTGTTGTAATATATTTTTAACTAATCGTATAAGTGTAGTCTAACGTAAAATATATTAACCAACATGGCCTGATATAGCCTGTGGGTGCTAATGCTTTTATGTTAACTCGTAACGTACGTTTTTCGTAGCACGTCTACGAGATTTTCAGGTACTTCACTGAAGTGCTCCTTTAATAGTTCTACGAATTATGGAATTCAAAAGACGTGCTAAAGGAAAACACGGACGTATTTTATCAGTGCGCTTAAAAAATTTTGATAATGGGAAAATATAGGCTAATGTCTATATTTTCCACAATATCAAAATTTTATACAAACAAGTATATAAACGTGTGTTTAATTTATGCACAAGTGTCTACAAATATTATAAACTTGTGAATGGTAATAACCTAAAAATGTTTCAAAATTATGGTGACTGACTTAGTGCTATTGAGTGTACTGAATTAGAAACGACTGATGTGTAATATACATTAAAATGTGGTTTAGCACAACCTAGTACGTCTTTTACTAGCCGCAGTCGACCAGAGGAAGGCATACTATTTTTTTATTCTATTTTAATGATCTTAGAAAAAAATATTTTAGTGATTTTGGAAAAAGATTGAAACCTAGACACCTAATGGAATTCTCTCAGGTTGACGATTCAGTAGTTAGTACATTACTCAACAATTCGGATCAATAAATATTAATGCAGATGAAGCACTACATCCACCATTTTTTGCAACGGACTATGGTCAATGGTAAAATTTGTAGTGTATTAAATGGAATATCATCTGCTAGATGTTATATTTGTGAAGCAACACCCAAAAAAATTAATGACATAGGTAAGTACTGAATCCATTAACCTAGAGGTGACAAACCGAGTTCAAAGCGATGAAAACCGTTTTGAGTTTTGTTACTTCTACATTCATGGATTCGTTTCTTTGAGTATTTCCTTCTTATAAAATAGATTTTAACAATTGACAATTTAGGTCAGATGACGAAAAATATGTTATCTGATAAGAAATTATACGTTTAAAATAAATTTATGTCTCTATTAGGTTTAATTGTAGGTGAACCACAAAGTGGCGGAAGCGGGATATTGAGCGACAGAAATACCGCAAGAAATTATTTTTGATTTCAGATGTTTCAGCTGAAATCACAGGCTTAAACAAAGGTTTAATTGACCATTGTTCTGCAATTTTGCGAGCTTTATCTTCGGGATACAATATCAATGCATAGTCATTTAGTGAAATCAGTTGGGAAACCACGCGACTTTTGATAAAAAAATATCCATGGTACAATCTCCAGCTTCCGTCCACAAAGTACTAGTACATGGCTCAGAAATTGTAAAGCATGTATTAGTGTCTAATAGAGAATTATATGAACAGGATGCTGAAGCTAATAATAACAATTTGAAGGCATTTAGACGAGACCATATTCGAAAAATTTCTTGGGAACTTACTAATACCGATTTAATGAATATAATTCTGATATAGTCGGATCCCTTCCTTATCAGCCTGCGGAATCTTCCCCGAAAGAAAAAGAGTTTTTTGAATAGTCAGGTATTAAGTTTTTTAGAAGTTTAGAAAATTTTACAATTGTTTTTGTTAAAATATTAGAATGTCATTTAGCGTAAATTAATCCGAGCTTTTTCCACAATTTCAAAGTTGTTTTTTTTATTAATTTTATTTTTTTAAGAATAGTAAAATCACTGTTTTTATTTAATTTAATTTTTTTATGAATAGTAAAATCACTGTCAGTTTATTTAAGGCCAAATCTTCCAATGCATGGTGCTTAATATTTATTAACATAGACGTTCAAATATACCGTTTTGTTTATTTATTAAAATTTTCTTTTTTTTGTTATTTATAATCAAGTTATTAATAAATATTTTGTGTAATATAATAAATTATATGTATCATAATTTGTCTTATCATTTACAATAATTCTAATACAATTATAATGCTTCATTTTCGAATTATATATTTCTGACCACCCGCCTTAAGATGGTGTATGACCGTGGACGGCGCGGGTCGTTTTTTTATCGGCATCAGTAGTAAAGCAGCGGGACGTATTTGAAATTACAAAGTACTTAAAAAATCCTGTGAGTAAGGTACTGAATTCTTTTAATTGATTTTTGGTGTACGGTTGAGAACACGTTATGGTATACCAGGATTCATTTAATATCGAACGGTCCAATCGACATTAAGCTATTAAATATGCTTTGTAGTTTGACATATTTATACCAATAACCTAATATAATAAAGAATCAAAGTTCACGAGTTAGTTTATACCATATAATATATAGTTTAATAGATTTTTAAAGTCCTTTCACTCGTTCTTTAGGTCTATCTTCCTTCCCAATATAGCTTCGCTGGAAAATTATAAAAATAATTATGTATTTTGAAGTTCCAAACAGTGCACAAATCAGTACAATGGAAAATAACACTAATATATTTAACTTATTTAATCAGCGTCTCTATTATCTTTTGTCGACACACTGTAATTTGAATGAGATATCTAGCCTGACTTCAGTTCACCCCTCTCTTAGTACATTCCTTGGACAGCCTCTGTCCTTATGGGCGGCTTCTGGATCGTCTGCCTAACTAACCTGGCTTCCACGGCTACCAGGGGTAACATCTACGAAGGCATCCGGGAGATGTATCTAAAATAGCATAGTTTAGGTCTAGCAACCTGGAAAGAAGTGGGTCGTGTAATAAAATTAATGTAATTAACTCAAGACTTCTAAAAGTGAACAAAATTAGTTCATAAAATTGTTTGTAGTTTATTTAAAAATATAATTAATTTATTGGTAAACACTTTTGGAGAGTTACTAAATGTATGTTGCGGGGTATTCAAAAATCGTGTTATTTACTCTAAATGTTATTTTAATAAATTTCGTCCCATCTACGTCGGTCCTATACCAGTTCCTAGTTATAATCTTGTAATCGTCTTCCACAATAAGTAAGTTTGAAAATTTTTGTTAATGGCTTTTCTATTTTCAAGGTAAAAAAGTAATTTTTCTATATCGTTAACTGTACTTGAAACCTTTTAAGATTTAGAATATTTTTTTACAATTTATGGAAATTAAGGCGTAAATTAAAATGGGTTTTTGTTAACGAATAGCGATCTCTTTAAACTAAAAATTTGGAATATGTATAGATATTAAAACAATTAGGGGAAATTCTTAAGTCTGCTAATTATATTATAAGTCCATGCAAGGAAGAAGTTATTGACCCCGTACTTAATACGATAGCCAATAAGGTCTCGTATATAAACAATATAATGCGATTTACAAAGACTCAATTAATGGCTGGATATTATCTGGAAGAATTTAGAAAGATATGTACGAAAAAGTTGTATAGGGTTGCTTCCCTAATTTCATTAACTTATGTAATCACATGACAGTCTCATGACACTTTTAAAAACATTGCTTTTGTGTAATTCCTATACCAGTAAATATACGGATTCTTCTCACTTATACTCATTTATATAGACTTCTATGATAGAAAATAGTGCTTGTACCTAAATAATATATCTTGTTCGCGGGAATAATAGTACCAGTCAGTAATTTTAAGGCAAAATGAGTCATATTAATTAACGCTTAAAATCAGGTCCTTAATTGACAGAAGCGAAATTTTGTTAAACGGGTCATATTTGAATCAATATTTGATGATTAAATAAGATTTATCTATTTGGTAAGTCTATAATGATTAGAATATCATGGTTAATGATATAGGAGGTAACAAGTGAAGCATGAATATCATTACTGAATATTGTTAGATTTAAAGAATCTATGTACTTATATCATTATTGATATGTTTGAAGTTGGCAGCTATAATTAAAAAAATAAACCTGTAGGAAAAAATTAGCTCTTTAAGTCGCAACAATTCAATACTCCTTATATAAATTTTAAAAAGTACAGCTATCTATTTAATATTCTATCTCATCTTTACCTTATCCATTAAAAATTTTGAAAAAAAATTGTAAAAAATAATTGTTTAAGAAAAGTCCCATGATAGTCTAATAGTTCTGATGTAAGAAACAAGCCTGGAAATATTTGGATTCTGGTCTAAATATTAATCACTAGTTTGTTTTTAGGGTTCCGGATTAAATTACAATTATATTTTTGTCACGTCCGTGATGTGGCCATCCGTCTGTCATACCCTAGTAGTTTCTACAGTTTTAGGCACCCCATGCATGACATTTTGCAACTATATGCTTCAAATATATACTCAACTATATGCTCAAATGGTACCTTAACTTTTTAAAAAGCGAGGATATAAAAAAATTATGATGGTAAATAAAATGAAGCTTTAGGTGAAATTTACCACTTTTCATTTCTAAGCTCCGTTTGCGAAATATTAATCATCAAAGTGACGTACTATTAGCCCCACCCTCCCCTTTTTCCTAGAATTCAGATTTTCCAAGTTTAAATAAATCTGAAAAACTTCTACGTACTAGAACTTGATTAGAACTTTGAAATGAAATAATTTCGATTAACTTACGTCAAACATTTTAGATGTGAACACGAGTTTTCTTAACGCGGCTTGAATTAGAAGTATTTGCTATTGGCAATAACTCTAAATACTACAGGGCGGAATGTAAATATATATATATATATATATATATATATATATATATATATATATATATATGTGTGTGTGTGTGTGTGTGTGTGTGAGTATATGTATGTATTGGATTAGCTAATAAGTTTTTAACCCCAAGTTGCTGTCAACAATTTTTATTAAAAATGTGTATGTTACACTAAAATTAATTTAAGTATGTATTATTACTATCTGCTACTTGTCGCCGTCTAGTTATCAATGACTTCATTCCTCATCGCCAGTTACTGACTGATTCAGCCAGTCGAAGTTACGTTTCAATGCCAATAATTGTTGACAAATATAAATTCTGCCCTGAAAGTAATATGATGACACCTGGTGGGGTATCCACACACCGTATTTTGGAACTTTTCCCAATTCGTGTAAATGTATTTCTATATTGCCATGACTGCAGTATAGCTCATGTAGCAATTGACGAATCGTCAGTCGAGAATGCTCTTCAATGAGGTGTCGTAGTCTTTGAATTTCCAAATCAACAAAACGTATGGTACGGGGTTCGTCCTTAAGATTGTAATCCTCATTTCTGAACTTTCTGAACCAAATCTTTCTCTTCGCGTAAGACACCGTGGACTCACCCATCGCATAACATATATTATTTGAGGCCGTCTCCGTATTGTGACCAAAACGAAAAATAACAAAATCAGTATTTGACATCGATTTAAATCCATTATCTTTTATGTAATTTACTTAAAGCTTGGGCGCTAACTGTTGCCAACTGAATGGACTTTGGCCTATTTACATCCTATAGTAAAACCTAGAAGTCTCAAAGTTGTAGTTAAAAACTTACAAGCCAATATAATATATATATATATATATATTTATATATATATATATATATATATATATACATATATATATATATATATATATATAAATATATATATATCTATATATGTAAAAACAACCTGGAACTTACGCAACAAAAGCGCATTCCTGCACTATTTACTTACATCTATTTACCAAATATTATAGTTGACCGTTCGTGCCCTAACAACAATACAGAGACGAGGGTGACAGTTTCTTGTCACCAAACGTAGCCGTGGGCCCATATGAAAGGAATATGTCGAGAGACGTGCTGGAAGCTTTACCTGGTATTACAAAAAATTTCTTTGTAATGGTTTTTGGAATCATTTAATTATGGGAGCTCGATCACATGTGGCCAACGGATTCGTTTACTCCCCTCTGATATTGTCGATTACATTTAGTTTAAAAGTGTATACCAAATACTTTTCAAAACTGATCAACTTGTGTTATAATTAGCAGCTTGTATCTTGTAGTGTTATAAGTCCAGTTTAGTAATTATTATTAATATTCCAGTTTAATATATATATATATATATATATTATTATATTATAACGAATAATATATATAAAGTAATAATATTAAACTAGCAAAAGGATGACTTTGTGAGGGCTCGCGAGTTAATTAATACGCGTCCATTACAATATTGCTTTCAGGATGCAGTTAGGACTGCCGCGCTTCTGTAGTGCTTTGGACATATTTGGAGATACTCATGTGGACGATATCTTTATTACGCAGCCTAGAATGTGCGACAGTTCTAACACCATCCAAAGCATGATCTCTGGTTGATTACTCATTTAAATGCATATTCATATAACCAGTTTGTTTAATATCCATAAAATTATAATTACGTAGATACAACTTTAGATATCACTATATGTGTGTATATATATATATATATATATATATATATATATATATATATATATATATGTATATACTACATTTAATTGTAAATATTTAAAATTTTGATAATCTGCCATGCAACAATTATAAAAAAAAAAAATAAAAATTTGAAAATTCTTAAATATTCCTTTTACAATACAGCTAAGCAAAATTATGATACATTAGTTACTGTTAAAGAAACAATATTTACTCCTTTAACAATTTTCATTTAAGTAACACATTGATTTCTGCATACGAATTTCTTCTCGCCTCCATAATCCATCATAGGAAAATCTTCTATTTAATGCTAATTCTTCTGATGTTTTTATTCTTGAAAACGCGACACATGCTAAAACAACAAAAATGTCTTTTTCTCCAATATCTACAACTTTAATGTTAAACCTTGCGACTTATAAATTGTAATTAGTGTGTTTTTTAAAATACCATGTCGTGGTCCAAGATTTCATTTTTGCTTAAAATTTGTGACAAAGATTACAAAGTCCGTTTTAGTTCAATAACAAACAAACGACGATGATATAAGTTGCAAGTGTGTCAATTCCGTTTTTTTCTGGTTTTAAGTTAGCGATATATTAAAAATAATATTCAACATCTCGAATTCTTTTCTAACGTTCTTTTCAATCAAACATCAAAGAACGGTTATTATCTCGTTCTTTACGACCAGATAAAGTAAGCCTTGGCAAATTATGAGTAATTTAACCACCTTTCGCTGTGACAAAAATAAATGTAAAATGTTTATAACTTCTTCATTACAGAGGTTTAAAAAAATCTCAACAGCGAAAGGTGATTAAATTTACTCATAATTTGTTCTCTATGGTCCAAAAAAATTAAAAAACTTACTTTAATTTTTTAAATGTAAGTCGATTCAATTTCACGTAATGATCATATTATTGTAGGTATAGAATTAATAAATCTAAACAGTAGAAACAGGGCCAACACAAATTGTACTTGTTACAAATTATTTGTTAACTTTAAAACTCATCTCATTAAAAATTAAATGAAAAATATTGACCTAACTTCCGATATAAATATATATTATCTGTCTTAAATAGGTACTTACATTCAAAATTTCGTAATTGATCACCTTTCTATATCTCGTTTTATTCGATTTATGTAGGTTATTTAAACTCCACAATTTACTGTCCATTTTACATCATTTCGATTTTGTTAGTAAACATTCTTTCTCGAAATATGACACATCTGCATGCCCTATTAATTCTATAATTTTCTAAGAGATGACTTTAGTAAGAGTCTAGTTAATAAAAACATTCACACATAATGTTTCGATTTTGTTATTAAACATTCTAGAAATACGAAACATCTGCATACATTCTCTATTAATTCCGTAATGTTATAACAGATGGCGCTAGTAACCATATACTAGTATGACGCATCGTTGTTTCGTATTTTTTCATAATTTAGTAAAAGGTTTAAATACAAAAATACCTATAGATAACAAATCTAGACATGACTTTAAATTATTATGTTAAATTTCAAATCTGGAGGTGTGATAGTTTTGTCATAAAATGTACCACAAATTTGTATGGGTTGTGGGATAGTGATATGTGGGACAAATATAGTGACTTACAAATGTTGTTGCAAAACGTGACGTAATTAGATGTCTTCTAAAATCTAGAAAACCATCATATGAATGACTATCGCTTCGAGTACATGGCAAAGTAAATAATTTGCAGCTGTGTCTGCCCAATATTTCAACAGTAAGGAAAAAGTAGATGAAATAATAGTAAAAACATGACACTGTTATAAAGGAAATCGAATGGAGTGGAATTAGATAAGAATGCATCCACAATCCATGGAAAATTGTACAACTAAAGTAATGGAAATAGTTTCGAGCAAATGTAAGCATTTCTCTCAATCCAATTTAATTTATTCGACTGAGTTTTGCAGATATATAACGTATATTTATTATATCATGCCACTATCTTCATTCGTGCTGATTAAGGTTAACGCAATCGTAATTACTTTTACAAATATTATGATTACAACGTAATAATTCGGAACTCTGGAACATACTTTAGGGTTAATTGTATGCCGACAATTAAAAAAATTGAACATGTGCCTCGTCTTTATAGGAATGCACATTATATGCTGTTTCTACAGATAAACATTTCAATAATGAATGTAAAGTTATTTTTGTATTCATGAAATGTTAAAGTTAATTAGATTTTTTTACTTTATAGTATTAGACATGTACACTGAAAGAGATGAATAGAGCACTTGTAAGAACATCACTGTATAACAAAAAGAGTGAAATATTATCAATTTTAAAGTAAAAGACTAATTTATTTGAGGTTTAGGAAAATGTAAGTAACAATTATCCTGATCCGAATGGGAACACCTTTTTCGTTTTGGAAAAATAATATTTGTTAATTCGGTGGCTAGTTCTTTAAAATAAAAAGAAATATTTGAGGCAATAAAGGAAAATAATATTTTGTATCGCGTACATAGGGATGTGTGATGATTTTCGTTACGCCCTAAATAAATTAAAACATCGAGTCTCTATTTAATAAATAATCAATTTAACATAGAAATCACTTGATTATAATTATTACTTATTATACAATATGATATATGCAATTTGTTTAATATATTATTAAATAAAACAACATGTACAAGTATTATATTAGGTAAAGTTAGTTGTATTAGATAATAAATACTTTTATTTATTGCATAATGGAATTTTCGTCACGCGATTATAATTTTCACTAGATCACTTTGTTTAAATAAAATCTGCCCATAATGCTGTCCAACCCAATATTGCATTTTTGAAAGTCGTAATATGGTTTGTCAGAGTAACGAGAAGTCCAAAACTAATCATAAGAATATATATTCGAATACCTCAATATGAATTTTTTCTATTATCATGGTATTGAAAATTAGATTTATTTTCATGTTGATGAAAAAACTTATTATGTGAAATTGGGCTTGATGAATTGCACTCACAAATTTTAATGCACGTATTTAAATCGAAGAATTTTTTTTTTCTGATTTTTAATTTTTTTCCGAACGGCATAAAATTGTTAAAATATTACCAGAGAATTATTTTATTCCTGATCTAAGGTCCCTTATCCAAACGATAAGAATGATACCCCATTGTGAACGCTATCTAAAATTATGTTTAATATTCTTTAATTGAATTTATTATTGTTTCGAAGGGATGCCCATACAAGCAGAAGAGAGCCAAAATGTTTCTTGTGCCCATACACGTAAGATGTCATTGAAAGATTTTTTTTAAATTAATCACAAACATCTCATTATAAAAACCTCTCAAGTATGAGTAGAACTTGTACCATGAGAGTGCACATTTATGTACTTACAAACATTAAATTGAAACAAAAGTCCCTAAATGTATACCTTTAGAGACTTGCAAACATCATAACATATGGACGCTGAGGTGTTTCCGTAAATGTTTTTATCATTTTGGCACAAAATGCTAAATAAATAGTTAAAGACAAAATTGAAGAAAGCTAAAAATGAAACCACGCGACTTTAGATTATGAAGGATTATGAACTCACTAAACGACTTTACCATTAAGTTACTTTATAATTAACGTGTTCCAATTTTATTGCAGTTAAATATTTTCACAGAAAAAGTTAACACGGATTTCTGATATATTCTACATCCAGGCAATAATCTGTTAGTAATTGAATTCTTGGGAAATTTCGTCCGAGCGTCTACTATCTTAAATGGTAACTGCTAATTATATAAAAGTGAGCGAATTCTCTGTTCACCAGTAATTTTATTCATGAGCAGTTTAGTTAATAAGTCGAAGGAATTTAATATATTGTGGTTCTGCAGTAAAAAAAAGACCTTTACTGTTGTTTCACAATTACTTCCATCCGTTCATACTATCTAGGCGTTCATTCGTCTGTCACAGCTCCACTGTTTCCACATTTATCTACTTGTGTGAATGGATTTTTGCATGAATATGAGCCACATAGAAATTTCAATTAATATGCAGCAAAATATAAAAAAATTATAATGGATCTCACCACATAAGTGTATAAATTGGTGACGAAAATTTTTTTTAGAAATTTTATTTGAGTGGGATATAATTACGTAGATACTAAAATGAAATCAATGTTTTATTTTCCATCTTTTTTTATTTTTAGCCCCCTTTGTCAAATATTTACTTTCACAGTGAGTTGTAATGTGTATCCCACCTTCAGTATTTCAACCGTTGGTTTAAAAAATCTAAAAAAACAAATGAGGTGTGATCAGTACTTTTAATACAATATTTTTCCATAAACTATCTTAGAATATAGACTTTGTGCCTTTTTGACAGGTATTTAATTGCTTTATCATTATTGCTTCATAATGATAACATTTTATTGCAATATATAAGTGCACTGACTTTATAGAAGTAAAACGAATCGATTAATAAATATAATTAATTTCTAAATTTTAATATAAAAAGTTGCAGAAACCTATTACTTGAACCGATTTACGCTTAACTTATTAGTGAATATATCTACTACATGGTAGGCAAATTCATTCAAATTTTCAATATTAAAAACAACTATTTTGATCGAATAAAAACAACCTTTCCGATTATTAACTTCATTTATATGTATATACTAATTTTATTTATTTGAAATATTGTCGGCCTGTCATATATGTATGTATCATAGACGTTTATCTTAGAAACTACTCAGGTAGAAGCTTGTTATTCAGCAAAGTAATAAAGCTTATTAACCCGAAAATCCATTAAAATATTTTCAGAAATTATTGTGAGTAATATATATTAATTACACACAATATAAAGAAATTACACACAATATGGGTACTCGCTTGAAAGTATTATCTGAAAGTGTCTCAAAAATATTTCTTCATTACTTTTTGCTGTATATCTTCAGAGATACATTAAAATTTACAAAAATAGGTTTCCCTTCTTATTTTTAAGATGATGAAAATACAATGAAATAAAGAAATAGGGTTTTTAAAACTTACGCTAAGGTGATTGAAAAGCTTTGACGGTAATTCCGGATCTTATAGTTTTTGAAATATTCGTAATAATATATATGTCCACCTTACCAAATTATTTATTGCGCTAGGATCTTTCTATTAATGAGAACTTCTGATAGATAAAGCAATTTTACTTCAAAAAGATACAGAAGTCTAAATACTCTAGCCAATTTTACAGTTAGCCGATTTTTAATTTATTTATACGCAGTTATGTAACATTACAGTTATTCACCTATACATTTAGATAAAGCTAAAAAATATTTAATAAATGTAATAACATTCAGCAGGTAACGATAACACGTTTCAAGAAATGTATCCTCACTTTTAACAAACAAATCATACTCTGCATTAAAAAAAATATGGCTCCACGAGTTCTGGAAGTAATTAGATATAAAAAAGGAGAGTTAAATTTTTCCATTTCAATATCGGCAAATGGAACTAATTGTTGAACTTTTCTTTTAGGGTGTAAAGTATGATAATCCAGTACAGTAAAAAAAAATTAGTAGAAAATAGAAAAGGGAAGTAACCATGTCGTCTAATGTGAAAATATGAAAATAATATTATTTGAATATCTTCAGTTATTATTTAGATTATGGTTGTATTTATATTAGTGACTGAGCTAGCTTCAAAATTACTTCAGGTAAAATCAAAATAATAAGTTTTTGAAGAAATATTTCCAAAAATCTTCGCAATGTGCAAAATAAATCCAAACCTTTCGAATGATTTTTTGATGCATCCGCCAAGTGACTGCAAAAAGCCAGGCGATAATCACGCTCACGCCCTCTATTTTTGAAACTGCTAAATTAAAAAAAAAACGAAGTTTACTGGAAGACTATAGGGACTATCTCATAACTCACAATATGAAGTTTCCGCATCCACTTAGGCTCATATAATAAAATGGTTTTCTAAAAAAGTATGTTTCCGCCCTCCATCTTTGAACTGCTAAATTAAAAAAAAAATGGTGTTTCTATAATTTTATTGGAAGTTTACTGGAAAACTATAGGGAGTGTCTCATAACTCACACTGTGAAATTTCTGTACCCACTTAGGCTCATAAAAACATTTAGGGTACAAATACATTGTCCAGTTTATATTTTTATTTAGAATAATTTCTATCATTAACTTATATTAAAGTTATTTTTTTCGATAATTTTGACCATAAAACTTTCGGAGATCAGGGAGCGGAGGCTAATTTTTTGCATTAGTTTTCAATAATATCTGCAGAACTCTCTCAGGAAATCTTCGAAGAAGATGGTTTTGATATCCTAAACTTTCAATTATTCCATGCACCTCTTTATGATTTTGATATAAATATTTTTGAATGTCAAAATTCTCCTAAAAAGTGAGTGCAAAAAATCTTCTGCAAAGTGCCTTTTACTATATGATCTATCAACATGTTTGCATTCAGATATATTCACTTGTATACCGTATGTACAATATTCTCAATAACAAGCACATAAAGGATTTCTAATCAAAGTTAGATTGTAAGATTCTTACTCAACTAACTAACTCAAGTCGTATAGTCAAGAACTTTGCTCAACTTAAGAAGAACTTTGCTCAAGAGGTAGGTATTGAACTATCTCATGTTAATTAGCATTTTGGACAGTTGAAGCCGTCATCTTATCGTCGACTGCACTCCGAATTTCTTATAGAGAATTTGAAAACAACATTTCCAATCAGAGATGTATTTAAAAATAGTGTACCTCTCGTTTTTGTGACCTTTATTTCAAATGAAATATTTTCAATTTACAAAAACTCTCTATTATTATACCTTTAACTATCCTACCTTTTCCATTATTTTTCCAAATATTTTTATTAGTCGTGTTAACTAAATAAAACATTAAAATAAAATCATTCGTGTAAAATAAAAATCGCTTCGTAGTTTACGTTGGCCGAAACTGGGCTATGACAGCACGGACCGCAATATATCGCCGGCAGCAGGTCATTGGCGAATGATTTTTACCACAATTTTTACAGAGGTTTTAATATAACGATATTAATTACTGTAAAAATGGGTACGCTCAGAAATGATTTTTGATAATTTACGAGTCCGATTTAATTTTGGAATATTCATTATTCCGCCCTTTAAATCTATTTTATGTATCGGTTTCCCATTTTATTTTATTCATTTGTTTTACTGAAGAATTGTGAGCTTGGAAATTTAAGGCAATTGATATATTTTTCCAGGGGAAATTGATATATTTTTCTATTATTATAAGTTAAAAAGAAATATATATTTTAATTTTTAGAAGTGTGGTAAACCAGACAAAAGTTGACAAGATAATAATATGCCCATGAACTTGTGAAAAAACGATCATGATTTTTATAATATACATATATATATTATATTTTATAATAAAAAAATCTTTAAATAATTTAAATTATTGTAAAAGTCTATTAATTTAATTTTATTCGTTAATTATGATTTCAATTCTCTGTATTTATTTATTTATTTATCGACTTACAGATTTAACTAAAGCCTGTGTAAAAGTTCAATTTAATTACAAATAGTACAATACAAGCCTATAAGAACAACAATTGACAGGAAAAAAAAGTAACAGCAATAATAATTAGACGGGAACCCACCGTAATTCAAATAAACAAAATTCTTACTAGTGATCAGTCGTGAACCGCTTAGTAATTACATGACCCCATTCTTGAGACAGTCAGTGGAGTATAAAAATATCTAGACTGGAGGCATTTCATAATACCACCTGAAACAATATGAGGATATTCATACGAAATAAATTATGACATCGTGCTCTTATAGAGCGATCAGAAACATAAGCCCTACTAACTCAAGTGAGCATGAACGTTATGATTTAATAATTTAAAAAAGTGCGATTTCCGTCGGAGTTGATGGGAATTATTTTCGACAAATAAATAAATAATAAATATTATTCATATATTAATACAAAAATTTATTGAACTTTTTTGATAATATCTTTAGGAAAAGGATAGAAGTAGCTTCATACGGAGACCAGATGACTGCATTTTTAGACACCAGATGACTGCAAGAATACTAGGGACCAAATAGTTAAATAATGTTACAATAACTTTGATATAAAGAAAATCAAGAGAATGCCGTACGACAAATCCTAGTACCCTATACTTTTTCTGACAGTTTTGTATTATATGACTGTAGTCTGATAATTCTTAACTATGTCGAGATAACGTATAGATATACTTATTAGCTAACTCGCTGTATAATTACTTACCGGAAAATATATTACTTTAGATTAATTTCTCTCTAAAATATTTTAGTAAAACAAAATAAACCCAAAATGGGAATAAAATGCTAAACTTATTTATAAGTCAATATTAAGTTAATTACTATTTACATAGTAAAGAGACGTTCAAGATATAGACGTCAGAAATGAAAGTTTTCAGAAATTAAATTACTGTCCAATCTGGGAGTGTCTTTATCGATTTTGTTTAAATTTGTTTTTGATGTGGAAATTAGTTTGCGACGAATTTGATGAACTTATCTTGCTTTAGTATAGGTTTATTTATTTTTTTGTGTAAGTGTTTTTGGCGTTATTTGCATGAAGTTTATGAGATATGTTAAAATAATAAAAAAGTGGCTGGCGGAAGGTGTTCACGAACATGTATTTCGAGAGATTTTAAGTATCAGGATAATTCTAGGTTTTCTTCAGAGACCCAGTGTTGAAAGATATAGTTGTAATACGGTAGATGATATGTAAAGAGCGCTTATTATAAGATTTTTTAATGAACAGGTTTAAATCATTTTGGTGTTTTTTAAGAACAATTTTAAGTTACATTAACTCTATTTCAATTTGGAATAGAAACATGAAATTTATTCAAAATGTTGATTATATTAAATGCAAATTATCCTCTTAAGAAAATTGTAGTTAGAAACGTTTATTAGGTGTTTTTGGGCTATTATGTAATTATTCCGTTAGTTTACTACTAATGTTAAGTAGTACACTAACGCTAATAATTCGATTTTTCTCAACTAAATGAAATAAAATAGAAATAATACTACGTGACGTAGTATTATTTCTATTTTATTTAAATTCATTACCACGACCTAGGTTTCGTTGTATTACAACATCTTCAAGTGGACTATTTGTAAAGATCTTTACAAATTGCCCACCTGAAGATGTTGTCATACAATAAAACCTAATTCGTGGTTTAAGAATTTAAATAAAGTAGAACGTGCCCGAACTCGATGGTACTATTCATTATTAAGAATATCCTTTGTCCGCCTTCCATCTCCCACATAAGATTCTGACCCCACCTTTGGCACTATATGATGTCATCGGAAATAAGCATAAATGCTAAGTTTGAAGAGTCCAGCCAATCAAAAATTGGGTGAAATGTCGATTACAAAATATATAGCAAACAGATAACAAAACGAATTAAATTAAAACTTTTAACGAACTTACTAATTTTGACTTGGCGTTAGCCCATGTTTTAATTGAGGTTTGCTTTTTAATCTATGGATTTCGGCCAGAAAACTGGTTTTTATATAAAACTTACGAAGCGTGTCCATCTGACCTTCGTAGACCATAGGGAAAACCAGACCCCTCTTGGATTAATTTTTTTTAAATTGTTATCTAATGAAAACAGCTAAAATCAACGGCTTAACTTATTTCCTAAAACATTAAATAGCTCATTAGACGAAAATTGTTAGTCATCCATGCAATCACCGACCGGTTCCTGCGTTACTTAACCTAATTGATCGAGTGAAATCAACGAGTATAACGCGGCTATGAGACCCTTCGAAGCTTTTAAAAAACCGAACATGTCAATAATTCGAATAATCTTGAGTTGCTTAGAAAATAAGAAAATCAAATCATGTGTTGAGAAAAGCTGCATATTACTAAATTAATCATTTTTCTTTGAATAGATGTTAAACGAATATTTTAATATGATTTTCATTCGAGAAATACATTAAGCGTATAAATAACACATTACTCTCTTCTCTTTTACTGATCCTTCGAATACGCGGGAAGCGAAAGAAGAAATGCAAAAACCTTTAGTTCATATATAGGGTAAACAGTAAATATCCAGCGAAAAGAGATTTTGCCTTTTTACTGTACAAGTCAACCGTAATAAATTTTCCAAAGTATTCTGATGCAAGTAACTAATTTCATTACAGTAAAAGTTCCGTGAAAGCTTTCGTTAAAAATGGTGCGGTCAGTGGCGTGTTGGCGGCGATACATGTCGGGTGGCGCCGTCACCCGCTTGAATGTTGGCCAAAGTGCAAGTACCAGTATACCTACCCTGAAAAGGTCGACTATAAAGTAAATTACCTTTTTAAAATTTAATATTGTTCAACAACACTATACAATTCTGTTAACTTCATGACAAGTGGGAAAGATATAGGGTTAAATATTTTAAAAAGGTGTTTTAAAATATTATAAAACGTCAATATAGAAATTATTGATTCTTTTTATTATAATTAAAATATGGCTATATATAAAAAAGTTTTAAAATCGGATCAGCATTCTGTCATTTTGGGGTTTGGTATTTTTAAGTTAGCAAGCACTGATCGCTGTATAAAGATATGGCAGTACTTTGAGGGAAAATATTAAGTTACAAAATGAAAATACACAACGGCCTTCCATAAAAGTTAATGGGTAATTGAAAATTTAAACAGAGAATTTCATTGTCCGAAAATAGGATCTCAAAACTGTATTAAACCACATAGGGTCTTCAAGTTCCTTTTCATTTTATTTTTTTAATTCTTCCTATAGTATGAAGTATGCACATATTTTTAAACAATATATTTTGATCAAAAACCAATAAAGTACAAGTCAGATTTATGTGCTGAGGGTGGCCAAATCTACAGTTAAAATCAAAGTAAAAAGACCTTAAACTAAAGTAAGCATATAAATTTTTATAACTGAAGATGCGAGTGTATAATATGTAATATATATTTTAACTAAATTCAATAAACTATAATATTCTTTATATTTGTTGCATTATTATTTCTGAAAAATACTGGTATTAATTTCGAGGACCACATTGAGATATTGGAGTCCATACTTACAACGACTACTATATGATGATTTCTGAAATAAGCTCGAAATAATCTTGAAAAACAGAAATTTTTGTGATGTTGCTAGCAAATTAAACATTTTCCATTTTCCCACAGATCATAAAAGTTTCATGAAATATAACTTGGTAAACTTAATCTGGGTATGATTGCCATAACACCGTAATTGTTGAAGCAAATCCAAAATTAAAAATTTGTCGAAAAATGTAACATCCTCCGCAACATTTTACAAGAAATTTAACAAATAGAAATCTAGGGATGGCAGTTTGTGTCATTCTGAATGAATATTTGCACAAAATAGGCAAAAAATATTTTTGCAGATTATGATATTAGAATGGTTTAAAATATTTAGAAGACATCAAATTACAAATGGAAATTTATTGATATATGCGATGCGTAAAAGATTAGCTGCAACGAAAATTGTTAGGGTTTTGTGCCTCTAAAGGAAAAACGGAACCCTTAAAAGACTACTCACTTGTTCATCTGTCCATCTTTTTCTTAGAGACCATTTTACGCAGAAAACTGAAATTTTGCGTAGTAATAAAGTATGTTACCCAATCCATATTTTATAGCTAACACTTAAATATACTTATATTGAAATTTTAGAGGTGCCAATTTAAGTACTCGAAGAAAATCATTTTTAACGGTCCGTATAGTCTGTTGAATTTCTATTAGTTCTAGGAAGTAATATTACAGAGTAAATGAACCATACTGATCGGATATTATAAATCACAATTAGTCGAGAATGTATGTTTTAAAATATTTAAATATGTTTTAAATTACTAGATTGAAACTTATAAGCCCTCAGACTGAGTTTAGAAATTGAAGGAAAAGAAACATTTTCTATCATCGGCATCAAAAAGTAGTTTCATTTAAATTTTAAAGTATATTTAATGTTTGCTTCTGATATTCAGTTTAGTAGGAAAGAATAAAATAACAAGATGCGATAACACAATCCATAACAAAGTCCATCTTTAGACTGCTGGATTGGTTAAATCGTAATTTTAATAGAGCATGAAATAAACTGAGCAATCTAAGATTCGTTGACGACATTGTCTTATTCCCAGTTGCCCCGGACGACTTCGAAACCATGATTCGAAAGCTAAGCGATGTTTCTGGATGGGTTGGGTTGCAAATGAACTAGGACGAGACCAAGATTATAATTAATTGTTTAAATAGTACCGTGAGAATTGAGATAAACCAAAAAGTTACAGAAAGAATATAGAAATACCTATACTTTTGCTGAGAAGTTTTTGTGGGAAAAGAAAACCAAACCCATGAAATGGACGGCTCATAAGACTGGTGTGGGCAGCCTACATTAAAATTGAATTTACATTCAAAATAAAAATTACAGCTAAACGGAAAACTTGCATACACCGTCAGTGTATCCTACCAGCACTTATCTATGGAGCTTAAACCTGGGTGTTCACAAAAATAATTCTCATCAAGCCAGAGTGACTCATAGAGTAATTGAAATAAAACTGGTAGGGGTCACGCTGAGAGACCCAAAGAGGAAGAGTGGCTCAAAGAGTAGAGCAGGATCGCAAAAGTCATAAAACGTGTTGTGAAATCTAAGTGGTAATGGTCTGGTTACGGCGCCAGAAAGAAAGACTCGTGGTGCAAAGCACTCGTGGAATGGACACAGTGTGGTAAATGCGCCTACAAGGAAGGCCAAAGATGCGTTGGTACGGTGATATCAAAAGAACGGTGAGAGTGTAATTGTTGAAAAAAAAACACATAATCGAGAAGAGTTGTATAAAATGAAGGAGGCCTACAATGCTGCATAGAAGATGACTAAGGAAGAAAAAAGAAGAATTAGATTTCATTCGCAATTAAATTCAGATAAGAAAGTAAACTTGTGAAGCAAGTGTGAACCTCGCACTATTAATATTTCGTACACGTTTAGGCATTTATAAACATTTAATGATACGTAATATTCCTATTAAACTATTAATAAAATTTTAATTTTTAGGATGAAAATATATTGCCTGCTGTAACTTTCACAGGCTCATATTTGAAAAAAAAAATTATGTGATATAATTACAAATTAACAAGTTTTGAATTTTTTTCTTCACTAGTGGTGTCAGACCTTGCTTCTTGCTAAATTTATGTAACTAAGTATTGGATAATTTCAATTTGAGACCTCCACGCGTTCCTAAGAATAAAGACTTTTACAGACCGACAGACGGACAACGAAGTGATCCTATAAGGGTTCCTTCTTTCCTTTTGAGGTACGGATCCTTAAAAATCGGCGAAAAATAAGACGATGCTTCATTGAAAATGTTTATCATTCGTTATTCCATCTCTTCAAGTGTGCCTTATACTTGAAAAACCAATGATAAAATATGATTTTTCGGTTTTTTGCACTTTTAGTTAGTGAGCATTCATTTTATAGGGCTATCCGTGGTGCATGACTACTTAAACCTTTCTCTCAGATCTTCACATCAAGAACTGTCAAATAAATTTTAATAATCTCCGTTAAAAGCCCCGCTTTTAATTTATAAAATGGAAAATATTTATGACGACGTTTTATATGATTATATAACCAAGTTATTTGAGTGCTTTTAGCTGAATTAAAACTACTTGGCACTTAGGTAGTAAACAAGTTACATATATTCGTAAAAATATTGCCAGTGCTTTCCTTAAGTAGTACAAAATCGGAAAATTGATTAATTCCGTGGCAAGTGTATCTTTATTTCGTCCCATTTGATTTTGCTACCATAAATAAAAAAAAAGTTCTTCAAAATGATTGAATATATTTTCATTTCTGAAAATTCTAAAATATGAGTACGTAAAATCAAGCGAAAAATAAATAATTACTTTCTTAAAAAAAAATTATGTCATTAAACGTAGCTAAGAAATATAAGGGATTTATAAAAAGGGATTTTAAATAAAAAGGGATAATAAAAAGGGATTTTATTTAAAGACTTTTTAAGAAATGAGTTGATTTTAATTCTTGCGCCGTTTATACTGCCTTCAGCGTTAACAATGTTATCGGTCTTGGTTTGAAAAAAACCAGTATAACATTTTAAACTCATTAACATTATTCATTTGTGTTAAATATGCGTATTTAGTAAGCTTAATGTGTAGATATAACAAACTGTAATTTGAGTTGTTATATATAGCGCAATATATGTTTTCATCGCGTAAAATTTCAATATTGGTTTAGGACTTCCACAGCCTACAAATAACATTTATTTTCGTGATTATAGAGTTGGTCTAAGGATGGGAATTGTTTTTAGAGGATTGTGATTTTGTTTAGAATTGTTTCAATTTAATGACTAATTCACTTAAGATTTTCATGGTTGAAGAGGTTTCAAAAACTTTTTTAATGGAAGTTACGGGCGTTATCTACTGTCTAGAGAATAAATATATAAATGAAAGTTTAATATTGATGAAATGAAGAGTAGTTCTAAACTATTTGTAAAACACAACAAAAAAATGTTTCATAAACTGATAAGTTAAGTTTCATTATGTCAACCGATGTTACACAAATATAACAGGTTTTTATTTGCACTAAAAATACATTGAAATAATATAATGCTACAATTTCGTAGGACATTGCACTGCAAATATATATAGAGGAGAAAAAGAAATTTACGATTCAATTCGGATCAACGGTCCGAACCACATGGTTCGGAGTCATCGTACGTTATTGGTTTTTATGAGAGAAAAGATAATATTAAATAAGTAATATGACATTTTCAGAAATAATTACAGGAAAATTTTATAGAGTAACATCGGTATATCGCGGTATGAAACTTAAAAAGTATCTTTTCACTTGAATATTTTAACACGATAAGCTTATGAATGAAAATATTTTAATTAGATAATCGTTCGAATTTTAATAATTTTTTTTTATTAAAATTATATTTCATTGTTCGATTTTACTTATATCTTCATTATTACTTCTCAGTAAGTTATAAAGTAGTAAAATATAAAATTATTTCGTATTGTGTTATAAACAATACGAATAAATTTATATTTAAAATTTTCATTTTTATAGATATAATATTGTTTACATGTGTAATTTTTTCTAGAAAAGAATTTAAGCTATTTTGATAAAAAGTTTATCAATAAAGTCACTGAAATCTTAAAAATAACACCGCTTATATGTTAACGGCGGATATTTTTGAGCTTTCGGTTAAAATTATTTTCATATTGTTTTTGTACTTAAAGAAATACTAGGCTCGTAATATTTTACCTATATGTATTCAAATATTCAAGTGGTTGAAGAAAAAAATATAAAATTTTCTTTGTTTTCCTGATTAATGACCAACTTATGTATTATTCGACAAGAAAAGTGCACAAAAGTGCTGCCGACGATCAATGAAAGACACACCGTCCGCGCTAAACACGCGGTGCGGGTACGGAGGCAGGTGTAAGACCTCAAATAAAGTGAGCGGCAGTCGCGTTCCAATTGCGAGTAAGCATTTCTAAGGAAATTGCTGGAATACTTAAATATTCATCTTTTATATAATTATTTCTCGCAAATCTTGCGTTAATATTTATTGTTTTATTCGATGCCAGTAATTCATTTATTGTAACAAAAAATAAATTGTTTGAATGTCACAAACTAGTTGATTACTTTGGTGACTTTAGGTATATTTGATAGCAAACATACGTGATAAGAGTTTCTTTATGTACGATTTTATTTAAACTTGTTAAATTTTATGCGCATTTTGTACGTATAGCATAAAAGAAATTTGTCCATGTGGCAAAGACGCGACTAATTGCATGTGATATATATATATATATATATATATATATATATATATATATATATATATATATATATATATGTATATGTATGTGTATATATATATATATATATATATATATATATATATATATATAAAGGATACATTATAACAAAAAGACTGACATTGAAAATGTTAATAAAGAATACTCACCGCCCTATTTGAATAAATTTAGCCCAAGGGTTTAACCAGTGTAAGTAGTTGCGTTGAAAATAATGCTAAGGCTTTTGTGCAATATTGAAACACTTCATAATAATTTGATGAATTTATTTACATCATTAAAACTTTTTTGGAGCGTATAAAGCTATAAGTATTAATTTAAAAGTCTTCGTAAACGATAGTCGTAACATTAACAATTCTTTGTTTTTTAATATTACGACTGTCCTTTATTTTAAATGTAACATCTTTGCATTAAAATGCAATTTATTAGCATTCGTTTCGAAATTTAAATGCAACATCTTTGTACGAAAATGCAATTTATTAGCATTCGTTTCTCATTTAAATGCAACATCTTTGTACTAAAATGCAATTCGCATTGTTTTTAGTCGGCTACGTAGAGACGTCTGCCAAAAGTAAAACGCGCTGCCCACAATATAATGTCGACGATGGCTGTCTGGACGATGGCTGTCTAGACCCTTTTTATCGAGAGCTTTTAATATAATAAATTTAGCGATGTCTTTTTCAAGAAGCTGCGGAATATTTTCCAGAATTTGCGTTTATTATGTCAGTTAATGTAAAACGTCTTTCGTTTGATGTCAGTGTCAATTTAAATATTAAAACCTGTCAGTTATTCTAAAGAACAACAAAAATAAAATATTTAGTATTTGAAAAGTCCCAGGAGAAATTAAGCCGATCCTGACTGAATTTAGCTGAAATAGTTGGTAAACACATTAATTTTAGTAACTATTTCAAATAAATGCTTTTATTTACAATAATTTACTTTATTCATTCCGCCTCGTTAAATTAAGATATTTTCTGTTTTTATTTTAAATTAAAAGAAAACGTTACTTAATCTGCAGTAGTCAGAAATTGTTATTACTTTTTTCTTCCTGTTAGTATTATTAATTTGTAAAGTCAATTAATTACATTTTACTTACCATCTTTCTCTACAGCATGCAACGCATTACTGATGGTTAGTGTACCGAAAAAAAAAGACGACATTTTTTTGCCTTTATTTCCAAAAATGATTTTCCGTCTATAACCAAAAACAACAAGTTTGATCTATATTAATATAAATTGCTTACAATTCATATTGATATGGATCGAAAATATAAATTTGTTGTCGATCAAATGATTTTTTCTTTAATATTTGCGCTATATAATTTTAAACTTTTCTGTGCCTTACCATAAAGTTGGCATGGATTTCCAAGCTCAAAAACCTATCAACGTGTTCAATTCATTAAGCGCTATCACGTAAAAGATATCTGCCGGGCGTTGTGCCCAAATTTTTCAAACCTTTGAAAGCACACAAGCGTACATACGCATACAAGAATATTTTTACTTACTTACGTACATATCATATATGCTTACAGACTCTGATATAATATGTACAAATATTTCCTTTGGAAATTCCCTTCTATATATCCTCTTCTCGAAGCTTATGCAATATTCTCATCATTTTGATGAAAGTAAAAATAAAATGAATAGCATCAGACATAAGTGAATAAATTTAAATAATCTTAAACCAGAACTTAATTTATGGATTTTAATGTTGCAGAATATAGATTATATTATTTATGGATAGACATATATATCTATCTTATTTTCAAAAACTCAAATTTCCTATTTACGAAATCGACATAAATATAATTCAAATACTCTTGTAGAGAGACTTTCAGGGTGCCTTAACACACAGGTCTTTTTTTGGCAAGTAATATCCTGAAACAAAATATTACCACTTTTTGTAGATTTATTTACATTTTTGCTAATAGTAAAAAATTGCCTGAAAACGTGTTAATAATACGTTAATCGAAAGTAAATTAATATAGTAATTTATTCGTTAACCAGTTTCAGTAAACTGACCCGACTCTTAATCAAAACTGGTTAGTTTGTTAATTAGTCGGAAGAATTACTTCAGGTCGTGAACTTGTTGAAATGTTATTTTTGCAATGCAAGCTGTTCTTAATATTAAGAGGAGAATGACTTCCTTTGACAGTAGTCTCATTATAAACAGAAATATATTGCATTAAAAAAGAACATATTTCTTTATGAATGACATTAGTCTTATATTTTTAATTTTAAAAATTTTGTTACCTGTGTCAAAACTATTTGTCTTTGTGGCCATACTGAAGAGCTCACGCAGCGTCACGATAATACCGTAACAATACGTTCCATGCAGCCTTAAACAGCACCGACACACAGTGCCCCTTGTACAACACATAGCATCGGTTGTGTGACGTTGCAAAATTGACTATTGACAAAAGATGGGGCAGCCGCGCATCATGTACGCGAGCGCCTCGATTTTGTAAGTTTCACTTCGAAGTTGCAATAATTTTAATTTTATTTTGTTTAACTTTAACCTTCACTGCCTGAGTGCTTTCACATTAATAAATTTAGTATTAGATTTGATAAGGTTTTTGAAAAATTACATGGATTTTTTTAAATAAAATTAAACTGACCACGACTTAACGACTAACATGTGGATATTTTAACAATGATTTCCTTCTTGACGAACCTGCGACAATTTGTTTGTCAGAAAACTGCAACTGTACTTAGTTATTCAGAGAATATATGCTAGTTTGGAGTGACACCTAATTATTCGGTTACTTTTCTAGTTACTCTTGACCGTTGTTGGTATGCAGGTAAACTAAAATGAACTATTTGTAGATACGTTGCAAAATATTTATGTAAACACAGAACGAATGTTTCAGTCCGTGAATTCACTACGGAACCTTGCTTTATACCTATTGCAAAAGGCGAACTGGTTTATTTTCTCATATGATAATGAGGGAGTAGATATTAGTCTTTTATTAATAATTAACCTTTGACAAAAATAATCAATGATTAAATATTATTTATAAGGCACTAAGAAATCGTACAGCATTTATGTCAAATTAACAATATATATATATATATATATATATATATATATATATATATATATATATATATAAACATATATATACATATATATATATATATATATATACATATATATATATATATATATATATATATATATGCGAGTATATTTTCAACAATACCCTAATATTGGAAACATTTCAAACTACTCTTTAGGCACAAAAAGCTCATAATTTTTAATAGAATTGAAATTTGACTTGTCAATAATTTTTTGGACCCTTTATAAGCAATCGTGGGTTTTTCGTCTTTTAGGACAAACGTATAATCTTCGCTTCATTTTAGATTCAGTAAATAAAAATGGTAGTTCTTTGCCGACACACTTACCCCATAGGAGCAGCCTCGCTAGGAGTTATCATGTTTGTTATCATGTTTGTTTGTTCTCGCCTGCATGTTTGTTAATTTCAAATGGTTTTCTTCTCTTCTTTAGGTAAAACGTTTTTAAAAAACTCATGTTAATTAAATGTACACATTTTGACTAATCTTAAGTAAATGCGCAATTAAATTTTCTACGGCTAGATCTGTTATTTAAATTATTATGAATATATTAATTAGCATTATGAATATATTA
Organism: Druceiella hillmani; assembly: GCA_039881145.1. Classification (NCBI taxonomy): domain Eukaryota; kingdom Metazoa; phylum Arthropoda; class Insecta; order Lepidoptera; family Hepialidae; genus Druceiella; species Druceiella hillmani. Next base: position 5,161,251 of record JAYKKI010000100.1, read on the forward strand.
ATTAGCATTAGAAATGTTCTAGACGGTATCAAAGATAGCAATAGGCAATCTACCTGTCCGACCTATTAATGTTCATTAATGATTTGAATATTTGAAATTTGAAGCATCAACTCCTTTCTTGCTTTTAAGAAAATTCCATTAGTTCAGGTTTTTTGCATTGCTCGTTCAGAGTCCTCGTGCACAGAACAGCATTATAATTTTATTGTCTATAACACAGGAGACACTAAAGTCTCGTCTTGTATAAATACAAATAATAGAGGCTCGAACGAGTCGATTTTAATTGAAAGGACACTCATGGGAGATTTTAGGTTTATCTAAAGTTAAAAGATGAAAATATTTTCAGTGAATAAAAAATGATACTCAATACCAGACAGAATGTGTTTCTTTGGATATAAAAGTATTTTAAAAAAAGAGAAAAATCCTAATATTTTTTTCTAATATACATGAAAAATATGGAACTTTTATTGGAGAATTATAATTTAAGTTTTTGTTTTACTATCTATAACATTGGAGATTTACTTTATATGTTTTTATTGAAATTAGCTCTTAGCAATAACAAGATCGTTATTATAATAAAATATTCCGTGGATTTACCGATTTGTGTACTTTTTTATGAAATATTACATTATTTTTTTAGTAAGGTATTTACCTAAAATATTTTAATTTCATTACAATGAATATGAATCTGCAAAGTTTCCGAAAATTAAATAACCATTTGATCTCTAATGGTTATGTGAATATTTTAACTCGATGTGAGATTCTTTAGAACTAATTGTAAATTTTGTATTAATGAAGTTGGATCTCAGTAAGATATTTGCTCTTTTCTCAAAAGTTATTTAGCAATTGCTTTTAGTCAATCACAGTTATTTAGCTTTATTTCAATATGTTCGAGATTATTAGTTTACTTCTAAATTAGTTGTTGTTTTCGGAAAAAAGTAGTTTATGTCCTTTGACTATTTCAGGAGACAAGGTAAAGGATTTTTATTTTGCTTGAGTTTAATTAAACGATGTGTTGTAACTTTTTTGAACTTTTTTAAACGCATTTTTAGCGGTTAAAAAATTGTCAAGTTTATGACATTATGTGTTATTGTATGGTCAGTTCTTGTATATCTCCCATATACTTTAAGACCATAAACTCTGTCGTTCTTTCTATTATTAGCAATAGAACTGTTAGATTCTTAGATTTGTCAAAGTAGAGTTTTTAAATATTGAATATATTTGGCGTTAATTTTGTAGAAATTCATTATTCACAATTAGATGAAACTTTACCACTACCTAGGTTTCGTTTTATTACAACATCTTCAGGTGGGCTAATAGCAAAGATAAGTGGTAAAGAACTTAAAGAAAGTAGAAATAATACTAATTCACATAGTTTCATCTAATTGTGTAGAATTTTTAATATAAGTGCAGCCATTCGAATCTACACAACACAAAATATATGAGAGAGCAAGTGAAAGTAATAAATCATAAATTTAGTATAACAATATTAGAGCGCGTGATGGCCTACTTGTTATCGGCCACCAAGCCAGTGCAATTATAAACAAAAACATATATTTGAAAAATTAACAAATTTCCATTGAGATTTATCGATAAATTAATAATGCATTACTAATGACCGGCAACATAGACCTTTATAAACAAAATAATACGAAAATGCATATAAAGACAATTATTTCACTGCAGTACGTAAGTAGGATAAGGCAACAACAGGGCGCATTTAGGCAATAAAGCCCATCACCGCATGCTAATCGTCTCAACTGGAATGGGAATGTTATCAAATTGATCAGTATTAGTAGAATTTAATATTTTTTTAAATTTCATTTTGATGTTAGACATCTCAATTAAGTTAAAAATATATTTACGTTTCATACAAAGAAAAACATTAGTCAGATGTAAATAAACAGAAATTAATATTTGGGTATAGACACAGACTCAATTAATAGTGTCCATAAATTTTTCAATTATTCACTCTAATTTTTGAGCATTCCTTTGCACTATCTCTGTATAAAAGGATCGTAAACAAAACTACCAATTAAGTGCCATTTATATAAACACCCCACCCATTTATATAAATCCCCTTAAAGTCGCTGTCTGCCGTGCGTTAATCAGCATTACGCACAGGTGGAGGTGTCGGCCGCAATATATCGCCGTCCACGACCAGTGGACCAGAAATTTGTATGGAAAGCTTTTAGCGTAATTAAATCAGTGCTTTTTAGGAGAATTGCTTCATTTATTTATTTGTAAATATTAATTGCCACATTTTAACTGCAATGTGATTTCTTTTTATGATCTCTTGTTAAAGAAACACTTATGAAAGGAACATCTCGGTATTCGTACGTCCAACTCCCTATCACAGTTTAATCAAATATAAATTTAAAAGATGGATTTTCATATAATCATTCAGTTTCATAAGCCAAAAGTAATTTATTTTAAATAGAAAAAAGGGAAAGGTTATTTGGATCATAAAAATATACTTTTAATTCCGGCGTGCCATATTTTATATATGATGCTGATGTTGTAAATAAAAAATAAAATTTAAAACGAGGGCTCAAAAAAAAAGTAAAAAGAAATGCTTACCTCCTAAGCTATTTAGAAGAAAAATCTAAATATGCTTTCATTATGTGACTAAAATATTAACACGAATTATAAGCATGCTTAAAGACCAATAAGTTGTTTCAGTAAAGCTAAAAATCTGCAACACTTTAGTACGGGACACCATTTGTTTGAAATATAATCTGTAATTGGTCGATTTTTTAATAATACACTTAGATTATATAATAGGCGCATAATAAATCATTTCCAAAATGTTATTAACTTTGAAGAAAAAACGTATTTTTTTCTATTTCGAAGTTAATTAAAATTTTAAATAACAAAATTTGAAAAACTAATAAAATTGAGTTAAATCTTCTTGTAATGACTTGAACTTGAGCGAACTATGAACGAAACTGTATTGTAGTTGAAACAATTATTTTGGTAACATCATATATGCTTGTGTTTTGTTTCTTAATATTAGTTTAAATACATTACAACTGGAAAATAAATTATTTGTTTATAAACAAATTGCATCCACGAGATTTTTATCGAACGTTGCAGTTCGCACAGAATAAATATAAACCTCGGAACAATGTTAGAGATTTATTTGTGAATCGGATATTTATTAATTATTATATTATTTTTGGAATGAGACGAAGAGCCGTAAGTCGAAAGTTTACAGCATTTAAGTTACTATCAATTTGTGTGAGTGTATCTGAACATAGCTGCAACTTCTTTTGAGAGACTTTTAGAATTTATTTATTTATTTATTTCTGCAAGCTTAGAAAACTAAATATAAATTGGCAGGCTTATTGCTACAACAGCAATCTATTAAGGCCAAACACAATGAATTGGATGATAAAATAAGTGCTGTGGCAGACTGTAAGTGATTTTTGAACATTAATTAATACCACTTAAAAAATAAAATATATAATGTGGTAATCAAATAATAATAATTAAAAAATAGAGCAAACGATACTATAGGAGTAGGGAGGGACAAATTATGATATATAATGTATTTTCAGATGACTTTTGAACATAGACAACGAGAGCGCAGTTTATATATTTGTAGTCAGTTCATTCCAGAATTGAAAAGAATGTACGGTAATGGAATCGCCATAAGATTCTGTTCTGTGTTGAGGGATTAGGAGGGTATACTTATTTTTGAATCGTAGTTCAAGGTCGGGGGATGACACGTATAGGAATCTAGATTTGAGGTATGTAGTTGTAACGGGATTATTGAGGATATTATATACAAAACATAGAAGATGAAGGTTTCGTCGATCACGTATCTTTAACTATTTAAGACGTGAATGTTACTTGGATATATGGTCAAATTTTTTAAGATCGGAAATGTATCGAATACACAAGTTCGGAAGTCGTTCTAATTTATTGAATAAATGTTCATTTAGGTTAGAATAGCACACATTCCCATAATCAAGAATAGATAGAAGTAAAGTTTGACAAATTTGTATTTTAGTGGAAGAAAATTTTGAAACCGCTTGAGAGAGTGTATTTTGAAGAATATCTTAAAACTAACATCATTTACTTGAGAATGCCATGTGAGATGTTGGTCAATAAGTAGGCCAAGATCTTTGGCAGTAAAAGGAATACCATAACCGTCGATCAATAGCTGTGATAACTCGTATATAGATATTTTTAACAACAGTTTCTGTCTACCGATGATAATAGACTGCGATTTAATTGGGTTAATCAAAAGACCCTACCTACCAGCCCACTGACTGATCAAATGCAGGTCTGCATTTAATATATCTATACATGAAGATATTTTATCGACATTGCAGTGAGAGTATATTTGGAGATTATCAACATAAACAAATGTCCTCATCATTACTTAAGTACAATAATATAAGAACAGATAGTTGGATATTGTTCATAGCTAGTAGCACATCTCCAGTCACTTTCAGTAGTGCTGTTCAAGTACTATGACCTGACTTAAAGCCATGGGATTAAATAAATTTCGGTATTTAAAGAACTAACAAGTTGAATATGTACCATCCGCTCAAAGACTTTTGATAGTAGTGGTAATATAGATATAGGTCCTAAATCTTTGGGTTGGTTAGGGATAGACGTTTTGCATAACAGAATAATATGCGCCTTTTTCCATTCATAAGAGAACGTAGACCTTAATCTAGAAGTATTAAATATAGCAGTAATGGTGAGTACTACAATGTCAATGATAGTAGCAAGAGCATCTATACTTAGACCGTCACAGCCAGAGGATTTCGATTGTTTCGAGAAGATTCTTTTTGACTTCTAATTCTGAAATTTTCGAAATAATAAAGGAATTGTCACAGAGCGATGCAAGTAATATGTTGTTCAGAGTTTCTAACTTCACTGCAGTGTACAAAATAATGTACAAAATAACGGGGTGGGGTTGGAAAGAAAATATTGAGATCATTAATATTAACAAGATATTGTGTTGTCTCATGTTGTTTGTCAATACCCAAAGTACCTAGAAATTTCCAAATATTGGAAGATGTATATTCGTTGATTTTTTTGCTGACATAATATTTTTTTGCATTTGTACACATTTGCGATACCTTATTTCTCAGCAATCTATACGCTTCCCAGTGAAGGGGTGTGGAATTCCCCTGATGTATAAATTTGGCCCTATCCCGTTTCCGCATAAAGCACTTTATAGAATCATTAAACCAGGGAGCGGCCTTTTTTCTTAATTTCATTCGCTTTATGCATGATTATTCTTTAAGCTAGTAATCTCTAACTATTTAAACATGAGATCGCTCCACACTGTGCATCCTCAAGCAAAGATGACCTATCTATTCGACTAAAACTACTCTGGATAGAGAGTGAGATATAAATCAGGTCATGATGAGAAAAGCCTGGAGCAGTAAGTTGACCATAGGCAGGACAAACTTTGGGATTTGACATGATAGGCGAGGAGAGAATGATAATAATCTGTTTGGAATGTGGAAAAGAAAGGAAGTATAACAAGGTTTGCAGATGTACATATGTCACGTAGTTGATTAACCCTTTGGCCATCTCTATACAAACAAGTGTTAAAATCTTCCAATAATAAACAATTCGGATAAGAGGGAATTAAGCTATCAATAATTTCTTTAAATTCACAAAAAAAGTTTAATTTATTGCAATTTTATTTATTTTGTACTTCGGTCTATGTATGAATTTTATTTGAAACTGCTGTATTAATTAGCGATATTAAAAAATTTAAGTATCATTAATTAGGTGTATTTCAGATATTTTCATGTAATTTTCTTGTTTCAATTATCTATTGTGTCTTAATATTTCGGTTTTTCCACCAAAATAAGAATTTAAGTAAAGTTTGATGAACCAACACCGAATATTATTCTTATTGTTAAAAAAATACCCTGGTGGAAAGACTCGGAGCCATTTGTATTCATTGTGTAATGTGACAATTGTTTATACCTACCTCACGACAAATCGTACACAAGAGTCTCATCAAGATATTATACCTACAGTTAAAATGTAATACCCGATATGTGTAAAGATCGAGGAAAGAAATTTGTTTCTAAAGAAACGTTTGTAACCTTAAAAAATATTTAGGTTTAAACCTTAAAAAGGAACGTTTGTAACATTAAAAAATATTAAGGCTAATTCCATGACTTAATTTTTCTATAATACTTTATAACTTCAAATTTAATGGTTGGATAGAAATTTTGAACGTTTTCTTACGATTTCTATTAACAAATGATATAGTCATACCTAACAAAAATTATATTATATGAACTTTATTCACAAATATATCCGAAATGAACATACAGACAAATACGTGTAAAAATATGTTATACATATATATATACATATATATATATATATATATATATATATATATATATATATATATATATATATAATTTAATCAAGTCGGGAAAACTAAAATAATATGAAATTATTCCAATGAAAATAAAACAATTTTGGTTTTGAATTCTGCAGACCGAAAGTTAGGCCTTGTTTAGCTGGCAGCTTTACTTTGAAAAAGGTTTGGCACTGCATTTGTCCTTCCTTACAAAAATAATACAGATTTTAAATAACATTTTAATGTAGAAGTTTATAAACGTTAATTAGAGTAAAAACATTCCAAGAAACGATTAATATTACGCGCGTTGGATATTATTTTGATGGCAACTTGTAATCGTGAAATTATTTTGTAATCACTTATTCTTTGTTGTATACACTTTTGTATATGTTACTGTGAATGTGCGAAATGCACCGAAATTATTTCTTTCCATGATTGTACAATCATTCGTTCAATCAATCGTTCTTAAATTAGTGAAAGATAATATGCTCAACGACATAACTTTGATTAATATTCAAAATTGGTGTATGTTAAGATACGCCGGTGTATGCAAAATTCATAAGGGGAAAAGTTCTAATTTAGATTAAGCAGTCTGATAAAATATATAAGTAATTTTATGTCGTCGGGAATATTTTATGAATTTATGATATACAGAGGAATGCATTTGTAATTATTTAAATGTTGCGTGCGAGTTGATTGGGTTAATGATGTACTAATACGTTATTTAATTGACCTATACTCGAAAGAAGGGCTCAGTTGTTGACGGTTCCCGATTAATAGTTGAGTCTTTCTTCTCAATGAAAAAATCGATAAGGACATTATAAATGCGACAAAGCCATCATTAGTCAATGATTGGGTCAAGTTCGACGAACAGAGCTGAGAAATATCCACTATCAGACAATTGTCCAAACTTACTTCTCTAATTTCATAAACGTATGTATTCCTCCTATTCTAATCTCTCATAACACCACACTACCACCAATTATTAATCAATAATTTTATGAAATCTTATGTATCTTTTTACATATGTAATCTATTGTATCACAATTTTAATTTGCAGATTTTGAATATCACGGATATGTACTGTGAGTGCGTATGTATTCATTGTATTTTAGTATGGTTGGCTATAAACTTCCTGTCATAAGAAAGAGTATGTTCGCAGATCGTTGGATATCGTATAATATACCTAGTTATCATGAAGATTTATCCTAAAAGCTTTATGTTTACGTTCTTCTTACTTTAAAGTATGCTTTTTATGATTACATCCGTCAAAAGGGAAAAACGGAACCGTCATAAGGCCACTCAAATTTCTGCCCATTTTCACAGTCAATTTTCTTAGAAGGCGTATGACGAAGAAACTTCAAATTCTACATGCTAAAAAAGCATACCTAGTAGAATATTTATATTATACATTCAAAAATTTTATTATTTGACGTTTAATATTGTTTGCGAAAAATATTAAAGGGGGCAAATAATTGATTTTTTTTATAAATTTTACATATTGTGGAAGGTATCAATTAAAACAGTAAGTTATAAAAATTCTAGATTATTTTTTCTAAATTTTATGTAAGGCAATTCTAAAGATATTGATGAAATTTAACTCCTTCCCCCCATTACGGTTACGGCTTATCCCGAAGTTATGAAAAATCTGCTTTACTAAAATTAACCTGTAGTTTATAGAAAAACTGTAGTGAGTTTTTCGTGATTTCACCATTGTGTCGCGATATTTTAAAGCTGTGAAAGATATATTGGGCAATATAATTCCATATAACCAACACTATACATCCTTAACTATTTATACATGAACGTTTAAAGTAACATTTAAATATGTATGAAACCCTCATATTGCGAGTTCCACTTTGATTTAACAAGTTGATTTTCTTCTTTTTGCTTGTAAGTCTAATACATGATTTATGAGAAAAAGAAAGTTTTGAACTGCAATAAGCTTGCCCATTGTTACTTCCAGTTTGAGCTTTAATAAATGTATAAAGAAGCAAATATTTACATCGGGGTAAAATGAACTCAATCGCGCCGCTCTAGGCGCCAAAGCCCTTATAAAGACTGAAAGAGTAACCCTGACCGGAAATATTGCTAAAGTTAATGATATTAAAAAAGTTTACACGATTTAGCGCACTGAGTGATTTCAAGTGAAACAATTTTATAAAGCAACGCAAAAGGATTGTAATAATATCAATATAAAAATATTCACAAATTCCCCGTGTTTGAAAACATTTTTTTATATTTACAAACTTTTTCCTGCTATTTTATCAGCGTGATTTTTCTTTTAAGGTGAGGGAATTTATATATAAGTGTTGTTTTTCGAGAAATTCATACAGTATATTTAATACAAACATTGTACTGTCTACAGACACGTTAAATAAATAAATAAATTATTGAGAAAAAACATTGCGTTTGATATTATGGTAATTATGCGATTATTCGGGTTAAAAAGTAATTTATATCCTAATCCGAATTATATGCTCTGTGTAAAGATACAGTATAATAAAGACAATACTTCATGCAAATCTATTAAGCAATTGACATGATTAACAAACATTTATCGTATCATTTGTGTTTCATGTAAGCAAAGCCGTGAGCAATAGCTTAAGAGTAATGCAACAACATTTTTTTCCGTGACGAGAACTATGTGCCAAATATAGTAGCGATGTGTTACTTGGTTGTAGATGTAAACTAATAAACAAAGAAAAATACTTTTACATTTATAATATCAGTATAAACGCAGAATCATATTTTCAAATCTGCAGCGTGCAAATTCATATAGTTATTATCATACATTATGAATCGTTCAAAGTTCCACATTCACATTCTTAGGAACATATTTTTGGAAAACAAAATGTCAAAATCTGATAAAACGTTCAACAATATCATATTTTTGCATACAGATTTTATCTCAAATGGTTGAAGATTTTTGATCGACGAAAACTTCATATATCGTCTTCAATATGTTGTAAAATCGTGAAAGTTAAAATTAGCTAATTGGCAGATTTAAAAACTTTTCTGTTCACGACCTTTGGTTACGCTTTGGAAGTTTACTCATTTTATTTATTTCCAACATAATTTTACCTTCTACGAACTATTATTTACTATCTAAGCACCGAAACTTTGGAATCACCTGGATCCTGACGCCAGAAAAATATCTTCTATAAATGTCTTCAACGCTTAGTCCTTTTGTGCCCTTGTCCTTCCTTCTTCCGTAACAACTCGTGTCAATATTTGTATTTTTGACTGCTTTTCTCGTCATCCGTTTACAGAACATGCTTATCTCATATCTATATTCTATATCTATAACATATTGTCATATATATATATATATATATATATATATATATATATATATATATATATATGGATATGAGAATTATATATTTATGCACGGGTATTTGATAAATACATAATCTTAATATTTTCTTTAGTAAATAAATACTTAATTATTAATTTTGTACTAAATACAGTAGGACACGTCAAACTTTAACTGAATATCTTTTAGTCACTCTCCAGGTGAAATAAGTTATAGAAATAAGTTGCACGGCACCTTCATACGAACTGGATGGTCATATCGACAGTTGACCAGAACTGATTAACTATAAAGGGCATCATGATCAAATTGGAGCTATAAATATCTTTTTGTGTTTAATGCCTTGTCATTATAGTTATATTCCGGAAAAATGTAAAATCCGCAAACATTTTTCGTCAATTGCCTGCGTACCCTGCAAAAAACTCTTTAAAGTGATTGAGAATTAGTCACCAACTTGATCCCGAACAAATGCGTGAGTTGAATAAAATATGGGAAATGCTATGGAAATTGAAATATCACATGAACGTGTTCAATCTATCATTTTGGATGACTTAGATTATCGCAATTTTTTGGTAAGATGGGTACTTTGTCCCTTGATGGAAAATTAGGAAGTAAACTGGTTTCTTTATTATCTTTCAGTGTCTTCCTTACCACTACTTTTAAGTGATATCAAACAGAGGAGGATAATGTTTTAAGTCGTATTATTACCAATGAAAAGATATGATTATATTATTATATCCCGGAATCAAGACAAGTGAGCTTGGGGGCAAACGCCACGCTAGGAGAATAAAAAATCTGATTGCATCTTTTCTAAGGTATGCTTTCAAAGTGTATAAACGACATTAAATTGAATTAAGAATGTAGCTTATTTAAAACTGGTCGATAACAAAATTTTGTGAGCTAAACAGAAGTCGAGAACCTACCTTTTGAGTTATTCGTTAATTTTATAGAAATTCATTATTCAAAATTAAATGAAACTACGTGATGTAGTATTATTTCTACTTTCTTAATGTTCTTTACCGCGACCTAGGTTTCATTGTATTACAACATCTTTTCAAAGATTCTTTGCTAATAGCCCACCTGAAGATGTTGTAATACAACGAAACCTAGGTCGTGGTAAAGAACATAAAGAAATTAAAAATAATACTACATCACGTAGTTTCATTTAATTGTGAGAAATTAAAGTTATTTAGAGTCAATATCTTTATTATTCTTTACACTTTTATGCCATTATGTTAGCATTTAAGATTTATTTTTTATTAAATATAGTAACTATAATTTGATATAGGAGAATAAACAAATGTAGTCGCGGTTTTTAAATTCCTTCAGGTTTTAAATGTTTTCATGCTACACGATTTCTCTCCACTAAATTGCACAAATTTTGTGCAATTACGTATTATTTGGATTACTTTTAGACGCATTCATAGATAACATTAACGTTATTAATATGTTATTACGTCTAAAGAAGTAAGGGTGAAGTCAACTGATTAAAAATCGGATTAGTACCTGTATCGTCCTTCTTCGGAAAAGAGTATTATTTCTATACTAAATTCAAGCAGAGAACTGTAAGATCAATTCTTGTAATCTGGAAAAGTTTATGATAAATAATTTACAATAATATATACATAAACATTTTACACATTTTCTAGGCTTCTCTTTGTAATACAACATGAGTCAAAATAGATTATCTATGAAAATTGAAATATATAGCGACGAAATTGTTTGCAAACTTTCATGTGGATATTATTAGTATGCAGTTGTTCACAAACTTAACTCAGAAACGTAACCGGAACATATTAGTATTCTACATTTAACGAGTTATAACCATGATATTTACTTTCATCACACATTATCTATACGTTCTAAAATTATATTGTGTACCATAAGAGTAAGCTCATCTGAACACTATAAGCTATACGATGGAAAAAATATCAGGACAGTTGTATAAGTCGTTTCTGCACCCAGTTTAAAAGAAAAGCTATGATGTTCCTGTTTTATAAAACGGGACGAATATAATGTGAAACATGACGTGAAACATGAGCAAGTTAACTGCGTGTGCTAATATTAGTACAATTAAGATTTCAATCAATGATATTTAGTACGAAATGAATAAAAATTAATACAAAAATGCGGTAATGTTAACACCGTAGGCTAATAGATGTGGTGTTTATTTTATCGTAAGTACATTCTGGTTTTTGATACTAACATGAATAACAAAAAAACAAAAGTAAAACTTGCACTCAGAGTACTTTGTACATATTTAGGTATTTATAAACATTTAAGTGGACGTTGTATTTCTATTAAACCGCACAGAAATATTAATTTTTCACAACGTAAATATATTATCCACAATATCTCTAACGGGTGTAAAAACATGGTACATATTCCTAAAATGATAAGATCTAGGATAATTGCTATATGTACATGTCATCTTATAGTCAGATTTTACCAACCCTTTTTTCGGGCTTTCATATTTAATTGTTTTGAAAAAAAGAGGGAGCTGACGAGCCTTTTCGAACGATATCTCACATGACATACAAAATTAATACATATAATACCCCCTCTTCAGTTACAAAATAAGTATTTGAAATATTTATTTAAAAACTGATTAAAGAGATATGTTAACATCGTTTCTAGTTTCTACATACGCAATTACAAGTTTTTACCTTGCAAGTTTCTAAGAAAATCAGCCCAGACTAATCTACTGACAGTCAGATACGTGTGAGATGTTATAAGGGTTTCGTTTTTCAATTTGGGTTGCGGAATCCCTTAAAAGGCCAAAAGCATTTCTGTGTAAAATGTCTTTTCAGACTTGAAGGGATACACTCTCGCTTCCAATAGTGACAGTGGTGTATCCAAAATGTCCAATATTTTATTTACCCTCATATAAATTTCGATAGTAAATATTGTTTTGATATAATCATAAAGGTTCAGAACTATCTAAGTCTTATGCTCTGCCATTTCTAGAAATAACTTAGTAGAACTATAATAAACTTTCACCACATGTATTGAGTTATACATAATTATGGGTACAATTATAATTCCCAATAAAACTAATTAAAAGGTATATTAAGCGTAAATGTCAAAAAAATGTTTTATTTGTTCTCATATAAATTTCGATAGTAAATGTAGTTTTGAAAGAATCATAAAGTTTTAGAACTATCTAAGTGTTATTGTTGTTGCTTTAGCATTTTTTGAAACACTGTAGTAGAACTATAGTGAACTTTCACAGCATGCACTGAGTTATACATAATTATGGGTACAATTATAATTGTTAATAAAAGTCATTAAAAGATTGTTAAGCGTAAATAAGTAGTTAAAAATTGAACTTTTATTTTGATTGTAGTGTACCATGCCTGTTAATAGTATTTCGACATATTTAATATTCGTTCAAAGATATATCGATCGTTCAAGGAAAAATATTTTTAAGTCGACGAATCTACTTTGAAACTGTGAACAAAATTTTGTACCGTAGCGTCTTTTAGTGGATTGGCGTAATAAACGTAAAAAAATGTATTTACGTTTTACTTTTCATCGCGGATAAAAATACAGACCAGATATTCAGCCAAAGCAAGCTACCATCGTTGATAATAAACTTACTATTTATAACTTCATCCTGGATGTGTTCCGTCTGACGTATGCCTATCACGCACGTTGATTACCAAAAAAATGTAAATTTCTAAAATATATAAATTGTCACTATAATAAAATAAATCTGATATAGGAACAAAATTTTGTCATTAGTTGTGATATAGGAGGCAAATTGAATATCTAAATTATAAATGTTATTGGTCTATTGTAGTTTCTATAACTGACTACAACTTTCAGTAGTAAGGACATCTACTATGGCATAATGTTCAGTACGTAAAAGTGACTAGAATCAAAATCCAATTCATTCTTTACAACTCAGAATCGTACGTAAACCTCGAAATGTTATTGTTTGACTTATTAAGCCGTTAAGCAATGCTTTATACTCGCCCCATGCAACATGTATAACTTTGTAGAAAATTCTAAATATCTATTGAGATTTTAATGTGTAGTTGACGATAACGTTTAAATGTGCTATATTGACCATCAATCACATTTACTGACCGTATATGCGGTGTGATATGGCAAAATATTCACGTCATTCTTTACGCATCGGTATCGAAAGTAGCGTTTATATAATTTTTGTGTTAATTTCTGTTTTATAAATAGTAATTGTGTACTAATACATTAATAGCACTGTAATTGCGTATATTATTTTGTTCATTAATTTTTAAAAATGATTTTGTTATTTGAAATACATTTTTTTGATTACATATTATGCACCTACGTATTTGATCTCGCTTATTCACTCTATAAATATAAACACACACACACACACACACATATACATATATATATATATATATATATATATATATATATTTATATGTATATATATATAAATATATTTATATATACACATACATTTATATGTAAATAAACAGTGTTGCTCTGAAAAATTTCCCAAGTACTCTTATTTGCAAAAATATGTATTTTTCATTTCGTTCCTTATGTAAGGATTGTTCTAAGTTGGTTTAATTTCTTAGTTAAAAATTTTTAAAAATAGTATTCCGTACTACCCAAAATGCTACTAACTCATAAAGAATTAAACAAAGCATTGTTTTCAAATATTGAATATATTTGGCGTGAATTTTGTAGAAATTCATTATTCACAATTAAATGAAATTGCGTGATGTAGTATTATTTCTACTTTCTTTAATTTCTTTACCACGACCTAGGTTTCGTTGTATTACAAACAAAGATTCTTTGCTAAGACCCCACCTGAAGATGTTGTAATACAACGAAACCTAGGTCGTGGTAAAGAAATTAAAGAAAGTAGAAATAATACTACATCACGCAATTTAATTTAATTGTGAAAGCATTGTTTGTTAAAATCAAAACAGGCATTTGCGATGTTTAATGAATTTGAACACATTTATATACTCTTATAGCTAAATTCATGGTGTTGGCTTACTATAGTTAGTGCCTCACGTTTTCTACATCTAGGTTTTTTATTGAGTTTTCCTTAAATACTTGCCTAATCGCACCTAATATCTGGCCCATAAGTAAGAGGAATTTTAAAATTGGTTTTTTGCACATTAATAAAACTCAAATACTCAAAAATGTATTATTGAACTTATGTCGTGTGTTAATACATACTCGATCGTTATTCGTCTGTCATGGTTACATAGAAATAAGTTATATAGAAAAATACCTGTTAAGTATTAGTACAAATCTTATTACAAGAGTTTCGTGTGTATTTAGGTGCATAAAAGTTTACATATTTAAGGATACAAAGTGTTCGCATAGAACTATTTAAAAATATTAATTTTATTTTTCGCCGTGTTAATAAATACTCGTAATATTACGTACTTCTCTGTAACCATAATTAAAAATGTGTTAAATTATACCATTTTGATGGTATAATTTAACACATTTTTAATTATCGAAATCAAAATGTAAAATTAAAGCGACGTAGTTACTTTCAATTTGACACTAAGCTCATTAACATTTAATTAACAAGTTACTCTCAAATAATGGCAGTCAAATTTGGCAGTGATGTAATTGCTTTTCGAACATTAAAAGGACTGGACAATCAACTTGTAAATTAAGTTTTTCCGCATGTACTTATAAGTTTTTTTGGGCGATTTTTGTTAGATAATTTCCATATTATATACTACTTTGTTAGATTTGACTTCTTTGTTAGTTATAAATATCAATGTTTGCATTAATTGCACGTATTTTAAACATGTTCTTCGAAGATAATTACCCGCAACTTGGCGTGTAACGATGTGATGTAACGATTAAATGTAGGATTTAAATTAATTTAACCTAGAATTGTTTTTAATGCAATATAAATTATTTGCATTATACTTAGATACCTTGGCATGTTACTAATAAACATAGATAACAATACAGTAACAGAACTTATAACTACATAAAGTAATAACAGTACTTATAATGTATAAACTAAGAAGTAAAGAGAACATACGTGAAGACTACTGAATGTAAGTACTGAAGAAATATTTTAATAGAAAATTGTTATAATTATATTATGATTTATAATAATATCTGCTATTACAGTGGCACATACGAATTACTGCCGAGAATTTTCTGAGAAAAATATGAAACTGCGTTCTTACTATTAACCGGGTACTCACTAGTTGAATGCCAATACCTTAGTGTTATGTTCGCTTAAGCTAACCTTGTATATGGATTAAACTTTAATTTTTTGAAAGTTTTTTGGTAAATCTCATATACTTTCTGAGATCCACATCCATTTATAGAAATAGAGTCTCAATTCAAACTTTCCTTCTAGTCAAATTTCCAATGAAAATTCCCCGAAAACTGGAAATTCAATAGAAATGTGAATCAAATAGAAATGTGACATTGTCAAAGGACATTCAGATTAAGCTTTCTTTGTGTTTAATTGTAATTTCGTATAGAGCAAACTATAAATACGAATATCGTAGTTTGCTTTGAGCGAATAAAATGAATGTTTTATACAGAAAGCTCTATCGGCGAGAAGTGCCGTCTGGAAACTTTATTAGTTTAGTTTCAAATAGCTTGAGGGAGCAATATTAAAGTTTTTTAGATTCTTCGTGTATTATAAAAGATTATGAAAATATATGGCTAATATATTTTTTTAAGTATTGAGTGATGTTTAGATTTTCAGTGATGAGGGAAGAAAATTCAAAATAGGTATATGGTAAAGTATTATTAAATATTTGAAGAAATTAAGTAATCTAAAGATTCTGGATATGGTCAATTAAATAGTAAACAGTTATTTATTCTGAATTATTGACATGTTGTTCATAGTACTAAAAACGGTGAAAATTCACTTTGAATTTATAGTATTTCATTGTTGCCTGATATGAATCATAGATCTGTTTGCATACAAAAATGAATATATAACTACCAGAATGCCACAAATCGAAGAGAAATAATATGTCCGATTTTACATAAATTATCGAATCGTTTGACATTTTATTACTTTTAAACTTTATTTACAAAACCTTATACCTGTCTCAGAAACTTCAAAGCTCAAACGTATTTCTAATTTTACGACAGCGTAAGTGAACAAGGCAAGCAACGAAATTTAAAATCATGTTAATGATAGCTTTAACTAGGTAATTTGGGAATCGCACTGACATACGTTAGTGAACATTTCTTTAATAAATTTGAGGTTATTACATGAAGCAGAGCATTATTGGTGTAAAGGTGTTTCAAGATAATCATGATAAATTATCATTTATAATGAAATTAGCGAGACGACCAAAATATGTATTATAGCATATAGACTTTATTTGCCCCACTTTCCATAAAATTTCCGTATAAATATATTTTAGTGTTGGACATTAAGTTATATTGATTTAATATCCAATCATAATTACTTAAAATTTCAACCTTCTTTTTAAAATTTACTATTTTAAGTACTATTTAAAATTTTAAATTTCAAGTGTTTTGCCAGAAAAAGTTAAAAGTTAATTAATTCAGCGCGCTTTCAAGGACGAAGTTGTTATTGTATAAAATAAATGTGAAAATTATATCTTTCTACAATGGTATTTAATTAATACCTGCATTTTTTTTTTAAATGGATAAATATTAATTTTGCGCCAAATACAGTAGAGCGAATCAAATATTAACTGCATATTTTCTTATGTTTTTTATATTTTAATCCATGGTCATTAATTGTTGATTGCGGGTGCATTTAGAATCTGTCGAAATATTGCGTCAACTACCCGCAAAGCTTGCAAAAAAAACACTTTCAATGACCGCAGTTTACTATTGGCGCAAATTATGTTCATATTAGTTACGAACTTTGTATTATTTACGAACTTTGACTCCAAACAAGCTTCATTGAAATGAAAGTTTGTACGATGTGTCAGTTGATTAAAGGATGCAAAATTACCATAGTAATTTGGGATATTGCACGAAAGTATTAAATCCATCTTTTTGGATAAGTGAATCTGCCGCGAATTGGCCTCCTGATGGAAGATTACAAAATGAACTTGTTTCTTTCAAATCTTTCAGTGTCTTTCTTGCCACGGCTTTTAAGCAGCATCGAACAGAGGAGGATAATATTTTGAGTCGTATTGTCATTTATGATTAAATACGAGTGCATTATTATTTTAAAAATCAAAACTGGTAAACATGGGGCAAACATCCGAAGAAACGCCACGCCAGGAGCGTACATAATCTAATCGCAACTTGCAACTAGAAAACAGAACATTAGAAATACCCACCGGCTGAATCAAGAATGTAATTTATTTTTAAACTAGTTGATAACACAATTTTAAGAACTTAACAAAAGTCAAGGGCCTAAACGCAAAGATAAATATTGTACGATTGAAGCTTTTTCTTCGGAAATAAATTTAAAATATAAATTCATCTTAGGGACTGGAATCTCAATAAAAAATTTATTACGTGGATTTTGATTCCGATTAGAATGAAAGCAAGATCCGCTTCGTGAGACATTGATTTTTTTTATCTTTCTAAAACTAAGTTCATCTTTCATCATAATATGGGATTGGCCTTTTTTATGAAGCAACGTGAGAAAGTTTTTCATTATCAATTTTTACGAGCAAATTATGCGAGTAATATTCACAGGCATAAAATAACTTTTTAGGCGCTTGCTCTCGATGAATTTTTGATCTGTGTATTAAACAGTAAACGCAAAGTTTTTGTAATGAAAAAATACGAATTTTATGAATATCCGACTCTCTGATAATATTTTAAGTTGATTATGCCTTGCGTTGGTTTTTTTTTTGTTTTTTCTCAAAATTTAAAAGAAAATAATTTCTTCAACATTTAAATACATTTACCTGATGTAAGTAGTGCAACAGTGTAGCTAGAAAGTTGTCTGTAAAAATAATTGTCTTTGGCGACTTCATTAGGAAGCCTTCTTTTTAGACACAATAACGAATGTTGAGTACAGACTCTCCAGGGTACAACTGTTAAATTTTTTGAAGGTTTAATATATTTGGCGTTAATTTTGTAGAAATTCATTATTCACAATTAAATGAAACTACGTGATGTAGTATTATGTCTTCTGTATTTAAGTTTTTTACCACGACCTAGGTTTCATTGTATTATATAGGCATAGGCATAGGTTTCATTGCAATATCTTCAGGTGGGCTATGTAGCCCACCTAAAGAAATAGAAATACTTCGTCAACATTTAGAACCAAAAGTGCTTGTATCATGCAATCTTTGCGATCTCGAGAGTTTTGGAATAGTCGTCGATTTGGAAAGATCTGATTATATAACCAGAGTGTCGCATGGTATAGTAATAAAATCATTTTAAGATATTTCTCCTTAGTCGGACTCATCATTGCTGAAGATTGTACCTGTGAGGAAAGGCCTTAATTTCACACAAATTGTTAAAATATTAACCAATTTTACAATAATAAAACGGCATTGCTTAAATTAAGCGAATTGAGAGTAATAGAAGAACAAAATTGAAAATGTAATTGTATCCAACTTAATTTAAAATATAAGGAGGTGAATTGGGTTATTAGGCTTTGTAATATACGTACAGTTTTCTTGTATTTTGTGAAAAGGTCGTAGAATTTTTCAATTGGTGTGGTGTGGTTGTGAAAAGGACGAGGGATGATATTATTTTTGAAGTAGAAAGAACGAGCTTCATAATTCGGGAAATATTGTTTAATAACACTGCGGATCATCACCGCAGATACTAATTGGACCAAAACTAATTTTCAGTGTTTTATTTGCCCCTTCAACATTTTTCAAATAAATTATTTTCAATTGCTTATAACTAATTTTGACTCTTTAAAATTAAGATAAACGCGGGTTAATAAATTTTATTCCTATACTAAATTTTAAGTTCTATGTCAAATTGTTACTATTTTCAGTAATGGTCCTAAAATTATCGTACACAAGTTTCTGAAATAAATAGATTCCGGGTCGTTTTTTTTCAATTAGTATCCCACACGAAATTTAAAATTAAGAAAAAAATGGAGTGCTATATTTTCCTCCTCTAAACTTTCATAAATTTCCTAAACTTTTAATTATTTAATAAATCGTATTATTGAAATATAATAAATGAAAAATATGTTTTCTGAACATTTTAACTAAATATAATAAAGTAGCTTTGCTTGCAATTTTCTTTATATTTGTATTAAATCTAGCAGATTATTATTTTCAGTTTTTTGCAATTAATCCAATATATCTACATATTTAAACATTTATAATCTAAACTAAAATAAAAATCATTCTCCGATTTTAAAAGTTAAAGACTTTCAAAAACGTGTCCATCCATCTTATCTCCAATTTCTCCTTATTTAAACTATCTTTATGTATATTAATTCTTACCCAAATAAATGTTTAAAATCCAGGGAAAGAACAGATCTATAGGTAAAAAATGTATGAAAACCTACTTAGAAATGGTTTATGAAATACTTACATATGAATGGGAAATTCTCGGATTTGTATTAGATTGTCAAATGTTCACTGAATTTAGTTAATAAAAGATATAACCAGTACATTTTGCAATTAACTGTATTAAATTTATTGTAAATTGAAATGCAAAACATTGAAGTAAAATGTTAAATTACCTTCGGTTAACAGTCTGCTCATTATCTTTAATTTACAAAGGGGGTAACTTTTTATTGGATCTAGTATTTTTATGTATATATTCGTTGATAACTCTAATGTTTATTGTAATGTTATTATGTGTATAGTAATGAGGGAGGAGTCAACAAATAGAAAATTATTCAAATATGTACCGGTTTTCTTCCGGAAAAAAGAGTATTTTTTCTATATTTACTCACAAATCGGGCAGAGAAATAAAAGATTCATTCTTGTACCCAAGAAAACTTATAACAAACATTTTATAATGATAAGCCATGCATATATGCCGAGAAATATTTAGTACAATTCCTTGGCCCATTTTTGCTATAGAAATCAAAATGGATTATACAAAATAATATTAATACATACAATCGAAGTTTTTGTATACTTTCATATTGTTCACAGTACTATAATATAAAGGTTTAAAAGTTTAATTCACAAACGCAACCAGAACATTTCGGGTCCCTAAACTGAAAGTTATTACCATGTTATTTCTCATTATCCGAGCGTTCCAAAATATATTATGTATCCTAAGAGTAAGCTCATCTGTATGTACGAGTAATATCACACTATATATACAGCTATACGATAATGAAAGTTTGAGGACAAACATTTAAATTTTTCTTTTTACAATAATGGTATCATTATGACACACTCACACACTCACACACACACACACATATATATATATATATATATATATATATATATATATATATATATATGTATATATATATATATATATTTCTAGTTACTGATCTACGCTGAAATCTAATCTTGTTTAATATCTCATAATTGAATACTTCTCAAGGTAACCTCTCTGATTTAATTTCTTGAAACTGATTTTGAATAATATTCAATTTAACACTTTTGTGTGAAAAACTAAGAAAACAATGTTGAAGTTTTCTCTGCATGATCGAAATGAATACTTTTATAGGAGAAGCTACGTAGGCGAGAGGTGTCGAGTGAAAATGTTGCCAAAGTTTGTGATATTAAAAAAGTTTACGCAACGCTGTCTCGGACAATAGTTTATGGTAACGAATAACGGTTGTGGTATGAAAAATATGTAACCTTAATAAATGCTTGGCAAGAAAAACTAAAAATAAACTTTATAAATAAATTAGTAACGTTTTGATATTGACGTCGAAGTAGTATTATATTTAAATCAGGTCAAAATGATTCGAATAAATAATTTTCAAAACATTTTTTTTAATTATGTCAAAATATCATTAGCGTTTATTTCGTGTGACATAGTTCCAGTAAGCGAAGTTTAATGGCATGATGTACTTTTATTTTATTTAAAGTGACGCAATTTCTACGAGAAAAAAGTTTGGAAAAAAATGTGATAAGAAAAAACCAGTAAAATGCGAGTCGGGCACGTATTAACTGAGGATTACGTAGCGAGTTTCTAATATAATTTGTAATTTGCGTATCAATAGAAAAATATCATTTTTAATTGTTGGTAATTTTAGGAAGTTATTTCGTTCTTGGAGTGAAAACTTCTTTAGGAGCGTTGAATGATTTTTGATAGGAGAAAAATCTTATGAATTCGCGTCACCGACGTGTTGTAATAGCAGTGTATCTATAGCTATAAGGTTGACGTGTTGTGCAACATTAATGCTGTGTTTATATATATACAAGTAAAGTTAAATTGTCTACGTAGAAAGTTCAATGTGTGTACACTGTGCATTGTTCAAATTGTGTTTCAGTTTAACTTTTCTTTTTTTTTAATTTGATGTTTCGATAGAACTTAATAGGCAATAATTTTGTTTTCCGTTATATTAAATAAAGCAAGTGGGTTGAATTACTTATGCGTTGAGTAACTTACGGAATACCATTACCCTTATTATAATGAAGGAGACGTTACCATGCCGCATCTAAAAATATTACTAAACACTTTCTGCAACATTTTAAAGATATTTTCAGTAACACCACCTTTAATGGGTTGGTAAAAAAAAGTCGTTTAGAAATATGATAGATGAAAAATTTATCAGAAAAAAAAGTGAAAACTATTTTCTTTTTTTTATTTGGAATACGGGAACTAGGTATTTGAACTAGGTATTTCTGCAAAATGATAATTCAATCGATCTAAACTTAAACAACTATGATGCTATGATATACGAGTAGATGTAATTTATGAAAGTATAAGGATTCCTCTATTGATATTTGGCTACGGTACCCTAAAATACTTGTGATCCTAAAAATCTTATTATTTTAATCAGATTCCTTATCCAAGAAAGTGACAAGTAAAATTAAAATGTATTTTTGCGATTAAATCTGTTAGAGCAGCCTGTTGATATCTCCACGCTTGGTACTACAGATTGTAGACGGGGAAGGAGCCAATAAATTTCTCTTCCATTCTTATTTAGCTTCTGAAAGCCAATATATATGAAATTAATTTTAATTTTTGTATAAAATTTCAACCTGGTTCTAAACTACTAAAATTACTAAATGAGCTCATTTGATAGATAACATAAGTAAAAAAGAAGATTGTCTTTAATTTCAAAATAAAATAAAATCGTTAAGTTGTGAGTAGTATATTTTATAAATCGTTATTTCGACAAGTATCCGATATGGTATAACAAATAAATAAAACTAAAATATTTTATTCACCCACATATAAATTTTTATATGTTTCTAAATGTTAAATAATTATATATAACCATATATAATTATTGTTAGCAAACTTCATCACCGTGTAAAATTTCTAACTTAAGCAATTTCTGAGAAAAATGATATTGACTGACAGACAAACGTAAGGTCGTATTTACAACTTATAATCGCACATAAATTTCGAAATATTATTGTTAAACTTATTAGGACAAGTAAAGCAACGCTTTATACCATGAAACACATTGTATAACTTAGTGGTAATATAGGTATAAGTAGGTATAACTTGAAATTTAATATTGTATAATAAATATTAAAGGTGACGTCTAAATATCCAAGGTGACATCACATTACTTGCCATCTATGTAGTGTGGTGTGATAGAATATTCACGTCTGTTTTACGCGCCGGTATTTAATGTTTCATTTATTTAATTTTTATGTTAATTTCTGTTTTGTGTGTATGATAATTGTGTATCATGCATTGAATAGTGTTATGACTGAAAATTTTATTTTGTTCATTAATTTTGTCATTTGAAGAAAATTTTGGTGATTATATTTTGAATATATCCAAAATTGGTATTTTGATTGTTTTATATTTTGGCAAAGCAAATAATTTATTTGTATTTGGTTGCTCTGTGGAATTTAGTTTTGTTAATAAATTAATTAGAATTTTAAAAAACGTTACTTTTGTTCCTTTAACACATATCATTCGTGTTTTGAAAATTTTATTTCAATTGGAATTTATGTGTGTTTTTCCATTTCATTAATAATTATATGTTATGCACCTACGCAGATATGTCCATGATTGCTGCATTCAACTTAAATAAGTTTAATTAGATCTTGCTCCCACACATGTATTGAAGTGGAGTTGTACAGCAAAAGATCCAACTAAGTATCCATATTTTTATAGGAATGTACTTTTCAGTACATTCTTTATTCCATGGTTGAAGAAATAATGAACTTTTTAAGAAATATATTAAACCGACTTAAAGCCGACGTCAAGGAAGAAGCAAAGACAGCTGGAAAGACCTGGAGAGAGGTTAAGTAACTGGCCGCTGACCGCACCAAATGGAAAAATTTTACGTCTGCCCTATGCTCCAACCGGAGCGACAGGAATTGATGATGATGACTTAAAGAGTCTTCTTCATTTCTTTCTTAAATTTTTTTTTCGTTTTATGTGCTTGTCAACCGACTTCAAAAAAAGGAGGAGGTTCTCAATTCGTCGGATTCTTTTTTTTCATGTATGTTCAGCGATAATTATTTACCAATGGTCCGATTTTGATGATTCTTTTTATGTCCCAAGAGGTTACTTTAGGGTGGTTTCAATAAATTTTATGATGATCTGATAATGAAGTCCGAACATGAACGACGGAATTCCTTAAGGAAGGCGGTAAATCAAGTATAATTCAAGATATTTGTACAGGTAGTTGTTACTTTGTAAAACTGCACTATTTATCAAGTCAGGGTCTGATGATAAGTGATAGAACTTCGCTAAAAGAGTTTCACAAAATATAATTCCGTGCAATGGAGAATTTTACATCAAACCTTTCTAAACGACCAAGAGTTCTAAATCATAGCGAATTAAAATTTTTAATTGCACAGTATGCATACGTTAAACAAAATTTAGTGCCGATAGATGTATAACATTCAGAGGTAATGTGAAAGTAATATATTCAAAAAGTCGATAATGGACGCTCCATTAAAGGTAATTTGTGCATCTGATCAATTATGCCGAGCCTGAGACGTAAATCATTTAAGAAAATAAGAACATCGGATGCGGTAATGACGTGGCGCCTATTATTTGGAAACGCGGCGTTGTGATGTTACCAAGTGCGACGTACGAGTTAATTTGTTTAGGTAAGGAGATAGCAAAATTGCTTTTAAATATTTGTTTATAGGCTCGTAAGTAAAGACAACGTTATAGTTTCATTTCTTTTAGTATTAATTCTTGATAATGTTTTAGATAGAAATTTAATAGTCCATAAATATAAAGCACTTATTAATACTTATATACATAAGTACAAAAAAATTCTACACAACTATTGATTATTGCAATTAATGACAATAATATACAATGTAACCTAGGGTATGAATAGTTGTCTTGTCATTATTTACATAAACTATATATGTACTGTTTGTATAATATGTGTTTTGAATCGCGTTGTGGCATAATATTAGAAGTGAAAATTGTTTCGCAGATTTCAATATATTCAATATATTAAAAATATATTAAAATTCGAGTAAACTTTAATTGAATATATCAAAAATTTTACATATGTTAGTGAAATTTTGATATTTTGGTTATTTACATTTTGGCAAAGCAAATAATTTATTTGTATTTGGTTGCTCTGTAGAAGTTAGTTTTATTAATAAATTAATTAGAATTTTAAAAAACGTTATTTTTGTTCCTTTAACACACATCATTCGTGTTTTGACAATTTTTTTTTAATTGGAATTTATGTGTGCTTTTTCCATTTCATTAATAATTAATGCTATATCAGCAATATTGCTAATTTAACATGATATATAGACACTGAAAAATGTTTATTTTACATAACATAAATGATTTTTGCGAGGTTTTAACTCGTTTTCACTGTCTGATAGAAACCACGCAATCAAAGATTCAACCAAATTCAATAAAGGTGGAATTTTGTAATGTACACACGTGTATTAATCTAGAGACAGTTCAATATATCTTACCTAATATATAAATATATATATATATATATATATATATATATATATATATATATATATATGTATGTATGTATATCTTACAAACGCCTCAATATGGAGGAAACCATTTTTTTCACAAGCCCTATTATATGGATATATAGAAATGTTTAATAAATATATTTAATACTTTATCATAAAAATTTAAACGAGTTTAATAAAATAAATAAATAAAAGATACAATTGACATAGATTACTAAAACTAAAAGGCTGGAACGTAACTTTAAAATAAATATATCATTATGTATACAATACACTTAATAATTAATACTCAGCATACAATAAATATGTAGCTATTTATTTATTTACGTACTTCAACGTATTTAAATGATAAATAAGGTGGACTTATTACTACTAGAGAAATCTCTTACAGCCAACTCCATCCATCCCCATTGCACGAGCGGCCGGAATCGAATCCGGGGCACCGATGGTTACGCCGCCAAAGCTTAAGGAAAATGCAATCTTTTCACCACTGCAATTATTACCGAAATTGGTAAAAATTACTGCTAGTGGTAGCAAGGTTTTGAATTTTCCTTGAATAATAGCTTTGAAAGGAAATATTTAACCCAGAGATGCATTGTCTATAATAAAACAAGGATTTTGAACCAAATATAAACACGGTTTTCGTATAAACTAAAGAACTGTACGTGAATAATAAGTCAGACCAAAAACACACCGTTAATTCTAGTGCACCCGGGTAACTCAATAAATTGTCCGAGACGTGATCTGTGGGCCTTCCAAAGCCATGAAGCCATCCAATTTGAGGCCTTCATTCATCGCGTAACGCGTGACGATCCTTCAACTCCGCTCTAACTAAGTTATCCCTTATTCCGAAGGTGTAATGTGATCAGGCGGGTCTCGAAACAATTGACTAGTTAAATTGGATGTTAAAAGTTGGTAAATTTTCAAAGGTGTTGTAGAATTTTGTTTTGGGTTTGTTAAATTTTATTTTTCTTAATTAAAATATTTAACACTTTCTAACAGTATTAACTAGGTATTAGACTGAAATTTATAATAGCCCTAAGTAGTTGTCTCCAGTATTATGGTACTTGCATATTTGTATGTTATCTAATAGATCTCTTGTTTCTTTCAAAATTACCTGTGTTATTTATTGAATTATATTGTGATGGTAAAAGTATTTCGTTTCAAGCCTTTTTTTTAAATTCCTTTCAATTCCAGTTATCGTCGGAATACTCCGTACTTAACGATTAATTTATGAATAAATTTACCATTTTTTATTATTACATAAATATTTACGTAGATAAATTTATAAATAGTGGCAGACTTGTCCACCGATTTTTTTGTTGTACTAAATCATTCTACAGTCCAGCTTTAGAGAATAACACCTAATTTCTTGGTTCTATTCTTATTGGTTCGCAATTTGTATTTTCACATTTAGGATTAATATGTAAATAATTAAATAAGTTAAAATAAAACTAGATTAAGATTATCTAGTGACCAGGGAACTAAATTCAAAATATTTCTTTTTCTTATTCAAAGTATTTCTACATTTTTCGATCCAATTTTGATAAATACATTTGTTGACATTAAATAATATTAATAAAGCAAAGTCGCGAAGGAAATAGCAACGCCGTCCTCATAATATATATATGCACATGCAGTTATGCACAAAGTACGTATTCGAATGCCACATATTCAGGGCGGGCAAATATTTAATGTTTGGGCGGCGCGGCGGAATTCGGATATAAAAGAACGCTTTTCGCTTTGTTAAACAACTTATAGTTAAATTTAAATTGATCTCAGTAAATAAAAGTAAATTCACTCTTTTTGCAGGGCACTGCCCGATTTTTGTCATTGTTTGACGAACGTAATTAATATAACGTATTAAGTGAACGTATTAAGTAATTAATATATGCTTAAAAATATTGAAATATAAGTATAGTTGTTCTTGAAAATGTTACATTATGAGCCGTTTAATTTTGAAGAAATATGTTTTGAGCAAAAGAAAGAAAATATAAAGTCATATTAAAAATAATTTAAATGATAAGTAAATGAATACGTTTGAAAAAAAAATTAAACCATTACTGGTCAGAATACTTAAAGAAAATTTATTATCAAAGCAAATGTAATAGTGCAGATGTAATAAGAGATAACGGACATAGAAATGTTTATGCAATGCTAGAAATATAGCATAAAATATGCGATAGAATATGAAGAACATTATGCCTATAAACATTATGAGTACTTAAATGAGAAATACAAAAAATTACAATATTAGAAACGAAAAAGGTGGAAAAATAATGGTGATTTAAGTAAAAAAATAGGCATGTAAGATATAGCGTTGTTATTACTACTTCGATGGTTTTTTTATTAAGTTGTTGGTAGTAAATATTTCCGTATAATGAAATTTCTAGGTCTACAAATGAAAAGAAAATGATTTACGTAGCAAAGGTTATTTCTATAACCTTTTCCCGAATTTAAGTTCTCACTGGTGAAGAAAACTTAAAATATTATTTCTTGAAAGTTATTAAATATTTCAGCAATATTTTATAAAGTATCATTAATTTTATTCTTAGATCTTATAAATTCGTAAATGGACTTGAATTCTATTTATTCATTAAAGTCCCGTTTAAATTTATGTGTTACTGGCACTGATTTTAAAAAAGTACAAAAAGGCAAATGGTTTTAAAACGTAAAACAAAAACAAAAGGAATAAAATAGATAAGTATGCTATACATTCAATTAATATTATCCTTATTAAATAGCGCTTACTAAGAATCAACTAAATTCATAATCGTATACTTTAAGTGGTCAATAAAGCAAAAATGCCATAAGGACAAATTGTGTCGTTTCGTTGTGACTTCAGAATGGAAGCCAATTGGCAATTCAATAAAAGATAGAAGTTACTTTTCAGTAAAAGATAAAGAAGTTACTTTAGAAACTATAATGAATTATGTAAGTATAAATTTAGAAGCACTGAAAGGTGACTTAGCTAAGTTCCAACGAGTTTTCTCAGTTTCACTGTCCCATCTGTTAACTCAATATCTAAGACGTGACCTGCAAGCCTTCTTATGCGGCAACATTTTTAAAATAAGGTATATATCAAGCAATGACCTTTTATATTTCTAGGTTGTTGTAGTAACTTAATTTTCTCAGTTTTGCGATAAAACTATTTTGATGCAAGAACTTATTTCAATGAAGAAGCGTTTAGACAAAAGTTTGTAAATTTCCCTTTTCTGTTAAAATTAAATTGTTTGTTTACAATATTGTAAACATAAATTTTAATTTTATTTCTATATATCTGTTGACACTTTCATTTCGTATGGGGAATATTAGTGTTAAAGTATGATTAGTGTCTATAATGTAATCTTATTTTCTTTTATGCTCTTTGAATTGTTTAGTTTAATTCAATTTCATACATTCATTGACAGACATTGCTTTATTTATATGGTCCTGTCATTTGGCATGACGTAAGTCTGAAAATTACAAATTAAAGTTATGGCTCTATGGAAAATCATGTGCTCCAAGTATTCTCCTGCATATTTCTATTATTACTTCAAATAATTGTTTTCCTCGCTTTATAAGTGTGGAGCCACTTAATGGAATTACCAATATGTGAGTTTTTCTAACAATTTTTTTTAATATTAAATATATTTGGCATTAATTTTGGAGAAATTCATTATTCACAATTAAATGAAACTACGTGATGTAGTATTATTTCTACTTTCTTTAAGTTCTTTACTACGACCTAGGCTTCGTTGCAACATCTTCAGGTGGGCTATTAGCAAAGATCTTTGCTAAAAGCCCACCTGAAGATGTTGTAATACAACGAAACCTAGATCGTGGTAAAGAACTTAAAGAAAGTAGAAATAATACTATATCACGTAGTTTCATTTAATTGTGAATTTTTTTTAAATATTGATTAATATAATTTACCCACTCCTCAGAGTATTTTATTAAAGTTTTTCAAAATATTACACTTTTTTCTTCTCTTTCCTACTGCTTTTAGTAAAATTCTCCAAGCGTAACCTCTTAGGATATATCGATTAAATGAAAGAATGATATTTTCAACCATGTCACGTCCGAACAACATAATATGTGTATGCTACGATATCTCATATTTACATTACTCTACGACGCTTATTTACATGACTCTACGACCCTTTCCGCGGACGCTCTAATTAATTTAATTAACTTTACATAGAGTCATTAAGTTTTATACATAATAATTAGTATTATAAATTTATTTTAAAATAAAAATTGCCCTTCTGCTGATTTCTACACTTATAATAATTTATACATATTGACTTTTTTGAACTCAGCATGTGTAAATTATTATGGCACTTTAGTATGAATCCTATAAGTGTAATTATGGTAAATAAAAGGAAAAAATAGAGTTTTTATAATTCATATTATCGTAATATTTATGTATTTAGTGTAACAGGGATTTATTCCAGTTGTAAGAAGTTCAAAACTTATCTGTGCCTTTGGATCCAGGAGAGGTGGAAGTACTCAAATTAATTTTTAAAATTAATTCTTGTTCTATTTAGAGCATAGATAAACATCTATAAATATACCCATTATGCGCCGGAAACGATTTTGTAGACAGAACACATTTTTATTTATAACAAATATTTAAGAATCATACGGAGTCGATGATGTACGATGTCTTGTTTACACGAAGACTAGGAAGAGATGCCCTCTCACGCTTGAAAACGGGATAAACGCACAATAACGGAAAAGATACTTTTGTTTATATAGGGAAATATTTTGTTATTTATAAGTTTTTTTTGTATATTATTGGAACAAAAATTATTTAAAATGAATTTTACATTTTTTCATTGAAAAGGAAATCATATATATATTTACAAACATTGACAAACATACGGACTTGTGTTTGTTAAATATTTATGTGGGTTTTATATTATCAATTACTATCTTCCTTTTAGTTATGCTATTTTATATTAAAGGTTGCATTATTATTTAGTTGACATATTGACATTAATCTGTTTTAATAATATAGTTTTGAAGAAACTAAATAAACATTGATTGTTTCTTTACGAGAAACATTTTTTTCTAGTTTACAATAATATATTAAAGAAAAGAAGAACAGGTTTGTTAGACGTTGCTCATAACATTGATAACATAAACAATTAAAACCAATAAACCTGTTAATTATTTGAAGAATAGATATATGTACTTACTTAAATTAAAATATTTATATTGAACGTTCGCTACGACGATTCCGTACACATCTAGGAATTCAATCATTTAAGGGTACATCATATTTCTCTTAAACTATTTACAAGTATTCATTTTTGACAATGTCAATATAATTTCTAACATATATTTACATCATATTTTTATTAAAATATTTACAAGTATTAATTTTTAACAACGTCAATATAATGACTAATATCTATTTATATCATATTTCTATTAAACTATTTACAAGTATTAATTTTTGACAACGTCAATATAATGCATAAGATATATTTAATTGCCTTAAAACCACTGTGCATATTTTAATATTTATAAGATCTAGGATAATCGCTATAGTTTTTCCGCAGTCTTTTTGTCGGATTTTTCCAACCCTGTTTTTGTCCTGATTTTTGGTTCAGTAGTTTACGAAATCAAATTGTTTTATTATCGCAGATGGTAATTAAGAAATGTGCATTTTTCATGATTTGAAACGAAATTGAGAATATGAAAAAATAACATTATTTAAAATTTTTCTTATTTAAGTAACGATATATATTTAGAAAAACGATTAGTTTTGGGACGCTGAAAATGTAATGTGGTCGTGTCGTCAAAGAAATTAAATTCGCATCCAAAGTGAAGTAAAGGTAATGAGTATTTAATTACTGTATATTTAGTAACAGTAGGTAGAAAAAATTGAATAAGTAACGGGAGAGTATCATTTTGAACATTAATTCGATCAAAATCTTAATGTTTAATGTGTTAGCACCGTTTGATATTAGAAATGAAGTGAATTTAATTTTGTAGTGAAAATTTGTTCTCTTAACAAATGGGGTTGTTCAATCGAAGTAAAACTATCATTTATTTAAAGAATAAATAAAACTTATGGATCCATTGAGATACTCTGGTCCTAATTGAGATACTCTTCTAGATGCATTATTTTCTCCCAGTAAATTTAAAAAGTTATTGAAAAAAATGAAGAAAATTTTAATTTTTAAAATAAATTGAACGTGAATTGACAAGCGTAAATCTATTTGGGTTTTACATTTTTTTCAAATAATTTGCAATAAAATATTTAAAAAATTCAAAATTTTATGAAATTAATGACTTTCAAAAAAAATTTGTATGTAAGTTTCTAGCAACGCTCATTCATTTTGGTTTATTTATGGTTTGAGTGTAGAAGTCAGGTTTGAATTTAAATGGCAAAAAATATATTCTACGGTTTGATACTGCGAAGAGTATATCTATGAATTATATTGATATCCACAATAATAATTCATTAAGAGTATTTAATGAACAACAGTTCTCATCCGTTATAAGCAGTGGAATACAATTTTTGAAGAAAATTTTAAACCGTTTTACTTCGAAGAATCACGAAGACGGGGTTAGCGTCTCCATGTTACTCCCTACGGTGCTGAGCTAGCCACTGCCTATCTTTCCTCCCTACGGCGCTGAGCTAGCCGTCGCACCTGATACCTATTTTCCCTCAAATGATCTGCGGCACTGAATCGGCGTCCAATCAAAAATTCCTCCGTCAAGGAGCTCCTTTTTATTTTCGCTTCAAGTAAATTATTTCAATGGAGTCTACACCGTAAGGGCGATGTAATGTGTATTTTACTATATTCGGATAAGAGCTACATGTTCTTGTAAATCTGGTAATAATACTGGAAATTAATTAGCTACATCAACAGCAATAAACAATATACATGATTTGTGATGCAAACCATAGTAACAGCTGTAAAAATAAACTTTTTATTTAAACGTATTTTGTTTAATGTATGACTAAAATAAGTCGTTGTATGTGTTTTCTGCTATTTAGTTGTTTTGCGCATTTTGAGGTGCTGAGTTTAAAAATGTGTTAAATATTTTAATAAATGCGAATTCGTTAAGATTATGACATTTCATTTTAAATGAGATGCATTTTATGACTTACTCATTGGTAATCATAGTAATAACCCGTAGCGTGCACTTAACTTTATGTTATTATCGTTACAGTAAATATAATTTTTTTTGCAATATAAAGTTTTAAAAGCTAGTGAATAATATCGCCAGATAAGGCGAACTTACCCTGGCGTATTTTTCAAAAGCTGTAATATTTATAAATTAAATAAAGATGTTAATAATTTTCTTCTCTGGGTATTTGGAATCAATGCTTTGCTGTATCATATAAAAGTACATATTCCTAAAGGTTGTGCATGTATATTGTGTTGTTTACAATTATTATTGTTCAATTGCTTTTGGCTTTGATGGAAGCAATAATTCAAGAAAGAAGGAGCATTCCGTTTTATAATTCGTCTATTTTTTAATCACAAGTACTCGTGGGTTCTTTAGTTGCCAACTTAATATTTCATTTATTCACGAAATTATATAAATATAAAATTTTCAATTGATTGCATCACCATAGTTATGTTGCGATATAAATATCAACAGGTCATTCTCTATATTTTACTGTACTGAGAAGCTTTTTCGAATTCGACGATAATAATTTTTAACCTAGGTGTGAGACTCCTGCTTTGCAGAATTTGTTAAATGACAAGAAACATTTTCCATTTAATTTTAATTATGTATGGATGATATTTTCCTTAATTTCATTTCTTGTAAACTATTTTCCCTCCCATTAAAATTATTGTAAAGAAGTTCGAGTATTATTTGACTCTGTAATTGTACAATCTTCCTTCATTTTTATTTTAACGTAATTTAATATTATTCAGGGGTAAAGTTAGTACTTTGCTGGCTCGTTGCGATTCCGAAATAACGTAATAACGTATATATGTGGCAAAATGACAAAATTGGAATATATGAATCGGTGTTTATTACTCTATAATTCCATAGTTTCTGAACGGACCTTCAGAAAATGTTATATATGAATGCATTGCAGCTCGGATTAATATACTTTTTGGTACGAAATTTGAAGTATTTATTGATAGGTAGCAGTCATTTTTGGGGTACTTATTAAATTCCTACTTGGGTATGTGATCTTATTTTGGAAAGAAAATTGTGTAAGTTTGATATTGGCTTGTGTTCTCACACCACGTATCCTAAACTTCGAGCGTCATTTTCATGGAATAATTTGTGAAAATGTTTCCCTTTCTTAAATCCATTGCGATGTTACTACTGAATGCGCAACGATTATGAAAATAATTAGAAGATATGTAAATTAAGCCTGAATTGACACATAGGCTACAGTGTTGTGCTTCATGTGAACAAACGCACGCCATGACGCAGGCCGTATAGACATTGAGTAAAATGATTAATTTAATTTCACATGATGACAAAAGAGAGCCGAACGATAGTAGCAAAGGTATGGCAAGACAGAAAAGCGTCTTTTGGCATTTTTATCGATAAATTAGATGTTAAACTATCGAAGTATATAATGTAATCACAAAACTGAGTAAAAGAAGAATTAAGCATAACTATAAGACACAACGTTAACAAATTTGAGGAAACAATAAACTTGTGCATACGGCGCAAAATGGTAGATAGTCATGGTCGGCCCGATCTATTTTAATATCAATGGAAAGAGTTATTTTTGGAGTGTTTCTGAAGGATACAAACCCACAGAGAATCTTCCTAAGAGCTCACCTGAAGATGTTGTAATACAACGAAACCTAGGTCGTGGTAAAGAACTTAAAGAAAGTAGAAATAATACTACATCACGTAGTTTCATTTAATTGTGAATAATGAATTTCTACAAAATTAACGCCAAATATATTCAATATTAAGGAAGAGGTTAATAGTTATAATTCATATTCGCTCACCGAATGAAATACAAATTTACTTTTCTAAAAATTCCTAATATGGATATCTGGTAATTCCTAATATGAATATCTGGTAATTCCTAATATGGATATCTGGTAATTCCTAATATGGATATCTGGTAATTCCTAATATGGATATCTGGTAATTCCTAATATGGATATCTGGTAATTCCTAATATGGATATCTGGTAATTCCTAATATGGATATCTGGTAAAAATTCCTAATATGGATATAACGAATAGAGTCAAGTTCCAATAAACTTTCCAATATTAAGCCACTTGATGTAATATGATAAAAAAAACTGATCTCATTTTACCTGAATAAAAGTTAAAAAAGTAATATTTTGCTATTTCAATTAATTTCTTCATATGAAATATTCATTTTCCAGCATGTAGATTTCATGCATGTTGGTCTGAAACTATGAAGTTCTGATAGACAGATCGACGGATGGACGGACATAACAAAATTACATTACGATTCATTGCATAGGATGTTTTACAATTTGATTGTGGAGTCCCAAAAGAGTAAGCGATGGTACGACACGTGTTAGTACAAAACGCTAATAAATTATCGAACATATATGGAAAAATAGATAATGATTTTATCTTTCTTAAGAGTACGTCACTTTTTTAATTTCAGGTATTCTGGAATT
This sequence comes from Druceiella hillmani, assembly GCA_039881145.1. Lineage (NCBI taxonomy): Eukaryota > Metazoa > Arthropoda > Insecta > Lepidoptera > Hepialidae > Druceiella > Druceiella hillmani. The sequence continues at coordinate 5,196,452 of JAYKKI010000100.1, forward strand.
TTTCTAGTAATAGTAATAGTTTGTAAACGAATACTTAGATTTAAAATTTAATAGAATTTAAAGGTTCGGAAATCGCCTAAATCTTTCGATCTCAAGAGGTCTTTAAATTGAAGTCTACTTTCATAAGTTGATAGTGTTAATTAGTGCACCGACTTAGGTCAATTAGCATATTGAATGCGCAACGTGCGAATAACATTTTTGTTTTAATTACTACTTCATAAATAATTTATAAATTTGTAAACTAATAGATAATAAATACTATTAGAAGTTATATTATTTAGCGATTTACGTTTTAACATGGTCATTAATTTTATTGAGTTTAAATCTTGGCATTGAATAATTTTTCCGTCAGTGTCCGAATTTTTTTCAGAACTATTGACGCCGGAGATAAATTCGTCACAAGGCTACAATTAAAAAAAACGATAAATTAAATCCAGTATCAATTAACTAATTTTTGTGCAGTGTTCGAATTTTTTGTAGATCTATTAATTCTGGAGGTAAATTCGTCACAAGGCTACAATTAAAAAAACCGGCAACTTAAATCCAGTATTTATTATTAACTATATACAGCAGAATATAATTTAATCAATACATATATTTATTCGCCATACGTAATTAATTCCTATACAAATTACGTATTTAATCATCCATCGTTACCTAATGTAATAAAATAATTTTCGCACCATAAAAAACAAAATCAAGATCTCAATAATCTCAAAACATAATTTGTTGTTAGCCGATCTAGCTGTTGAACGTCATATGCAATATATTTCTCACTACATTCTTGTGTTCTATTTCGTTATTACGGGCTGTATGTTTTGTCCACCCATCAATAATTACAGAAAGACGCTATACTTTTTCTTGTCAAAACTCCTTGGCAAAAGTGATTGTTTAATCTAAAATCAGCAACGTGATAAAGACGTATGAAGAATAATACGTTAAATTCTTTTCACGAATGGCCGATGATTATTCATTCAAATTTTGTTAGTATGTTATATTGCAATATAATAAGAGAATTGGTAAAGTTTATTTTTTGAAGCTTAATTTTCCATTAATTCACATGATGACATTGATATTCTAGGTTATGTATGTTTTTGAAAACGTTTCTACCCAATCTGTAAATTAATATTTATATAATTTTCATCGTATTTCAATTGCTTATATATATTTTATTTTATTGATATATTTTTTATTTTATTTCCATGGAATGAAATCTTCGCTGAAAGTATCGAACATTCTTGAATTGTCGACCGACATTTTCCTTATGTGCAATATTTATATGTTGAGCAAAGTAAATGCAAATAATTAGAAACATTTTCGATATATATACACATATGAATATGGATATATATATATTATATGGATATATATATATATATATATATATATACATATACATATATATACATATATATATATATATATATATATATATATATATATATATATATATATATATATATATATATATATATTTATATATAAGGAGATTACATTTCTTAACTGCGTCATACATATTTCGAAAGAATACGTAATAGTTTCAAGGCTTTAAATAAATTTATAACAACCCTATTCAATGCTCCCGTATGTAGATAAAGGTTTAAATATATTAATAAAACTAGGTGATACAAAGCTATACTAAAAAAGCAAATTTCGTCAAAGTAGCGTGTGTCAAATGTCGAATCTTTTATTTTTGATGAAAAAAATTACCAGCTTTTGCGAAAGTAAAAAAAATGTTATTCTTTCTTCAACAATGATGCTCTAAATCAATTTTATTTTTATTAATCATGAGTAATATATAAAATAAGTAGTTTTTTTTGGTACTTCCTAAAGGCGAATTGTTTCAACCATATGAAAAGTGTGTAGAAATTATTGCAGTTGTTCGGATTTTGAAATAGCTATGGGTTTTCATACCAAGAGATACATGTTTTAAAGTAATAAAATTGATTAAAGAAATTTGTAGTGTTTCAAATGCTCTGCGTGTAATAGTCAAGTTCTCAAATAAATAGGGAGAAAAGTTACATTTGATAATTAAACTGATTATCCAATTAATTTTTGACCCACATGTACAAACTTGTAGTGAAATGTTTTTAGAAAGTATGGTAAATGAGTATTAACGATTTGATTGATGAAAATTAAAGTATATCTTATGCATTTTTGAATTAGAGCTTTAAACTCTCATAGTTATATCGAAAAATTTCATCAAGATTTTTAATAGATTACGTGCAAATTTACAAGAGTCCATAAAACGGTATATTAATGATCATTAAAGTATATCTGTTAGACTCATTTACTGTAGCGAAATTGAATCATGGAATTATTTCTGAGTTACAGAAACTAAATGCTTATATGTATGAAAGTTATGGAAATAATTGTGAAATCTGTAAGAAAACAAGGTAAAAATTTTTCAAATGATATATATATTAAAATGAAATTTTCAAGTTCCATCATTAATGTGGATACTTACTCGTTTATCATAATCTACAACTGTAATTTTACATTAGCGGGATGGATCGTACATTTCTATACTCGACAAAAATATTTAATAAACAACTTAGTTGAGAGCACCGTAAATAACCATTAGATTAAAAAAAAAATTAAATTAACACGCTTTGCAAAATCTTTTTCAGCTCATTTAAAACCGGACAGGATAGCTAGCTTAGCTATATCTATCTAGAAAATGATTTAACATGATGTTTTAAGTTCCTTCGTCTATTCCATGATACACATCAAGTGATTTCTATATGATTACGCCAGTTGTAACTGGCACAATGTAAACTCTAATAGGATCTCTTGATATTAAAGTGTGAAAAGACTTTAGACATGGAAAATGAAAGGTTTCCATTAGCGTATACCATAATTATGTAAATTTTTAAAAGTGACCAGACTCAGAAGAATTATTCTGCACCTTCGTTTTCTTCCAAATATTGTTAAATAGCTTCCGCAATATGCGGCTACGACTTCAGAATTGTTTAAATTTCCATGTCGCAATGGTTTAAATAAAATATAACTCCTGTATGCTATATCCGTAATGCAAAATGATTATTTATGTTTGAATTTCCATAAATGTAAAGAAATGTATTGTTCGCAATTTGGATTCAGTCATTTAGTTTTAATGATCAGACTAAAAACCATTACCAAGTTGTCTCTTTCTTTTTCAGTCTCCCAATAGTTTCCCTGATGAATGAATACCTCGGAAGGAATTAGCTCGAATATTCAGCATAACCCAAAAAACTTTTTATCCCTTGAACATTTTTTAATGTTGGTATGTCTAACGCAATTTTTACCTTATCTGGACCTTATTCCAAACCAACTGGACTAAAAATATGTAATATTTGACCTCATTCTTTTCCAGCATGATCTTGCCTCTATTACATTTGCCACTCGTGGTCATTGGAGTAATCTTTCCAAGTTCTTATCATAACCTTTCATAGCTTCTTCTTCAGAGTCATCTCGTCCAATGATCAGTATATCGGCTACAATGATCGGTATTCCTTCCAGACCTTCAAATGTCCTTCTCATGTAGACGTATTTTATACTCCTCTGATGCTGTACAGAGCCCGAAAGGCGAATGAAGAAATAGTCCGAAATATACATAGATCTGTATATTCATTCCTTTGTGTGCCATTTCAAAACTTCATCGTTAGTATCCACGACAGGAAATATATTAGTATTACCTATATTTGGTATGATTTCCTCCATATTTCTGATAGAAAATTCTATTATTTTCAAAGCAGTGTTCTGATTCTTCGAATCCAGACGAATTCTCATGTCTCTAGGTGTCTTCAACATCATAATCAATGCTAATCCAATAACAAAAATTTAACCTTTGCTATTATTTTGCCCCTTGTCGTGTTACCCAGCTTCGTTTTCAACTCATCTCGAAATAGAAAAGGAAATCTTTTGGGAGGTTGCTTTACAGCGTTGACGTCTGACTTTGTCTACAAATAGTATTATCTTGGATACATCTGGTAACTTTGAAGATATTTCCATACATTTCCAGTAATATTTTTTGGTAGATAAGTCCAGAACATTACACAGGTTAGCGTGGATTTTAATGAATTTTAATAATTGACAAGTTTCTGCAGTCAACAATGGACAGTCTACTATAGTGACAGTATACCTGTATCAAACTTCAGTGAGACTGTCTCTGTTTCTCTCCAGCGTTGAATCGTTTGTCCAGTGAACTTACGAATCTCTCCTCCTAGGACTTGGACTTCGACAAAACTTAAAGTCTTTGTAGCTCATGACACTTAAGGTGGCACCGATATCCATCTAACATCTTTTTTCCAATCTTTTATGTTAAAAATTGTTTTGTTTCTTTTTTCAATCTAATATAGACGACAAAATTGTCCGAACTTGCTTTGAAATGAAAGTCAAGTTTTCCAGACGTTTTTCGTTGAAAGTTACGGACAACGGCGGCGGAATCTGACTTGTTATTAAGATGCAGCAATTCTATTTTTACACACAATTTTGTCTAGCTTTATTTGAATTACTTCTGACACCGTCTTTGACACTTTGTTGTTATTTTTTAACTAATATTCAAACACAAGTCATTCGAAAAATAGTATTCATTTTAATACCTCTTTATTTTGCAAATCATATGGCTTTTATTATATGTTGAAATTTCGTTCGTCGCGAGTACAAATAGACAATTTGTATATTTTTTTTAATAATTACCTCAAAACTGTCCCGTTCAAAACCTACCTTCGAAAAAGCTAGAAGATATCCAAAATAGGGGTAAATTACGTATTTGTTGATGGAATGATGCAGATAATGAATTGTCTACTCTAAAATAAAGGAATGGTTGAAGGCAGCTCTATATAGAGGGCGTCAAACAAAGCATATTGTCTAGATAACCAAGATCTGCTGTAAACTTTTTTGCACCTTAAAAGATTAATGGATGAATGAACGATTCAATCACTACCCATTTTTAATTTTTCAGATTCATTCTAGTGCAGAGGTAAATAGATAAACGTATATATGTGGGCGTGTATGTGTGTGTGTGAGTGTGTACCGAATTTCTTTTCACATTTCCATAGCGTTCAATTACAAGGAAATAAAAACGATATTTTTATAATTAAATTTAATTAGGAAAATATCTAAGCAAGTTACATGCGACAGAAATCATATGGATAATAATTTTTCATGTCGATGGAAACTTTTAAGATAAGTATATGGAATATAAAATTAATGTTATCATAAAAATGTAGAGAAAATAACGCTTTAAAAAATAAAAATTGTCAAATTTTCATATTTTAATATATTACTAAATTTTAATAAAACATCGAAATTAAAAGCACATGAACAATAATTTTTTATTTCTCTTACATTGTTGCTGATTTCGAATTTAATAAACACTTTTGCTAATAGTCGTAACGAGAGTAAATTTTATTCATATAAATATTGATTTGCGGACAGAAAGTTCCGCCAGCAAAAATTTGAGAACAAGCAGGAAAGTAGTTAGAATGATAAAGCATATGACGTACAACATTTAGGTCGGCTAAAATTACATTGTATTTTGAGATTATTGAGAATTTAATTTTATGTTTAATGGCCTGGAAATTAAAGACCCCTTAAGATTAAAAGAGTCGAACGATTTCCGAACCTTGTAATTCTATGAAATTTTTTAATTGACGTATCCATTTATAGCGTGATATTCTTCGATACGTAAGCAAAAAAATTATATTTCCAACTGCGAAGACATTTTATAAAAATTTCAGAATACCTAAAATTACAATACTGCAGATTATTTTCACTTGAAAACACTTTCCACGCCGTTTGAAAAGTAAAAAATTCGAGTCTTTTATATAACGTCAGTATCAGTTTCCATTTCTCATTTCAATTGAAAGTCTAGCTATCCTCTGTCTATCCATGTCAATAATGTTACTAATGAAGAACGAATCTTTTGCGTTTTCTTTATTGTTAAAAATATTCAAATTAAATGGGCCCAGAAACTGTTTTATTAGCTATATTTTAATATTCAATTTTTATAAACCGATTAGTGCAACTTAGCTAATATTTAATTATATACATAAGTTAATGAACAAAATACCAACTATCCAATATAATTAAATTTTAAATATATTTGGCGTTAATTTTGTAAAAATGAATTATTCACAATTAAATGAAACTACGTGATGTAGTATTATTTCTACTTTCTTTATGTTCTTTACCACGACCTAGCTTTCGTTGTATTACAACATCTTCAGGTGGGCTATTAGTAAACATAGTGGTAAAGAACTTCACGAAAGTAGAAATAATACTATATAACGTGGTTTCATTTAATTGTAATTAAATTTTGTTAAGCGTAAAATTAATTTTCATTTTAATAAAGTGAAAATTTCTAATCAAAATTGTAGCATAGATTCGGTACTGATTAATATCACCCAATATCGTATTAGTCAAGTAATAATTTTTGTATAACCTAACTTCATGGATAAATGAACAAAATAATTGTAGAATATTGACGAATAGTGAGCTTTCACGTTTCACTAATTGAGAAGATATCGAGTTTCAAAAATTATCTCATGTTTTAAAAAAAAATCCTAGGAAAACAGGCGAGTACATTATATTTATTGAAAAATAAATAAGTCGTAGTCCTAGGACTTTAATATGAGGCGACACGGTAGTTTATTCAAAAAGAGAATAAAGAAAGCTTGCTAACAGACGCCTGTCTATGACGCCGAATCAGCGTCCTAAATCACCCAAGGGAAGTCGGATAGCAGGTGCGGTGAACAGCGTAGCGCGGGTTGCGTAGAGGGACTTTCAAGATACAAGAACTTGCAATATATGTTTATTTTCCCAAGAAGATTATGTAAGTTTGCTGTCGAATATTATGTTTAAAAATAATAGTAAAATTATGGAATATATGTATAAATAAGAAAATTTGTAATAAAGAAATAATCGACGCAGTCTTATATAAAATACATTCAAGTATTTTTCGACAACATCTGTTCGATGAAGTTTTACTTTTTTATACTGGCCATGATATCTCTCATTTTTTAGGATTTTATAATGAAATATTGAAACAATGAAATCAATTCCGTCTGTCAGATCCACGTATTGTACAAGCGAATGTGCCTCTTATCGGATAGGAAATCTCTTCTTTATTTATTATATTAATACTATAATATGTTTTCTTACCTGATGGACTAACCAGGTTACTACGCTTACAGACCTAACAATCACATCTACCATTAGGAAAGCCGAGGGCAGGGCTGAATGGAACAAACTTATAAACGAAACCACCAAGACTTTTTAGGATAGACACGACCTTCAGAAATGACGAATGCGGCGTTGAATGTAGTAAAATAATACACATTTTATTTTCCTTGCGAAGTAGACTCCATTGAAATGATCTATTTAAAAAGGAAAAACGAGCTGCCGGACAGAAGAAGATTGGACGCCGGTTCAGTACCGTAGGTTATTCGGGGGAAGACGGGCAGCAGGTGCGGTGGCTAACACAGGGCGGTCGGGAGTGGCACAGAGAAGCGACACGGTCTTCGTGATTCTCGAAGCGAAACGGTTATCTTTGTATGTTTCATCTGCTGTGTGTAACAACTAAGCACGGTACTGACAAACAAATATATTTGATAAATTATTATCACGGATATCAACGGATATACCCTTCGCAGTATCTACATAAAGTGTACAATATAGTTTTTAAGGGATATATTATTTTTATCAATGGATATATTCTTCGCAGTATCTATATAAACTGTAGAATATATTTTTCAACAGATACATTCTTGTTATCAACGGATGTATTCTTTGCAGTATTTAATAAACCGTAGAATGTATTTTTCAACGGATATTATCTTTTTATCAACAGATGTATATCTGTTGACAAAAAGATTCGCAGTATATATATATAAACCATAGAACATATTTTTACCCTTTAGATTCATATGTGATTTCTATATTTGTACCTTTTATAAACTAAAATGTACAACTATTATTAAATACACATTTTTAAATTATTGATGTATTTGTTTTTTTTTTGCATATAAATTGAAAAAATAGAAAACCCAATTAGATTTACGGTTTTCAATTCATGTCCATTCTATTTTTAAAAAATAAAGTTTCCTTTATTTATTTTCTTTCGTTATATTGCATAAATAAATAACATTATAAATTTACTAGGAGAAAATAATGCATCTAGAAGAGTATTTCAATTAGGGTTTTCCTCTGATCAGTCAATGGGGCTATAAATTTTATTTATTGGTTAAATAAATTATAGTTTTACACCAATTGTAGAAATATAATGGAATTTAATAATCCAAAATTCAATAGATATGACGATACAATAAAAATTAAGATTCGGTTCGAATTAATGTTCAAAATAATAGTCTTTCTCTTTTTACTATTAACCCTTAAATATTTTCTGCCTATTGACACTAAATCTATAATTATTAAATAATCTTATAACTTTCCTTCATTTTGAATACGAATTTATATTCTCTGACGATACGTTTTCAGTGTCAAAAAACTAAAATGAGAAAAATTTACGATAATCGTTATTTTTAAACGTTTTCAATCTCATTCAAAATCTTGAATACTATCAATAAAACCTATAATAATATATATAATCAATCTACAATAGCATAAAATAATAAAAATCTACAATCGTAAAGTTACCCAATTTTCAAGCATATTTTTGTCATAATTTTTACATACTAATATAATAATATATTAATAACATAATTTTTGTCTAAGCGACATATTTGCCACCAATTAACAAAATCATTTTCTAAAACGTTTTTATATAATTTGAAACGGCTAGTTCTGAAGAGTATAAACATATATTTTTTAAATTGTAAATTATGTAGTTAAAAATATGTTCTAAAAAATTTGCCAAAATAGAGCATATCCCCTCTTCCGCACTTTCTTATTTCCTAAAGTACTAAACCAAAAATCCTGAAATAACTACATTGGTAAAATCTAACTAAATACTGCGGGAAAACTGTAGAGATTATCCTAGATCTTATAAATATATGGACCACATTTTTACGCCTATTAAATATATAGTAGGCAATATATTCACGTTGTGAAAAATTAATATTAGTCTATGTACCCTTAAATGTGCATAAGTTCCTAAATATATACGGAAGACGTCGTGCGAGGTCGATGAAAATGTTTCAATTTAAGTAAGTACATATATTATTTTTTGGAAATACTTAATTATTTTAATTGTGAGTATTATCAATGTTATGAGTAATATCTAATAAAAGTGTTTTTTCTTTAATTTTTATTTAAGTTGACAACATTTTAACATTTGTTAATTTTCTATCAAAATAGATTATTAAGACCATTAATGTCAATTCGTCAACCAAATAATAACACAAATTTTAAAGTAATATAGCATAACTAAAATGAAAATAGTAATTAACAATATAAAGCCCACATACCTCTATCCATATTTTACACAAATATGTTCATATTTTTTTATGTATGTTAGATTTCCTTTTGATACTTAGAAATATAAAAGTCATTTTAAATAAATAATATTGATTTATTTTTTCTTCAAATAGAATACAAAAAATATTTACTTACATAAATAATAGTATTGTTTCCTTTATTATGCATTTATGCAATTTTCAAGCGTGAAACGGTAAAAAACCTCTTCGGAGCGTAGTGACGTAAACAAGATTGAAGATTGTAGACAAATAGTATCGTGGACAAGTAAACCACATCGAAGGTCACCGGATGGATAGATCTCCGGAACCGCATACTCCTAAGATATCTAAAATAAATAAAATATATATTTTACCTACGAAACTAAGGAGAAATTTTCAAATTTACATAATGAATATATTTATACGTATTTATTGGTGCTCTAGGTAGAATAAAATTTAATTTTAAAAAGTTAAAGATTAATTTGGTATTTTACGTGGAGCTACGACGCAAATAAATTTTACACTGCTTACAAATCGTTCTTATTCTGAAATACCTAATGTTAGAGATAAAATAAATTTATAAAATACTATAATAAACTCAAGGAAAATGGTATTTGCCGAAGCCGTCTTAACTCAGATATCTTTAGATTGTTTGGTGAGCCTGATGTCATAAAAACTATCAAAATCAAAAGAGTGAACTGGGTTGCCCACGTATCTAGAATGAAAGATGAAAACCCAGTAAAGAAAGTTTTCGTCGCAAAACCTCTAACAACTCGTAGAAGAGGTAGACTAAAATTACAATGGATCGATTCAGTGGAAGAAGATTTTAATATTCTCAGGATAAAGAACTGGAAAACACAGGCGAAGAGTGAAACTTCCTGGAAGAAAAGAGAAGGCCTTGGCTCACCCTGGGCTGTCGTGCCAAATATGATGATGGTGATGATGATAATAAACTCTGTTTTTCTATTTATTTATCATAATTACTTTCTGATGTTTTATATCAAATTGTAATAAAAATTTATACATGTTAATTTATAAAAAAACCCATGTGCGTAAATTACTATAAACCTGGGTATCCGGTAAAGGGCAACATTTTATTTTGAAATAAATTTATAAAAGTAAGTATTATATATACAATGGAATAATGTAATAACTATTTTAAAAGTTAACAAAATTAATTAAATTTATTTTCAAATGATAGGAAATATAATGAATGCGTAAGAGATCCATTTTATTTTGACACTCAATTTATAGCAATTATTGTAAATATTTTTTTCAGAAACAGAACAAAACAAACTTTATCCTACATATACAATAGCGAACATTTGACATCTTGCTTAGAGCGCCAGCGAATAGGGTCGTAAAGTGATCTAAATATAAGCTTCTCGTAGAATATGTTTTGTTCTTTGGACATATGATGAGTGAAAATATTATTCTTTCAATTAATCATGTCTTACGAGGTTACGCGTGAAAAATTTTAACATCTTTTTTAACTCTGTTTAAATTAAATATTTGTGTATCAAAATATCTTATTTTGAATCACTCTTTTCGAAATACTCGATAACTTCATGATTCGAAACGTGAGATACCTGATAATATATCTACCCAAGTTTATATTACTTTCACTAATTTGTTTCACTTAAGATCGAAAAAAGTAAATTTGAAAATTTTCCTTTAGTAAAATGAAAATAAATCTATTAGAGATGAATTAAAAAAACTGGGACTAAAATATCTAAAATATCGTGAAGAGTGGACAAATCATGTACATAAATAACGTAAAAAAAACACTTATCGTATATACACTTATTTAAAAGATTTTGTCGCATAAAAAGGCTTGCAGATCACATCTAAGCCATTAAGTTGTCATATTGGACGGTGAAAATGAGAAAATTCATTGAAACTTGGCTAAGTTATCTTTCAGTACTCCTAAATTTATACTTATATAATTTGTTCTATTTTTTTCTAAAATATTTTACTGAATGACCAATTGGCTCCTATTTAATACTGAGATCGCAACGAAACAACACAATTTTGTCCTTTGGCATTATTAACCATTTCAAGTATGCGTTCATGAAGTTAGTTGATTCTTAAGGATGTGTCAATAAAATCCTCAAGAACCAATATCTATTAGCCATAAAATCACCAATACTCTTGTAGCGCAACTTGTTAATTTACAACAGATATATAGTCTTTTCGCAATATCTTGATAACGCACAAAGACAGCCTTTGCGAAATTTCAACAAATTCGCAAAGGTACAGCCTTTGCAAATTTGTTAAAATTATACTATGAATATACGTGTTTTGTATATTATTAATTTGGTAACCAGTTTCATTTATTTTGTTTTATTAAAATTATGTCGAATGAACAATAATAATATTAGTATCATTCCAGTTTTAATTCGGATTACATCTCTTCACCAGGTTAGTTAACCAAAAAAGCTATGTACAATGATTTTATCTTCCACAAGAGGTTCTATCGAAGCAGCAGTAGCTAGTTACGGTATTGGTCATCTTCAACCTCCAATAATATAAAAGGCAAACGAATATGATAATCGCGCGGGAAATATTTTTAAACTCATTTAAATATTTTATACTATGAGCCATAAGGAAACCACAAACGACTGCAAGACTTGCTTCTCGTGACTCCCGTGAATACAGAATTTATTGAAATGTGAGGTAAATTAAAAAGCGAAAAAAACATTACACTCCTAAATGCCGAAATGTAGAAGTGTTCTTAATTTTCTAAGTGCAGTGTGTTAATTATTTTTTCCATGTTTTATTGATGATACATGGTTCAAATTTTTCCTGTATAAAATCTTTAACTAATTAATGAAAATGTTTAACTAATGAATCGCAATTCTTATTTACATGTCTCTTGCACACTTTGACAAACCAAAAAGCGGTAATGACTTCCGCTTACAATCTAACCAAAGTTGACTAGCGCTTTGCTGGACTGTATTGTGCTCTAGATCTGTTCAAGGGTTAATACCAATTCTTTCAAAAACTTTGAAAGAACTTTTTTGCCTCTTAATCTGTATAATTTGTATAATCCATCAATCATATTCGGCTTCTTAAAACTCTTCCCATAGCACGAGTCTCTTGATACGGGTTTGGTCTTTTTATTCCTTCAAAATTTCTTATCATTAGGTCTTACACGATATATCTTAGGTCTTACACGTCTATTCCCAAAATAAATTTATGCACAAAAGATTGCAAACACTCTTTATTAAAAGACACTACAGCAGCTGCACATCGCCTGTTATAAGAACCTTGGAGAGAAAAGTTAACTCTCTTTCCTCCTATATATTTGACAACGCGCGAATTAAAGCTTTCTTTGAAATTATTTGTTTCATTGTGAACTAAACTATAAGAATGTAATGATAATCTACGGGCTAAATCATTTATTTTTTAGAAAATACCACAAATTGTAATTCGGTAAGTAAATTCTCACTGACAATTAAATGAAACTACGTGATGTAGTATTATTTCTACGTTCTTTAAGTTCTTTACCACCACCTAGGTTTCATTGTATTACAACATCTTCAGATGGGCTATTAGCAAAGATTAACTCTTACGAACATCCAACAGCATTTACATGTTTCAAAAATTATGGCGGAAGCCGGGTTTGTGTGGGTTTTCTCACTACTTATGTTAGTGAGTTTGTTATAGGGGAGCGGTGTAGGTATTATTATATTTCCGAGAGTTATACGATATACAAGTATTTTAATGAGGGTAATAAATTAAATTAATGTTATTCTGTAAGGTTGTACAATGCAAATGTTCCGGTGTATATAATAAAATTAGATGGAAGTTATGCTCAGTAATATATTTATACAATAGCAAGGGCTTAATAAATTAAGAAAATTACTAATAAAAGAAATATACCCGGTCGTACCATATAATAATAAAATTTACTGTAAATTTATCCCATACATAGGTAATGTATCACTCAAATTATGAAAACTCTTAACTAATAATAAAAAAATATAAATAAAAAAACATGTGCTTATAGTACTTTAAATAACTTAGGTAAGACCCTTATTAATAATAAAGAAAAAATAGATAAACGTAAAAAGAGTGGTATCTATAAACTTAAATGTAACGACTGTAATAGTGTATGCATAGGTCAAACAGGAGGATATTTTACCACAAGAAATAAAGAACACACTGCCAGCTGGCGAAATAACAAACCAGACACATCTCACTTTGCTAAACACCTCATTGAAAATAACCATCATCCTCATACTGATAATGCCCCCTATATATTGAAAATAAATACAAAAGGAAATAAACTTAATATTCTAGAAACATTGGAAATAAACAGACATAAAAAAGATACCAAGGTTAATATATAAAATGAACAACTAAATATAATGTCATCACCCATACTTAATATCTTCTAGATATAATATAGTTAGACAACATTCGTACGACAGTACTCTTCAAATTGTTTCAGCCCAATACACATCTAAATATGTATATATATAAAATAATAAAAAGAAAACGGGAGATATGTAGAATTAGTGGTATAACCTTTTTCTAACTTTCAGATACCCTTGCTATTGTATAAATATATTACTGAGAACAACTTCTTTAATTTTATTACATACACCGGAACATTTGCATTTGCATGTAATTCAATATATTTTTAAAGAAAGAGAGAGCAATTAGGTAACATACAAATATGCAAGGACTCTGAGACTGGAGATAAGTACTTAGGGCTGCTATCCATTTCAGACTAACATCCAGTTAGTACTGTTAAATATTTTAGTTAATAAAAATAAAATGTTAAAAACAAGTAACAAAATTCAAAAACAGCTTTGAAAATTCACCAACTTTTAATGTCTAATTTAACTGGTCATATTGTTTCCAGACCCGTCTGATTACATTACACCTTCGGAATAAAGGATAACTTAGTTACACCGGAGTTGAAGGATCGTCAGGCGTCACGCAATGAATGAAGACCCCAAATTGGGAGGCTTCACAGGGTTGGAAGGCTCACAGAGCACGTTTCGGACAATTTATTGAGTTACCCGGGCGCACTAGTATTAACAGTTTGTATTTGGTCTGACTTACTTATCTACGTACAACTCTATAGTTTACCCGTAAACTATCATATTTATGGGTAGTTAAAAATTCTTATAGGATCATAAGCACTGCATCCTTTGGTTAATATTTTCGTCCAAAGCTAATAGTTAGCCAGCAATGAAATGCTAAACCTCCGAAATTTTATAATATTGCCAGCTTCGTTTCCCACATGAAACGCATATATTAAAACTACATTTTTCGTACTGAAATCAATGTTCATTTGATCAAAGTATAAATTTAGCAATTCATTCTAAACGCAGGCCGAGAGTTTCGTTTTTATATTTATTTACAACAAACCCTAAAATACTTGAAATAAATTAAACGCCTCAAATGTGTCTTTTAATTTAAACATACAATTTGTTATTTAATTTTTCACGACTTAGTAACATCCGAGGTAGCATGGTATACCATAGGTAAACAACAGGAAAAAACTTTTTAACAAAGGAATGGAACCGATTTGAAATAACCGTTAAATAAAGAACGTGCTGAAAAGTACATGATACGAATATATAGTTCAAAGTTTTGCTGCATAATTCTGTATATATATAAATGTGTGTGTGTGTGTGTGTTTATATACGAGGAGAGGTCCAAAAGTCCGCGGAACAGAAAGATTGCAAGTTAAATAAAATAAGGAATTTATTTTTTTTTAATAAATTCCTTAAATTTTCTTAGTCGGAGTTCTTTTTTCAGGTCTGGGAACAAGCTATCCCTGGATTCTAGGTTAGGGCTAAAGGGTGAGCTAAATCAGCGATTCGAAGCCGAGTTTGTGAACAGCATCCATGGCATCTTTCCTTTTGTGAACAGGCGACCTGAAGAACAAAAACAGAATCTTTTGTGTTCAATTGAGATCTATCTAAAACTACAACTAACTTTGGCGTAATAAATTTTTTCCTACCTCTTTTCATATAATGTTGAGATTTTGTCACGGATTCATTGAAGAAAAGCTCATTTAGACTTTCGATAGAACTACTGGATAATAGACAAAGTAGTTTTTGAGCTTAAGATGACAAAATATCGTGGGAGGAAGAAGATTCAGTCTCTGATGGCATGTGTTTTCATATTTTCCGTTGTTCTTCCTCTTTTCCTTGTCGATCCCGTTCGTCTTTTGCAGCTATTTTTTTATATATTTCTGCGAGACAGCCTGGATGCCTTGGTTCTATCTGTCGCCATAAAAATATTATATAAATTACATTAATCCATATTAAATGTCTCGTCACGGCACCTGTAAACAATTTTAATTTTCTTATAATTTGTTTGTAGTTCTCGTTAAACTTGATAAAGTAAGATTGATCTTTCTCTTTGAGATGAAGATCTTTGCTAATATCCCACCTGAAGATGTTATAATACAACGAAACATAGGTCGTTGTAAAGAAATTAAAAAAAGTATAAATAATACTACATCACGTAGTTTCATTTAATTGTGAATAATGAATTTCTACAAAATTAACGCCAAATGTATTCAATTTTTTAACACAGTTTGAAATTGGTGTTGTCGGTATTCTCGCCTTTTCCCAGAAGATATTAACTCTCTCACTGTTCTTTAACTTGTCATATATTGAAAAACAAAACTGCTAGAATTTGTCGATTTGAAGGCAATTTTGCATATATCATTTGATAACTGGAGACGTCATCAGATGATATGTGCAAAATTCCTAAATAAATGTCTTTTATCATTTCGTATTTCAAGTGCCCCCATTTTTAAATAAAAAAATACGTGTCAAGTGCTTAAAAATTGACAACATATTGACTAATTACGCGGACATTCGCGCCATGTCTTATGCGACTTATATGAACGTGTTTAGAATCAAGTCGACACGAATTTCCGTTTATAAAATATAGTAAAATATATTTTGAACCCTGATTATAGCTTAATAGACATAATTAGAGGGTTTACGTTAACTGTTTTATATTAGAAAAATAAAGGACAGCCTAATCTACATATTTCACTGACTATTTTTAAGTAGGTTTCCATAGATTTTTTTATCTAAAACTTCGTTCCTTCTCTGGTTTTTAGATATTTGTTTCGGTAACAAGTAAAATGAAGGACGAAAATATAATTTAAACGAGGAAGAGTATGGAGATGTAACGAATTGACATGTTCTCTAGAAGTCTTTTAAGGTTAAAAATCATAGAACTAATTTTGATTTTAATTTTCAGTTTAAATATGTTGTATTAACAGCAAAAAAAACTGAAAACAACGATGTGCTAGATTAAAATGTAAGTATAAATCTCCGTGAAAATTACGGAGATTTAGATAAAAGAGATTATTATTTAATAAGAAGATTATATTTCATTAGAAAGTTTCAAAATAACAATCTCCAATTCACATAAAATACACACAATCATGTCAATTTTTAGACGATAAACAGAAAATATAGTAAAAGGCTGAAACAGAAATAAAAATCCAGTAAGCAAGCAATGTAAAAGAAACAACTTAAATAATTAGATACACCAACTACTTATAACTCAAGACTAAACCTAATGGATTTAAAACTAAAGTCAGATGTAACAAACTTTTAACAATAATTCAATTTTTAAAACATATTTACTAAATTGTATAAATTTCTGTATAAGATAAATATAATTATAATGTAAATTTAAATATCCCCAAAAATATCGTTTTATATATATTTATAATATAATTTTAAACTGTGTAACAAGTGAAAATAAACCAAATAATGCTAATGAAAATATATTCGTGTAAAATAATAATAACAAAAGATGTGAAATTCATCGATCACAATAATATTATCAATGATAATACTAGAATTAAAAATATTAAAAATTGCAAAATATTTATCAGGTAATGTTTCGTTCACTGTGTAACAAGCTTTTTCTCTAATTCTTCTTTACTACTCTCTGGATTACTATTGCATAAAAAATTTTTGAGCATACTTTTTGAAACCTGTCCAGAGTCTAAGCTTAATATTCGTTATCTAATGAGAAGTCTTCTGAATGAAGTCATGGTCGCACTTCAGTTCTACTTACATCAGGTAAATATATTTCAATGTCGAAGAAATTAGTTCCTTTTAAATTTGACAAAAAATATACAATGATAATAACGCAAAGGTTAATTCTCTTATAAAATTATCGGAAAACCAGATGTCAGTAAAATAGGTATTTTTCATTATAATTACTTTACATATGCTGCTTAATAGAATAGTAAATTCCAGCGGGAGCAAGCAACTTAAAAGTTATTTTACGCCTGTAAATTTTGCTAAGCTCACATAATTTGCTCGTAAAAATTGATCATAAAAACTTTGTAAAGTTCCTTCGTAAAAAAGATCAATCTCATTTTGTGATGGAACATGAACTTAGTAATTGTCATCTTATGAGGCGGAGCTTGCTTTCTTTCTACTCGGTATCAAAATCAACATTAGTAAATTTTTTATTCAAATTACAGTTTTTAGGGTAAGTTTATATTTTAAATTTGCTTGAAAAGAGATATTTATTTTTGCACTCATGCCCTTGACCTTTCACCAAGCTCTTAAAATTGTTATAAGCCAGTTTTAAATTAATTACATTCTATGGGTATTTTTAAAGTTTTTTAAATGTTTCGAAAGGATACTTTGGGCAAGATGTAACCACATTTTATACGCTCCTGGCGTGGCTTTTCTCCTAGTTTTCGCCCCACCATAGTTATCTGGTCTGATTTCAGGATATAATAATGGACTCATGCCTAATCATAGGTAATAAAGCGACTCAAAATATTATCCTGTTGTGTTCGATGTTACTTAAAACATTGGCAAAAAAGATACTAAAATACTTGAATAAATCTAATTTATTTCCTAATCTTCCATTAAAATGGGAAGTATCCACTTTACCAAAAATTCACGTTAGCTTAAGTCATTTAAAGCAAAGGATTGAATACTCTCGTGCAATATCACGAATTAAATAATTTCTATATTCAAAAATTTCCCATACTTCGATCAATTCAAGGCTTGTTCGGAATCGATGTACGTAACTAATTCTCATTCATATAAACATTATTTATGCTAGTAGTAAACTGAATCACTGAAGGAGTTTTCTTTTTCAGAGTATGCAAAATTTGGTTGGGTTGTAGATGTAAAATTTCTGCAGATTTTAAGTTCTCTCACAATAGACATTTAATGACAATGCATTAAGATACAAAACATTAATAACTCTTGTTCGCGGTCTGATTGACTATCAACAGAATTGTACATGATGCTGTTGATAGTCAATAATCTCTGGCAAACTATCTATTTCTCTTAACATGCCGACCCAAAATACGCCAAGGTGCCATGGAATATGCTTCACTGTTAAAAGAAGTCCATTAAATATTTGAAGGGTTCTACAGTATTTGGCGCAAAATTAATATTTAAATATTTATTTTTAAAAAAAATTATAGATGTTTTATTAAATACCTTTGTAGAAAGACATAATTCTCATATTTATTTTCGTACATTAACAATTTCAACCTTGAAAGCATGGTAAATTAATTTGCCTTTTTCTAGGAAGACGAAAACAGAATTCCATTAAAATTAAATGTCACAAATATTTTTAAATATCACATATCTATCTGTCACAATCGTTTTTCTCAGAAAACGCTTGATGAAAAAATTGGAAAGTTTATACAGTAAGTATTGCATAATAACATATATAAATAATATATATGTCATGTTGAATTAATATAGTTGGGTATTACTAAATAATTATTTCGCTAGGAAGTCCGCAGCAGTGATTACTAACAATAAATAAAATAATTTCATTTCATACGACGTACAGAACCGTCGATATGCGACCTGATCAGCTTTTGGCCTCTTTTTTATTTATCAGACTTTCCACTGAGATCCGGTATATGACACTACCTTCAAAGGTTTTTTACATGAATATTTATGTGGTTAATATACAGGAAATTAAATGTGTATTTATTTTCCCAATTTAATTTTTTGAGTTTAGTTTCATTGAAGTGATATCATTGAAATACTCAATATAATAGGCAAGTATCATATAACAACAAATGTCATGAAGATAAAAACGAGTCTTTATTCATTAAAAAGAAATTAAAATCATAATGCTTCAAGGAGGACCAACGCTACCATTTGATTCAGAGTGATGTGCAAATGGCAACATTTTCTTAACTCATTTTTTTCTGACTGGAAATTTCTCTACGGTTTCGTTAAATTTTCAATCAATTGCTCTTTTAATCTAAATGCCGCTCCTTTTATTTCTGGTTTTTCAAGTCTATGGTTAAAAAGATAACAGAAACATACATTGCGAAACACATCGAAGACTCGTTCATATTTCACGAAAGGGGTACCATATTAAAAAACATGACTAAACGTTTTCGGGTTTATTGTAAAACAACAATTCAATAACATGTCCGTGAGAATTTTTTTGTTTTACAAGTTCAATATATACATAGGAAATTGAGAAACAATTTTTCACAAATATATTTTCCTGGTTTTCATGGAATTTGTCTTAGTAGGAAGATCCTGCTAAGTTTACAGGGTCGGTGATAAAACAATCGATCTTAAAGAGAAAGAGCAATAATATCGTAGCAAAGTGACGCAAGTCTAAGAGAAAATTAAAATTTATTTTGTGACGTCATTTTGTTCTCCCAACTAATTATTTTACAAGAAGAAAATTTTCAGACAAACAAAATCGGTTTGTGTTTTCTTTAAATACATACGTATACATATTCGTATATATACA
This sequence comes from Druceiella hillmani, assembly GCA_039881145.1. Classification (NCBI taxonomy): domain Eukaryota; kingdom Metazoa; phylum Arthropoda; class Insecta; order Lepidoptera; family Hepialidae; genus Druceiella; species Druceiella hillmani. Next base: position 5,216,614 of record JAYKKI010000100.1, read on the forward strand.
AAATGTTGAAATTTGAATCAATGTGAAATTTTGCATCAACTACCCTGCAAAAAAAATTCCTTCAGAGACCCCAGTTTACTACTAGCACAAATAATGTTTATGTGAATAAGAATTAGTTACGTATATCGACTCCGAACAAGCATTACCGAGGCAATCATTCGTGTGTTTCCTGAATTGATCGAAGTATAGGAAATTTTCCCATACTTCGAATATGGAAAATTTTAATTTGATGTTAGACGAGAGTGTTCAAACTATCGTTTTGAGTGACTTAATCTAACGTAAATTTTTGGTAAAGTGAATATTTCGCCTCTTAATGGAAGATTAGGAAGTAAATCAGATTTATTAAAATTGTTTAGTATCTTTCTTGCCAATGTTTTACGTAACATCGAACACAAAGGAATAATATGTTGAGTCGCTTTATTACCTATGATTAGGCAGGAGTGCATTATTATATCCTGAAATCAAACCAGGTGGCTATGGTGGGGCGAAAACCTAGAGAAAGGCCACGCTTAGAGTGTAGATCTAGTTGCATCCTGCTCAAATCATCCTCTCAAAATATTTAAAAAAAAAATAAAAATACCCACCGATTACATCAAGAATACAATTCATTTAAAACTAGCCGATAACAGTTTTAAGAGCTTGATGAAACAATTAAATGAAACTACGTGATGTAGTATTATTTCTACTTTCTTTAAGTTCTTTACCACGACCTAGGTTTCGTTGTATTACAACATCTTCAGGTGGGCTATTAGCAAAGATCTTTGAAAAATTAATTTCTACAAAATTAACGCCAAATATGTTCAAGCTTGATGAAAGTTCTAGGGCATGAATGCAAATATTGTACAATTGACACTTCTTCCTTGCAAACAAATTTAAAATATAAACTTACCTTAAATACTAATATGAATAAAAAATTTACTAATGTTGATTTTGATACCGAGTAGAAAGTCCTGTTTTCCAATTTTCCTGTATTTACCTAAAACTTAAAAACAAATCGAGAAAACAAAATTAGTTTTCTAAACTTGTAACTGTTATACATAGACCAAAAAGAAAAAAATCATGGTGGTCGTAAAACAAGAAACCAGGTAATAAATATTTTACTCTGAACCAATTTATAATTACTCATCCAAAATATGTTCAGATAGTAGTTAATATGAAAAAAACAAGGTTTATAAAGAAGTGAAAATTATTTGAGAAAATATCAAGTCGTATATTATATTAACCACGCAGTGATGTTTTACTTTAATCAACTCGTTGATTTATTAAAATCAAATATCAAAAAATTGTATTTTATATTTTACTCCTTGCAAATGGGTTGCATATATATAAGTTACATTTAATTAAGGCAGGCGCGTACTTCACGCCGGCTACTCAATCCCAAAAACAATCCTAAATGAATATGCCTCAGCTTCGAATTACGAACCTTAATCTTACTAACTTACTAAATTTGAAGTCCATAAAATATCCATTTCATCACTAATTTGTATAAGTTTGACTATAAGGGACAGAAAGCCGTATTTACTTCACGAACCAATTCTCAAGGGTGGATTGGCTGAAGGGATAACGAACGAAACTTAGAGTGTTCAATAAATTACAGCTTTACATGCTCCCGAGCGGGTTGATTGTTTTGCGAAAGTTTTGATATATTGACTTCCGGTATATTATTAACACATTTCTGATATTCATTGGCAAACCGTCGTATTTTATTAATCATGGTGTTTAATAATACAAAACGAATCCATTACAAACTTTTATACATCCAATAAAACAAAGCAATCCCAATTATCTGAATCATAACATGTGTAATGGTTAAGAAATAGATTAGATTCATATGTTAACACTATTTAACCAATAACATGTTAATATGGTAAACGTTGAAAACTTATAATTTTTAAATAAATCAGTCCGTTCGTTTGACAAAGGGTTTTATTTTTAAATCATATAAAAAAGTGATTTCAAGTTTAAAATTTTTTTTGACGACAGGTATACTTCATTAAATTTTACTATCATTTTGGCAGCGCATTTAATTTTTTTGTGCACAAGCATAGTTATTTAGTATTTAAATTTACTACTCTGTTATGGAAAGTGATAACGTAACTATATGTAATGTATCTTTTAATTCATGATATTTTTTATTTATATAAAAAATTACATTAAAATCCCTTAAGTAGTTTAAGCGTGAAAGACGGACAAACAAGAAAATTGGCAACGTTTCAATTTTATTACATTAGCAGTAATTTTATTTCCCGGGAGCGCCTATATAGTAAAGGAGGCCGTAATTTCTGTTTTACCTAAATATATGAGTTATTATTGAAAATAAATCTTTCAATAAATTACTAATGTGACTTTAATTTTTTTAACAATGTTATATACCCTAAAATTCTACCTTGTTAACTTTTATATGTTGGCTTCCTAGTCAATGTGTATATAAATAATATAAATGTTATGAGTTTTAAAAAGATAAATTTTTATCACGGTCCTCAATGGCGTCCTTTCACAAAAAGTATAAATACATTTTGAACCCGAATGTTTCTCCTTGAAAAATACATTTAACATTTAACCTAAAAAATCATAACTTAGAAAATGGCATTAAAAGTGATAAAATTCTAGTCTGTTCTGAAAATTAATGTCGTGGGAAGTAATACAAATATAGACACGAATTGGTATGAAAAAAGGAAAGGACAAGAACTTCCGAAAGTTGGACTAGGGCTTAGGAGAATTAAAACTTTTTCAATCGATCCGTAAGTCATTTATCCAGGATATTTTTCATGTGTCAGGATACAACTGATTCCAAAATTTCAATGCTTGGACAGTAAATGATTTTTCATAGGAGGTTAAATTATGTTTGAAAACAAAAAGAATGAATAAGTTTCAACTCATGACCCAAGCCCATGAGCAGGCAAATTTTTAATTCTGCCAACAAGGTAATTTGGATTTTGACGATTTTTTAATATATATAAATGAAGCATAAATATGTGAAGTCTCGATGTTGTGTCCTCAACCCTTTGAGACGTGATTTAGGTTCAGCAATATGATTATATTGTTGATCGTTTTGCCAGATTTTTACGCTTTATTTTACTCGAATACGTCCTTAAAAATAGTAAACTGCATCTTATGAATTATTCCTAATCTATGACAATGACTATATTAATATTATTCTCTTTAATTTGATAACATGATTCTGCATTTATAACTGACTATTGGAATTCGTGCTGTAAAATGAACAGGCTTCACTCCTTACTAATATTATGAACCTAAACGATGTTTTGTTTATTTATTATTTGATAATTGTACAAACAATAAACAAATCGCTATTATATTTGACACATAGTTCACGTGATAGAGTTGTATTGGGCATCTGTTATTCTTTGTTTCACTCTCATAAAATATTAATAGTACGACAAATATGTTTGGATATTTAATATCATGGCTAAATGGTTAAATATATTTTCGTAACCTTTATAAAGACATTTTGTAATTGGGATCATCATATAGATTCCTTTTTAACCAGAGAAATACTCCAATTACTTCAGGAAAACACTCATTGTTTCTTCTTCATTAATTAAAATCTACATAACATGTCTTTAAAAGGCGCAAGGAATGTATTAAATATATTGCTTATAAGTCTCGAAACTCTTGTACAAATTCCGCCTCCGTAACATATATATATATATATATATATATATATATATATATATGTGTGTGTGTGTGTGTGTATGTGTCTGTGTGTGTGTGTGTCCTGTGTGCGTGTGTGTGTGTGTCTGTGTGTATGTGCGTGCGTGAGTGTGTGGGTTTGTGTGTATGTTCGTGTGTGCGTGCGTTCGTGTACCCGCACACACACGTGCCTGCGTAGGTGCGTGCGTGCGTTCGTGCAAGCGAGCGCGCGTGCATGCGTGCGAGCAAGCATGCGTGCGTGCTTGCGCGCGTTTATAACACGGGGAAAAGCATCTAAACATTGTGATATTGATAATATTACAATCGTTTCGCATTCTTTTTATGAAACTGTACAGTTTAAAGTACTTGCGGTCATTCAATGCGCCACATGTATAAATTTTTTACTATCTTTAACTTTAGCAATATTTTTGGTCAGCGTTCTCATTCGATGTTTACAGGGGTTTTGGCGCCCAAAGTATTTATTGAGTTCATTTTAGCGAGATTGAAATGTTTTATTTTTGAATATATTTGTTACATTCCGAATTGGGAGTGAGAATGAGCTAGATTATTGCTGTTTCAAACTTGATTTTGGTCATAAATAATGTTGGAGAATTACGAAGAAAAATAGAAAAATATTAACCCGTTTTATTAGAGCAGAATATGCACTATAAATGTATAATATGCACTATTCTATACGTATTAAGACCTATTTAAACATTTAATTTCTATTAAATTGTTAACAATAATATTATTTCTCACGGTATGAACATATTAGTGATGAAAAGTAATATTAATATTTATAAATATTATTACAGAAATACAATGAGAAATACTAGGTATTTGGTAAATCTATCGCAGGTGTTAAATATCACGAACTTCTCAAATATTATGACGTTTAGAAACATTTTAAACATATTTTTGAAAAAAAAATTTAGGTTTATTTAGGGGAAAGTCTGTTTATATGGACACACTTAGCAATATCTCGAGAAATAGTCTGAACAAAAATGTTCGAAAAATTGTTTTGAATTTTCCATAACTTGATCTTTAGTCCATATCTTATATAACATATATAGTAATTTTTTTCTACATCTTCACGTTTACTTTCTAAAATATCATATTAATCCATCTAAGCGTTAACTGAATATAGGGGGGGGGGTTCATATTCTTTCTTACTGTGCTAAATTTGAAATGTGTACTTCATATGGTATTTGAGCAAAACGACGTGAACATTTACAAGTGTCTCTGGAATAACCTTATTTAAATTTTCTAAATAATAACAATGTTATTCTCATAAATGTCACCTTAAATCGATAACATATGATATGAAATATGAAATAAAAAATTTGTTTATTTTATTTACACCTTTAAAATTTCCTTACAAATGATTTTAAACTTTATCAGGGTTTCTGAGAAAAACTTTTTTATGGGTGTTTAATTTTTTTACTGTCTGAAGTACGGAGCCCTTAAAATTGCATATAATAATACATCATTTTCACTGAAGTATATTCATTCAATGATGAATCAAATTTACTATTGATGATGAAAATAAATTAAATTATACCAAATGATTTTAATTCAAAAATGCATATGCAAGTTACCGGTCTCCATCTACATAATAACAAACGAATGAAACGTATTTCACGTAAACGGATTTATTAAGTGATATTACTTATATACCTTTTATTAACAAATAATGTCACCAATCGCTAATATCTTTATAAGTGGAGGTCTAAAAAAAGATTTAACAAAAATTACAGTTGACAGGAAATTATTTCGCAGTTCATGTTGTCGGAGAGACTTTCAAATGAGCGACCGTAATAATAAATTACGAGGCACAAACTATGGATTTGCGTCGCTCGTCAGCCCGGATCAAAGCTCGAGAGCGAAAGACATACACGGAAATGAATGTTGAGGACAACGACAGTTAGCTGTGCAAATTAGCATATGCATGTTTGTAAAAAATGTTAGGATTTCATCCCGAATAGGTCTGGTAACGTGATTTAATATATTAATTAATGTTAAAATTTTTACCACAGCTGTAACCTGGCAGCGATTCAAATACGGCAAAGTTTTTATGAATGTAATTTATTATTGAAATTTTAAGTCAAAATGATTCTCTGCAGTTGCTGATTACACAACACATGTGCGTAGTGCTACGATTTATGGAAATAAACGACAATTTTGATCTTCCCATGTTTTTTCACAAAAGCCAATCCCTTTCCCACGATCTGTACCAAGTTATCTCTCATTACTACATTTTATTTTTATTTTATGTGCATTACTTTATTTGCAAACCATATAACAATGCATGCGTCATTAACCTTTCCGCGATTTCTAATTTTTTATCTTTAATGTAAAATAGTCCACAATATTCCAGTGTTCAAAAAGGGTTATGTTTTTATACACTGTGACTTGGATGATCACCCATAAAGTAAGGATGAAGTTGTGGTTTCATACAAAAGCAAGTTATACATTTATAGATTATACTTTTGCCAAGTTTTAGTGAGAGTTGCCAAAGTTCCATTATGTACATTTGTGACGTATTGCTCACGTATGATTAAACTAGTCACGTGATGTGGCTTCGGTAAATTGATAGGATATTTCTCGGTGTATGGAAAATAAGAATTATTTAAGTGTCCGCCGACATGAATCAATTCATTATCATCCAGAAATGAATATTATATCCATACTTTGTGGTTTAGCTCTAGTTGCTTTTGATGATTGTTTTATTTTGTTTAGAAAACATTTGCGTTGAATTATTTTCGAAATTGTAATAAACATGGTTTTATGTTTATTTCCTTAAGTGTTAATTGATCTTATTGTTTATTTCTAGTTTTTTTAATTATTTTCCAATAGAATAACGTAAGCTATAACTCTCTTTAATTTATTTATGGATCAATATTTTATCAGAATAGGCTGTTATTGTTCCACCGTTCTTAAACTTATAGTAAGTTTTAGCTGAGCTAAGCAAGGACACATATTATTCGCTAAAAGGCATTAGGTGGCTAATGTCTTTTGGCCAATAAAATTTGTCTTCCTGATCCAATATGGACCTATCCTCTAATGGTGGTTTGTCGTAATTGCAGAGAGTAGTCTCTTCTCGTCGGTCCCTTCGAATGGCGTATGATTCCGATGCATTGATTTTGTAATCTCCCGTAATTCAGATATCCGATTTACTACAAAATAGTTTTATTAAATAGAGATGTGCTTTGATTAATTGTAGTGTGACGAATGAGACTGACCAGAAAACTACATCATCAATCTACTTTCAATTGAATAATTTAAAATTGTTTTTCTTAGTCAAGAAAGCAACAATGCTGTATATGATCATCACTGCTAAAATTGGTAGTGATATAGTTTTTAATCGAGCTACTGTATTTTTTAAGTAAATTCGTAAAGGTTTTATTATTCTTATCGACATACCTAATATAACTAATAGATTTAAAGCTAAATTCGGGCGTTTCAATAAATTAACACGGATTTAATTAAATTCACTTACAACTACATACAGTACAAGAAATGTTACCAAGCAAAGACAGCAGAGCAGAGAGAGCCATAAACAATACATGGTTTAGTTCATTATTTTATCACAATATAAAGATGACGCTACTGTGCAACAATAATGACTTGTAACTTAAAATATATTAATATGTTCATTCTCTTACCAAATTCGAGCCTACTTACTCAGTGTTTAAATACAATTAAATTATGAACTGAGCTTATTTAACTGAGTGAGGCAACTTACTACATTTTTTTTCATTGAATTAACTTTTGCTTATATTTTACATTTGAGATATGTAATAAGACAACATTAAGTTTAATTTTTCTTAATAAATTTTAACAGTCCAATATTGTTCTTAGAAATTTATGTTCTTCTTTGGTAAAGCCTTGGTAAAAATATCTGTACACTGATAATTTTTGTGAAGATAGTTTAAACTAATAACTTTGGAATAATAAAAAGGAACATAATCTCTTTGACTATAGACAAATAGCATTTCCGCTCTGTATAACTATTCTAGATGGAGAAATTATAAATCTGTAGCCTTTAGTATTTTAACCATATCCAATAAATAGAACTTTCTGTGCTTTAGGATTCCACTTCCTCCTTTTGTCTTTTAGAAAATGTATCATAGCTTCACATAATTTGTAACATAATTTGTAGATGTTCAATATTTGGTTTCTGTTTAGACCACATCTCTTCTGGAGTTTTGAATCTGAGTGACCGAGTCGGAACTCTGTTATAGTCTTTGAGATAAGCAGCTGTGGTTTTCCTTACGGTCCATTATAGCTTAGGTGCACTTATAAGCAGACACTTAGGTTCTACCAAGTTCCTCTTGGAAGTTCAGATGTCTCATCCGTTGATGCCATAAATATCTTGCTTATCAACATCAGATACGTATGCATTATCAGAATATGAGTCACCCTATTGTTTTTATTCATTATTATCACAGCCTTTACTATTAAACTTCACTTTACCACCGCTTTTGGTTATTTGACTGACTGATATATACTATATAGTTCAGGAAAATATAATACACTATGCAGCAATATTTTCATGCACGACCCCTGTTGCAACTCACGACTAAACTTACTTGACCGGAACTTTTCACTGATAAAGATTCGTTATTTGCTACCATGATTGTTTTGACATGTGGTATTTTCTCTTCTTGTAACAAATTACCATGTTTCGTCATCTGCGTTGAAGCAAGGAGTCTAAATACCAGTCATCACAGTTACTAGTAAAAGCTCTAAAAACAATGCTCAAATAAGCTCTGAAATAACTTGAACTTTCTTGATATGATTTCTTCTTTCGGTTAGACTTGCAATCGGTACTTATATGTCCATATTTATTACAGCCGAAGCAGCGAAGGCCTTTAGGTTGGTATTTCTTATAGCCTTTTGTCTTATAGTAAGCGGAAAAACTGATGTATCACCTTCACTTAGTTTAACATCTCGCAAGATTTTAGCCTTCTCTAATCTTAATGCCAGAACGTTCAATGGCTAGGATTACTGATTTATATGAGTCTGGTAGACTGGAGAGCAGTTATTTGTCCAGCCACGCATCGTTCCTGTATTAAACCCTATATTTCTCAATTTGTGAGCCATTATCATTATTTTTCTCATATATTTCTCTATGTTTTGACATCCAGTAATCCACAAAGTAAACCCACTTGGCGTATTAGCGCTTAGTCGTCAAAAGTGCTCGCCAAGTTGTTCCACACTTCCTTCGCAGACTTGGCTTCTTGAATAGTTTGTTGACTCCACAAGCAGAAAGATTTTTGATTTCGCTTTTATATCTTTCTTTGAATCTACAGGTGCTTCACCTTCTATGTAATCCCACAGTTTTTCTTGTTCGAGATTGAATCTTACGGCGAATCTTCACGTAGAATAAATTTCGCTGCTGGTTACTTTTTCAATAATATTTAATGCTACTGAATTTTTTGAGGTTATCTTTGCATTTGTTACAGGAATTTTATGTGCATGAATAGGTCCACGATGCATCGGTGAGGTTTTTTTTAAGTTTTGAAGTTTGCGCTTTCCGCTTTTACTAGGGCTTCTGAGCCCAAAACCTAATATATTTAATATAAAACGTCGGACACTTCGGTGGATTAAAACCGTTTTATTGAATGTTACGTGCATCTACCGTAAAAGAAATATCACAGAGCAGAGAGAGCCATAAACAATGTACATTGCTTAGTTCGATATTTTAACACAATATAAAGATGACGCTATTCTGTAAAAATAAAGACTTGTAAATTAAATCAAGATATTAATAATTAATACAGGCTCTGTATGTTTTCTCGCTTGCTCACAAAATCGGTGTAGTTTGGTATAAAATACATTTTAAATAAACGTTTTCGTGTGAATTTAATTTTATTCATGTATGGTCGCTACCATACCTTTTAATGGTACACCATGTGGTGTGTATATTAAGTTGTGGAAGCTCATTCCATCAAGCATTACAGTGCTATAAATGTTGCATCAAGGTTTTTGCTACAACTATTACGGTTCCTAACAATAGGGTGATCGATTCAAGCGATATCTGAAAGTACGTTACATTTTGTGATTTTTGAATCGAGTTCCTCTCTAATCTAGCAACAATGTCATCATTAACATTATCCCATTGAATTCCTAATGCTCTCATCTCAGAATTACTCTCTAAAAATAAATTGATATGTGACGAATTATTTCCCATTGAATTAATGATTTATTATTTGATATCCAATTCCTGACAGTGAATTCTCCGGATTCAGTTACTTCATCAATTTTTCCTTCATGTTGCGTTTTCAACGGTATCCGTTCCTGTTATAATATCTTCTATGTAGGAATTCTGTTTCAAAATTTGGCTGGTCAAAGGATATTTAGCCTATTCGATGTGAGCTAACTGAATTAGTACGCGTATGGCCGAGTAAGGTGCAAATGCACTGTCAAAGAGAACTACAAGAATTTTCAATACTTTTTGTTCTTCGATTTAGTATTATTTTTCGGACAAGAAAGCTCTACCCTCCGCTCTATGCTCCGTCCCTGAAGTTTTCAGGACCTTGTCATACTATCGTAAAATGAGTTTATGCAATAGTTTTTTTTTCGAAATTTACTGACATTTCCCCTATTCTACAGGAAACAGCTTTGCGTTTTTTTTAATTCAACTCGATGTTCAGTTTTCTCAATTCTACATAAATAGACATACATAGTAAATCTAATATTATTTCTTCGCATACTAATGCATCAAGCCATTATCTCATTTGGGTCATAAAATTTAAGATCAGCAAATTTAATGTTAGGAGATAAATTCTTATTATGTTTATCTCTATACTGATTCGTTAAGTTGCTACATATTTGTGGTAATATTAAAAACTCTAAGTTTTCACGATAATTGCTCTGCGTGGAATATATCTCGGCAACTTATACGTGATTCTAGCAAATTCAAACCATCTGCTGGTAAATTTATTGTTTGAAATTACATGTTTAGGAGACATTAACATTAACATTTAGATAGCAGTTTCGGTATTTATATGTTTGTTTCATAATATAAGGAAAATTGTCGCAAACGTAACTATTTATTCTTAAAGTTATACCAAAGGCTAAAATAGTGATAATATTTTGTATTATATTTTTTAGTTGTTTTTGTCAATATAGGAAACGCATCTAAGCTCTTATTTTCAGCTGCGCTCTTTATGTTAATACTTACGTAAATACGATAAGGCAGTTGCGTATTGACAAAAAGCTTCAAACGTCAAAAGTAAAATACGTATAATGAAAGATGGTTACAAAATATTAAAATAAGTTTGGTGTATTATTTTATCATTTTCTAAATATAAATCTTTCATAAGAGTTTTCTCGCATTAAAAAATATATTTTCTTTTTACTAAAGAAAGAATTTATTGACGAAATATTTTTGCTTGAGGAAGTTCGATAGATACAATTGTCGCAAATAAAACAGGAAATGGAAAAACATTATCGTCTTATACGAATGAGCGCTTCAATTTCAGAACCCTCACTGAAAATAGAGCGCACATTGGTTTAGCACAGTGTATGAATAATAAGGTTTCAGACATATCATTCTATACTTTCTTCCATTAGACTAATGTTTTTATCAAAAAGAAACTAATTTTACTCCCTCCGAAAGCGATACAGTTTATATTCCTTTTATAAGTAGTACAGTTTCTTATATTTCACCTTGTCCTTCAAGAATCCGTATTTTTTACGAGATGTATGTGATGTAGTAATAAAAATATTTATATTTCCATTCGAGATCGAACCCAACAAAACGGCATCCAATTGGACAATGTGGTTATTTAAGTGTAATAAAACGCATGGTATCAAATGGAAGCTTTTATTTTATGGATTTTCTAAAACAGTTTGTTGATACACATAATGATATATCGTATGACTGGTCTATCGTAATCCACATATATATATATATATATATATATATATATATATATATATGTATGTATGTATATATATTATTGTATTTTATTTTTTTACACTAGATGTACGACAGGTTCAAAACAGTGTGAGTTGCATTCGTTTACTAATCAATTTGAATTTGTGTCACCGTATCTTTTGAACAGTTGAAGCAAAATGTTTCCAAATTTTACATATTTTACATGACACATACTAATTTTAGTTGAACAAAAATTATATAAATTCTTTTTTACTTTGAAAAGTACTGTAAACATTTAATCATATAAGATGTCATATTCTTTACGAACTTGTTAATATTCATTTATATTAGTACCTTACCAAGATTTCAATAGTTTTTATGTGTAAAATGACTCAAGTCAAAATTGAATAATTATATCTATGATATTTATGTAATATTATGAGTTATAATAGGGTTTGCGGGAAATTCAAATTTATATGGAAATCTCAGACATAAAATTTTATAAAAAGTTAAGTAGTTTTTCTCATAAATAATTTTTTTCCACGATAACGCACAAAGTTTACATAATATGAAAAATAAAAAATTAGTACCTTAAATAATAAAATTTGCATTGGAAAATACAGTTAATTGCATCGATTTTTTGAAAATAAATTAGAGCTATTTTAAAATTTGGTTTGTTTTGTTTTTTGTCGAAATTAAGACAAGGCATAATTTTTCATTTTGCTTACTTAGTGACACAGTGAAATTTATAGCAATTATATAAGGGCCAGACATCTGAAATAAATGAGGGACAAATAATAAAATGGCTGAAAGAGAACAAAATTATGTTTTATTACTATTTAAAATAATCTTTTTGGATAATAAAAAATGTGGCAGTCGCCCACATTAGATTTAAAAGTTGTTTCGCTTTTGACGCACGTTATTATCTGAATGGAAAGGGGGGCAACAAAAAAGTAATGATACAATAAAAATAAAGTAGATTTTATTAACAAAAATGTACATTATTATTCTGAATTCTCCATGTAACACGCTCCACTAACTATGACTTTTACTAGGAGTGAGAGCATAATGGCAAGACATACTGGCAAAAAACCAAATATATAGGACAATTAATTAATAAAGACGTCATTAAATTATACACTCGATTTAATTCTAGGTCTACTAATTTTTCAGTATTTTTAAACAAATTTATACCCTATGATACCCAATAAGAAAAACCTTTCATTTTCCACGACCAGAATATTCTAATAGTTAAATAACAAGAGTTTGCGCTAGAGTTTATTATTGCATCTGTTTAATTATACGAACATCACCTGATACATTAATATATTTATGCAATTAAAAGATCATTCACTGAAAATATTATGTCAAATGATCTTCTGTTTGTATAAATGTATCTAAAGGTGGGCCTACTGCGCGAAAAATCTAACAAAACATACTTAGTGAATATCAAAATATACTTTATAAACGAAAAGTCAACGCTCAGTGTTAGATATTTCTTCCTTTCAGCTAAAATGAATTCGGATGGAAAAGATGTATCTGAAGTCCATGAAGCTATTTTTCATGTAAGAAAAAAAACGAATATCGCATTAGGCCATATCTACAGGACGACTACAGCGACGACATTTTGATATTTACGAAGAATTACAAGTAGATCGAATTACAAGACATTAAATTGCATTAAAAAATGTTTTCGTTGATCAATAAGCGACTTTGAAGACCTTTTGACAATAATATTGCCAAATACACAGAAGCAAAATGTAGTTACATTGCGAAAGGATGTAATTTCACCTGAAATGAGATTAGATGTTATTTTACTATTACGAGCCATCTTATCTCATGAATAAAAGGCAATATATTGTTTTTATTCCAATTCATATTATCTATAAAATACCACAAACAAATTTAGATATAGAAATTTCTCCGGCCAACGATATAACAAACACCAACGACTGACATGTACGATATTCGAAAGTAATGATGGAGTAAACATTTCCCCCCTCCCGCAGATGCACGCGTGTATGTTTCCCATTTATTTCGGATAACATGTTTGCACGTTTTCGTTTGACAAACATTTTGACCACGCCCCTGTTAGAAAAACCTGTTAGAGCTCATTTCTAACAAAAATATGGTCGCAGAAGACCCGACTTAAAGTATACGGTTTGGTGCGAGCTGAAAAGGTTTTCGCACAGAATTTTAGCTTAATGTTTTTATTTAGTACAATAATTATTTACAGTCAATTATTAACGGTACTCTAAACTAAGTTCTGTATTTTGTTTTTTAGTTTAGTATGTACTGTACGACCCAACCATGTAATGTAAAAATGTTCATAACAAAAAATCTATACAATTATTGTTCATGAACATCCTGGTACTTTTAAAGATTTCATTCTAATATATAATTATTTAAAACATTATTTTATTTACAATTATTTTAAACATATAACAATTTAGTTTCTTTAACTCAAATATATTGTCGAAGAGACAAACCTTAATGATAAACAATATACTGGTAAAAAGATTTTTTTAGATTTTCCTGTTATCGACAATATTTTCATGATTTTTTTAATACAGCTATAATGGTTTAAAAGACCAACTGAAAATTACATAAGGCATTTCAGTTATATCCTCTCGAAATTTTATTACTCATTTTCCATAGTTTCTAAGAAAACTTTATTACCTCATGTCTATGTTTATATTATAAGTTACGCGATGATAAACGATGCGTTATTCGCATAAGCGGTTTCAGTAAGAAAAAATAAAAGAAATTATCAAACACGCCTTTTTTCTTAAATTAATACAAACGTATATATACGCTGCGTCAAATATATTATTACATAACATTCAATACTTTTACAAATATCGTTACGTGTAATTCGACAAAAATATATTATAAACCTTTAAAGTAAAAGTGTATGTAAATCAAGTAAATTTATTTCTTTTTAATAAGAAAATTCTTCGAAAAATGTTCAACAAAATGGATAAAATCCAACCGAACAATAGCTATTTAATATAGTATTCATGCCACGTCGCAGGTTTTAACTCCGAGAATCACTTACATAAATTGACTTATAATGGAATTCAAAGTAGAGAGTGGAAGATTGGAAAATGTCGTTCCGCATTTCAAATGTTCACGGAAAATGCTACCCTTCATATTAAGTATAGGTAAACATTATTAATAAATTTAATTTTTAGATACGAAAATAAATCATATCTTGTAAAGAAGTGAATTTGTTCAAGTGCGTAAAGTATATAGTGATACATTTTCTATAATGCTGGATACTTAATCAAAGTTATAGATATTTTTTTTTGTCTCTGGACTAAAATCCTTTCGAAAGTATTAAAGAACTTGAATATTACATGCAGAGCTGATAAAAATTCACAATTTTCATTAATCGCTTAACTTAATAACTTCGCGGTGTGTACCTTGTATAAAAACTCGACCATTCCAAAGTTCGCGACAAATATAATACTTAGTTTCCACACTTTGCATGTACTTAACAATATTTTCCTTCAGGGATTTCCTTTCAAACAACTAATCAGGCTTAACTGAATTATTCACGATACCCGAAATTATTACGAAACGATTAACTATAAATAAATTAATCGAAAGCACTTTTGCTGAAGAAATAATGAAAGCATGAAACTCGGTTATATAATTTGACATTTTTTAAATTTTGAATATTTTTCGATGTCGCCTCTTTCAAGTGTATTTTTAAAATACATATCTTAAATAATGCTTTTATGCATATCCATAAATGAGAAAATGTGTAGTTTTAGACTGATATATTTTATTTTGATGCATGTTTTTTTATTTCACATTCAGCAAAAAGCGAATGACTTTTTTAGCAAAAATCAACATCTCTACTTACAATGCGAATGATTCTGTCGAAATTTGCCTTTCATCATTTTATCATGTCGTTCTGATGGCGCAGCATGGCGTCCGGTTTACACGCGCTAAACATTTAAAACACATTTAACCATTATTAAAGTTAAAACAGTATATATCAAGAACGAGATGAGGTCCAAACCTGGTTTGTTAATTTAATAAAATGTATAAAAATAATGAATAAAATTAATACTATCCAGCTATTCTACTTGCTTACTGTGCAGGCGAAGCTGTACTCGTTATATATTACTCAATTTGCAATTCTAGATCTAAGAATGTCTTTCTACAATTTAAATTATACTCAACGTTATTTCGATCATTAGTATCCGTTGAGAAGGAAATATCAAACACATACATAGATATGGGCGAAATTAAGTATTTCAATACTTTGTTTATTTATCTGTTGAACCTCTCAGTTTATTTGTTTGTGCTCGTCTTATTTTAAAGACTACTATACAAATACAAGAAAACTGTGTATTGCCTATTTTAGTATATAAAATAGACTGAACAAAAAGAAAAAAGTAATTGCATATAAATTCAAAGGTTTGGTGCTATTGAGAGCTTCGAACAATCTCCGAAACTTTCAATTTGACAAGATCTTTAAATCGAAGTGTACATTCATGACTTATGAATGAAACATTCCTCGGTAAGCAGGCACTATGTGATTGTCTCCTACAGGCGAAAATATTTTATAAAACTTTCAAAGTAGCTAAAATTAAAACATTGTTGGTTATTTTTATTTGGCATTCCTTCGAATCTTAATTATTATTTTTCAAATGCAGAGGAATCAATTTAAAATTAAAACAATTGCAGTGATTTGTATAGTGACTGTACTGTTTCCGTTTTTCATTTCAATTGATATTTTTGTTGTATTTTTAGCAATAGCATAACCTTTAATCGTTGTATCTTCCGTCTTTTGTGTTTAGTTAAAGTTTAATTTGATATTGCATATATATGACAATATTACAAAATATTACTTACTACATACTTGGCAAATAATGAAGAATATGTAGTCGCAACACATGTTTCTAATAAATATCGGAGCATAAAATTACCCCGAACTTACAACAAATAAATCAAATTTAGATGTGTTAATTTAATACTATATGAGGATAATGATACGGAATATATATATATATATATATATATATATATATATATATATATATATATATATTTATACATATATATCACTTTATATTTTAATAGTCAAACTAGTTACCATAATAACCATCAAAACACTTGTTGAGTTTTACTTAGCGCAAAAATAATTTTCATTCCAATAAAGTAAAAATACCCAAAAAAATCGTAGTACCAATATTATATACGTCAGGTAATAATTTTCCTAAAACCTGTGCCCGCGAAAAATTAACAAAAACAACATATTAACGAATATTGGTCATGCAGAGACATTCTAATCTAAAATGCTACATATATGTTAGCTTTTTCTTTCTTGTAAGTTATACAAGTCAAGAAGTTTATGTATGTTCGTATAGTTTCATATTTTATCTCATGTTTTAAACTATTTTCATAAAAAAAATATTTGAGAGTTCCCAAACCATTCTTATGAGGTGTTGCGTTAGTTTATTCAAAGAGAGAATAAAAAACTCGCCAGCAGCTATATATACATATGATTTATGACGCCGAGTTAGCGCCGTAGATCATCCAGGGGAAGTAGAGCTGCAGGTGCGGTAGTTAGCATAGCATGAGCGGCGTAGAGGCTCCAAGGTACTAGAACTAGCAATATATACGCAAGTTTGTTTTTCTTAGAAGATGAAATAAGTTTTTCGTTGAACATTTTGGTAATAAACGAATGTAACATTATGGAATAATTGATATTTTATGAACTGTAATATTAAGGAATATATAAACAAGAAACTTTTTTATGATATAATAATCGACGTAATCTAATGAAAGTTACTACTCTTTCGACGACATCTGTTCGATAAGGTATTGGCATTTTATACTAACGTGAACAGCGTCAATCCTCACTTTCTTAGTATTCCGTAACGAAATGATGAAACAATGCATCCTTATAATTCTATTAGATTCGTTTTCCATAATTCCAACCGTGGTGCGCTGAGTTGATCACAAAGCATACGGGCTTTAACTGAGCGGTGCACCGCGGGGACCCGGGTTCGATTCTCTGCCGCTCGTCGAGCGGGGCTGACTGGTATTCTGTTTGGCTGTAAGGGATTACTTTCTTTTACTTTTTTTTTTCAATAATTCCTCCAATTTGATACATTAAAGTAAGTAAATAAATAAATTATAAATTCCATCTGTCACAGATATACATTTTCGTAAGTTCTAGACCTACACGCAAGAAATTTACATATTGGATTGTAAATGCTTCATATGGAGATATAAATTAATATATTGCAAAATATATATTTTTTTTAATATACCTCCTCCATATATGTAAAATAAGATTAACATTTTTTTAAGCATTCTACCAAGTGGGTTGGCACCGGATATTTTTTTTACAATAAAATTGGTAAATGGAGGTTATTTACCACTTTTTTTAAATTTGCCCATAGTGCCAAATTTTAAATTTCACAGTAACATATAATATCTATCTACCTTTCATTTTTCTACCATAGTTTTGAAAATATACTAACCTCCTAAAATTACTTGAAATATCTAAACAGTTACATCTGGACCAGAAATGATTAGAGCTCGTTCAATATAATATATAGTGATGGTAAATTCACAAAAAAAATGTTTAGTTAAGAATGAATGTAAAGAAAAACACAAAACCTTAAAATTTGGCACTTTTTCTTATTATTAACTAAAACAACACGTCAACATACCCTCCACTTCTTTACGAGAGGAAAATTAGATTGCTAAAAATGAGAAAATATATTTTTTAAAAAAAATTTTCATGTAAAATATCTGAAGGAGAAAAATTATTTTTTTATAACGGAATAAAAGCATTTTAAAGAGACACTTTCTAATGACACTCGGTTAATTATTATGTCATCACTATTCCAAAAGATGCAGGATGCCCATAGGCAAAAGTATATTTTTTACTTTGCCAGCTCAATCAAACAAGATCGTACAAGAATTGAATAAAAATCTTCAAGAGAAAAAGACAAAGCTCCAAATACTAATATATAATTGCTTTAAAAAAAAATTCGCCATGTAAGAACCCCATATCTTCCATACCGGTATCGACACGCAACCACCATAATGCACAATGGGAGGGTCGAGGGTAAGTACTACCATGCACAATTTGTAGTTTTGGTTGCAGAAAGGAATATAAACACACACACGATTACTTAATAATATTTTCTAAACTTGGTGACACCCACAAGTATATAAATCATATGCATAAAAGCTCATTGACTGCTAAAGAATACGTTTGAAAGAAAAATACATTTGATTTTAAATTAAGCAGAGTAACGATACGACGACTATTGACTTCTTGATATTTTCACTATAAAATCACCAGCCTGTACACACAAGGTCTACTGTACCCAGCAGCTTCCCTTAAATTTGTTTATATCGTCAGTCCATTTTGCTGTGGGGGGCGTTCCACATTGTTTTTCGAAGTCCGTGGTCTTCACTCGAAAACTCATTTACTATATAGATTATTGGGTCTTCTTCATATGACCTGCTTTTTGCCATTTCAGTTTGCTCATATTAAGCGCTACATTGACTGCTTTGGTTCTTTATCAGATTTCCTCATTTTAAATTGTATCCTCCAGAAATACTCTGAGCATAGTTTTTGAATTGACATTAAAATAAATCGTGAGTACTTTTCTGCATTGTAAATTATTTTACAAGTGTGTTCCTTTGTCAAATTTGTTAAAAATCTTGTCGTACTTATGCTTAATTCTTCTTATACCGATTTTTTTTAATTTTATTGTATTCATAGAGAGTTAGACATGTAATTCAACCACATAAATGTCAATAGTCTCTTTTCCGACTTGCTATACCTTTCGTACAATCATTGAATATGTAGTGATTTCATTACTCATCCCAGTGACAGACAATCACATCATAGTTTTTTAACCATTTCATACCATTCTATAAACTGTTTTCACAGCATTTAAAAATATATATGTGTACATTTGTTTTCAAGTAACCTTAAAAAGAAAAATGTTCAACAGAAAATAAAGTTGTTTCTCGATCTTATTATGAAATTTTTTTACATAATGTATATAATGTTAACTACATGAGTAGTTACCGTAAAAAACTATATTCGTTTCTCAAAATTTGCATTAATATCTAAAAACCGTTCGACCATCGACCATCTAAAGTCGATCGACCATCAATAAAAATATTTATATTCAATGGACTGATCTAGGCAATTTAATATAGAAAGAAAATAACGCCAAAAGCGGTTCATATATTTTGTCTTTTGATTAACTGATGATGATGATTTTGTCTTTTGATTAATGAGCTTTACATCGATTGCAGAAGTTTCTTCGTTATGAAAATAAATTTTCATAATAAAATGAAATTCACTTCATTTCTAATGTCATTTGGTACAGCGACACAATAAAAATCAAGATTTAAATGGAATTTATGTTCAAAATTTTATTCTTCCCTCTCCTTACTTTTATTCTTTAATATTGTTTACCTATCGCAACTAAATATATAATCATTAAATACTAATATTACTTTTGTTTTATTTTAGATGCGAATTTTATTTGTGTGACGATACGGCCACATTACATTTTCAGCGTCACAAAACTTATCATTTTTCTGACTACATATCGTTATATAAAAGAGAAAAAATCATGATAATCTTTAAATAATTTCAATTTTACCAAATTCACATTCCTTTCTTCTATCTATTATAATATTATAAATCAATTTTGCAAGGATATGAGCATGTCTTAACAAAATAATTTTTATCTGAGAGACAAATTTGGAGGAAAATGTGGAATACAATTTAAATTAAAATTCAAAAACTATTTCCATATTGTTTTTTTAGGAGTACCTTATAATGAAAAAAAAACGGAAACTGTGTAAAATCACTACCGTATCTGTCGATCACGGCCGGTTTATTACTTAATTAAAAAGGGGTAAATAAATGGTTCGAAACATTTTTTATATTTTGTTTATCTTGTATCATTATCAGGTATTATTTGAAATGGCTTCTAAAAGGAATAAAAATACTTTTCCTTAACCTTATATTGCATATTTAATAATATATTTTAAAAAAATATGTGATATAGAGCACATCTTCATTTTCCGCCATTTCTTATTTTCTAAACTACTGAACCGAAAATCGCAACAAAAACAGACTTGGTAAAACCGGCTAAAAGTTTACAAGAAAATTATAGCGATTATCTTTGTTATTATAAGTAATGAACATGCACCATATTTCTATGTCTGTTACAGATATAGTAAGTGATATATTGATATTGTGAAAAGTTAATATTTGTGAATTGTGTAATAGAAATACTATGTACCTTTCATTGACTGTAAGTTTCTAATGTGTCATTGATTGTAAATGTGTATGGCGAGTTCAACGTAAATAATTTTATTTCAAGTGCAGAAATAATTTTTTTTTTAATTTTTAAAAGGTTTATTTATTTTAATAGTGTGTATTATGAATATTATATGCAATATATAACAAAACTCTTTTTTTTCTTTAATTCGTTTTTCGTAATAAAAAATTACTTCATTAAACAAAATTAATATTTATTTATTTTAAATAAAAATAAATTATTAAAAAAGATTAAATCTAATACGTTGAATAAATAATAATATCATTATTAATATAAAATAGCATAACTAATGGAAAATAGTACCTTTTTAGTATGTTTGCTAAAAGCCTATATACATACGTATGTGTATATCCACACTTTGTGTGTTTGCGTATGTATGGCCAATTTTCTATAATGCAAAATAAAGCAATTTTAAATAAATGTTATACTAACTTTTGTTTAAATAAAATAAGAAAATTTCTAAATAAAATATTTATTTACTTATGCAAGTAATAAATATTCGTTTCTTCTATTATAATCGTTTCTTCTATTATACGTTTAGACCGTTTTCAAGCATGGTTGTATTTCGCTTTGCAGTATTGTAAGGTAAAAGCGACGTTGTAGATTGCTGGATTGGTACATCGCCGGATCCGCCCGCTAATAAATAAAATAAATATATTCTAAGTACGGTACCGTTTTTTGCATAGAATGAATATATTTATTACAACTCTAGGCAGAGTAAATATTTAATTAAATTTCAAAAGTAAAAAAGAGAGTTTAAACATTTCTACCTCTCCCGGGACCGCAAGTCGCAGATCAGTATTTCTTATAACTGTAATTCATTTTTCTTACTCCAAAATCGAATATTATGGAAACTAAAATTATAAAATACTATATTTTTCTAGACAAATTATATTTTTCCATTAATGACGTTGAAATATGTTGCTGTAATTAACGAAATGTCGACACTTAGTTTAAAAAAAATCAATACGTATAAATTATTATAAGTCTAAACTTCGGGTAAAGGACAATATATTACTTTGAAATGAGTTTATATTGCTAGGTGTTATTGAAATAATGGAATAAATTAATGACTAGATATGTAGTTAACTAAATTAATTTTGTATATTTGTAAACAATAGGTACAAATATAGTAAATGAGTCAGGTATTTTATTTTTGACACACAATTAATAGCATTAGGAATTAAGTAAATTAATTTGACAAATGTTCTGTCAGCAACAGAATAAAATAAGTATTGACATACATACACAGTTATGAACATTTGCCATCTTGCTCAAGAAAGTAATATAAACACAAGGGTAATTATGAGTTACGACGCCGTAGAAATCGTAGCATATATTATGTTGTTCGAACATAATATGAGTGACAACTTCATTCCTTCAGATAATTTATGTATTTCGCTTAGTGGTTATGCGTATAGAATTTTAAGATTTTTTTTATCTGTTTATATTTGCGGACTGGTAATCATCTATTAAACTTTGAATAATTTGTTTCAAAATACTTGTACTCTTCATATCTATGCAAGCTTACATGACTTTTAATAATTCGTTTTATTTAAAATTAAGAGAAAACTTAAAATCTCTTTGTGTCAAAATTAAAATAAATTGAATACGAATGAAATCAAGTCATCAAGAAATATTTGAGGCATATGCTTATATAAATTAAAAATATGTCTATAAGAAAAAAAAGTAAATTACAAGAAAAGACAAATATGAAAGCATATGTGGAAGAATAAAAAATTTTAGTGTTTTCCTAAAAAAAAATATTGACAAATTGTATTGGATGGAGAGTGGGTAAATCATATAAATCAACACGTCAAAAAAATATTTATCAAAAATACAAACGTAATTGGATTACCCATACTTAGGCAGTTTAACATTAATCTGCTTTATTGAAACTCAGCAAGATATAAGCAGATTCAAAAAGAATGATTCAGAGCACTAAAAGCTGTTTCAGCAGTAATTCGAGAAGATATTCAGTCTCACGTTATTGACACCGATAATTACCTCCGTCGAATCAAATGTTTGAAAACCTTATATTGCAATACTCCGGAGTATTTTTTGGAGCAAGTACTTATTAAAAATAAACGACGCAAATTAGATCATTTTCAATTTGTATATACAATTGTTAGCTATTGTATTTTGGATACTGTCAGGTCTAGGTCTTTTCGCTCAAGACACAATTAGGACTGTCTTGTTTCATCGACGGTTGGGACGATGGGATTAGCGACCGATAGATTATTCAGAATTATATAAATGCCATATATTTTACTGTGTGAGTATCAGAAAATCTCATACTGAACATTCGTTCATCCGTTTATGTACACAGGCCGTTAATGAGCACATATTATACTTCTTCTACTTCTAAAACGGCGACATCTTCCAAACTGTTGATTTGAGGAAAAAAAGAATCTGTAACTTTTTTGTAGAAGTTTGCATTACCTAAAAACCTCATATGACCTATTTTTATAATAAACCTTAATGTTTAATTGTTATGAGCAAAAAAAATGTTTTCAAGACCTTTGACCTCGAATGAAAAAAAGTCACACAAGCTGGATCGATAGGAACTTTCAACGCGTCATTTAAAATAATAAATTATAGACCGCTCCCAATTTTCAGCTCAATGCGAATTTTTCCTAGGTTTGTTTGTACTTATATGACAAAATACATGAACGTTTAATGGGTCAATATATAACTGTGAGATAAAGTGTTGTGTAAAAAATCTAAAGGTAACTAGACCGATTAAAATCAACAAACTTTTCATTTAATTAGCTATATTGTGTCGAAATGGCTTCATCGAAATAGTTCTGTCTCAAAATGGGGAATATTAAGTTACTACCACAATCTATGAGTATAAAGGATTACATGTTGAATATATACCTTATTTTACAGATTTTTCTACACAATAGGGCTGTCTGATCAGATCTTAGCCATTAAGTTACTAGATGGAACAGTATTAGCGATAACAAATGAATAAACTGGCTGTAACTTGGGTAAGTCGTCTTTAACTACTCCTAAATTTGTATTCATATAATCCGTTCTATTTTATAAAAAAAAAACTATATTTTGGTAAATGATTAACTGATTTTATTTTATACTAAGATCGTAAAGAAACGATATAATTTTGTCCTTAGAGCATTTCTACTTTTTGACCACTTCAGGTATGCGTTCATGTATTATCAGCCAATCATTAATGAGTATGATATTAATTAAATTTACAGTATGCTTTTCTGTTTATTCCTTTTGTTTTTATTTGTCATTGTAAAACCATTTCTTACTTTTATATGTCTTCTTTCTACTTTTTTTACTTTTATATGTCCAATGCAGTCAATCATAGATTGGAATGGGGTTTATAATAAATAAATAAAATTCAAGATTTGTTACAAATATTTTAATACGAGTATGAATGATACTTTATTAAATGTTGCTGAAATATTTATAAACTTTCATGAAATATTATTCTATATTCATTTTTTCTGATAAGAAATTAAAATAGGGAAAATAAAATAACAGTAATTTTTGTTATGTAAAAGCATTTTTTTTGAAGAAGTTGTACGTTCCTTACGCAAAAATATTATGACCAACGACGTAATAAAAAAGAACATTGGAGTAGCAATAACGATGCAATATTATACTGGCCTTTTTTTTAAATTAATTTATCTTCATTCTTTTCTTTTATTTATCAATCTCGTACGTTATTAAGAGTAATTTTTGGAACGAAGTTCCTTATCGCGCATTGCGAAAGGGGGCTAGACGGAAAAAATTAAGACCAAAAGTTGTAACGACACTTTTTGCTATAGTTGCTAGCGGGCGCGCTGTAAGCCGTGCGGCGTGCGCGTGTTTCTCTGTCTATCCCTCTCTCTCTCTTATCTTCTATTTCGCATTGAACAGTGTGGTGTCGCGACGATTATTTTTGTTGAGTATATACAAGTTTTTTGTACATAATAAATAATAAAAAATAATAACAATAATGAATGCTGAGAGTGTTTCTGCACAAGTTCCGGATATTGCTGATGGAGTTAGGTAAGTAGAGATTTTATATAGACAATAATAAATGCTTATGTATTTTTAGCAAGTACGCATTATAACCTCTCTTTACTATTGTGCTAACCAAGTCATACGCGTTATAATCTCTCCATTATTGTGTGTTTAGCAAGTGTACGCGTCATAACTTTAATAAATTTAAATACAAATTATATTTTAATATTACAATATCAATGCGTATATATTTAGCGAGCCGTGCGTGTTCTAACCTATACGCTGTTGTGTTTACAAAGTCGAGAGAGTATATATATATATATATATTTATATATATATATATATATATATATATGTATATATATATATATATATATGTATATATATATATATATATATGTGTGTGTGTTTATGTATGTATATGTACAATTTTTTGCTTTTTTTATTTCAATAGCGAATCAACTAAAGCATCGACTACTGAGGTACAAACTATAACATCAAGGAAAAAGACAAATGCACAAAGATGTAGAGAATATCGTGAGAGAAAGAAATTACAAAATGCAATGGTACAAAACATAACTGCAGAGAGATCAGATGAATGGAATCCCAAACATATGTTTCCTACTTCAGTTACCACAAGCCAATTATTACTAAAATTGAGCCTACTAATTAAGTTTATATTACATTATATTTGTTAATAATAAAAAAATTATTATTATAACTTAAAAGAAATAAAATTTTATTACAATTCCTTCACTAATTAATCGAAAGGAACTTCGTTCCATCCGGGTGTCCCTTGACACCTCGCATGTTTTTTTTGTGTCTCTCATTTTATTACAATCATCATTTTTTATGATTTTGTTGCATAATCTTTGTCATATTTTTGACATTACATGAAAATTTCTATGTTCCTTACCTCTTATTATATCTGCCCTATTAAAATCGACAATAAACTTTCTTTGAATATTTTGCTTAGTAAGATTTTATAATTTTTTTTTCAAAATTAGTATTGTTATGTTATCATTTAAATTATCTTAAATATCTCTTTATATTTTCTTTATATTACTCAAACACATTCCCTTGTAATTTATAACGGTTGATAATATATAAAAGTCGATAAGAACGATAACTATACTTCAATATTTTTAAACCATATTAATTACGTACATCTAATAATGGCAAAAATCGGCTTATTTCCTACGGAAAAAGTCATTACTTTTATTTGTTGAGATCAATTTAATTCAATTTTAAAGTGGTTTCATAACGCGAAAAAATTATATTCATTAAAGGTAGGCACGTAGTGTTTGGATTCCGCCGCGCCGCCCAGCCAGTAAATATTTGCCTGTTCAGAATACGTGGCATTTGAATATGAAGGATCTTCGTACTCTGTGCATATGACTACATACGCATGTATACATTAAAAGGACGACGCTACTATTCTCTTTGCCACTTTATTTGTTAATATTATTTTATTATTCAATTTCAACAAACGTATTTTTAAAAGCTGAATCGGAAAATGAAGAAATACTTTAAACTAGCGTGACCCGTGCGAAGTCTTCGCATTATTTATTTCATTATGAAGCTCAGATGAAAGATCAAACAAATATTTTACTAAAATTGACATATAGAGGCGCAAGTATCAAAAGCATTGAGCTAAAGCGCCACTTTATTTATACGTGAGTGGATTTGAAATTAAACAAAAATTTTACCGACCGTCAATCATATTGACGTTGAGCCGTTAGATGGCAGCATTGCTGTTTTGTGTATATAATTTTAATAATTAATTAATTTGCAAAAACAATAGCAATAATAAATTGTTTAGTTGTGGATGCCGGTAGAGCAAGCAATTATCTATAAAATGATATATAATTTATGTGGATTAGTTGTGAGGTTTTTTCTAAAAAGGGAGAGTAACATCTTAACCTTAGCGTATTAATATATATGAAAGTATCAAAAGCATTGAGCTAAAGCGCCACTTTATTTATACGTGAGTGGATTTGAAATTAAACAAAAATTTTACCGACCGTCAATCATATTGACGTTGAGCCGTTAGATGGCAGCATTGCTGTTTTGTATATATAATTTTAATAATTAATTAATTTGCAAAAACAATAGCAATAATAATTTTTTTAGTTGTGGATGCCGGTAGAGCAAGCAATTATCTATAAAATGATATATAATTTATGTGGATTAGTTTTGAGGTTTTTTCTAAAAAGAGAGAGTAACATCTTAACCTTAGCGTATTAATATATATGATGATAATGAGAAGAAATATTTTTAATTTGGTTCCCAAGTCATAAAATAACTTTCGATCTTATTTTAATTAATTTACTTACGTATTTACCGTAAATGCACAAACATAAATGATGAACCAATAAGAATGCAACCGATAAATTATGAGTAACCCCTGTTTACAAATAAACACGTCATCTAAAAGTGCTTTTGACTATCAAAAATGACAGTACGGACCATGCTATTATAAATCGTTTATTGATGGTATAAAAAGAAATCCACATTAAATGTATATATTGAAATCAGTGAATGTGGAATTATTTAATACAACTTAAAAAAAACCAGTAAAAAATCTGCTCTTATTTAAATATCTACGTAAATATTTAAGCCAGCCAATAAAAATAACATTTTATTTATTTAGTACACAAGTTAATATTACAAGTTCTGAAAAATGCGAAACTTGTTCATAAATTGACCGATCATGTTTCGACGACATCTTTTATTAAGAACGAATTAAAAAGGAAAATCTCGAAGCGAGGTACTTTTATTAATACAACACAATTCAATAAATAATACAGGCAATTTTTAAAGAAATAAGAGTGCTATTAGTTAACATACAAATATGCAATGTCTACGATATTAGAGACAAGTATTGTAACAGTTTAACACCCAGTTAAACTGTTAAAAACCGTTAAATATTTTAATGATTGAAAATAAAATTAACATATAGCAAACTTCAACGATACCTTTGAAAATGTATCAACTCTTAACGTCTAATGTACCCCGATGCCCGTCTGATCTAACACTACCCTTTCAGAATAAGGGATAACTTAGTTACACCGGAGTTGAAGGATCGACAGATGTCTCGCGATGAATGAAGGCCTCAAATTGGAAGGTTTCACGGAGCAGAAAAGCCCACAGGTCACGTTTCGGGCAATTTATTGAGTTACCCAGGTGCACTAGAATTAATGTTGTTTATTTGGACTGACTTACTTATTCATATCCATCTTGATAGTTTAAACGTGAACTATCGTACTTATTGAACTATAGTCTTAAACTATCGAAACTATAAGGGTGTAATACACAGGGATGGACGGCTATATGAACGAATAGAACGAAAGTATAATTGTTGTATTTTTACCATATGTTAATTGTACCTTGAAAGAAAAAGAAGTGCTCGTAATTTGACAAACGTTATTAAAAGCGACGCAGTAGCGGAACAGTTTTACATTTAAAATTGTGCACCTGATCGAGTGAAATATCTTTATGAGTCTCTCAAAATGAACTGGAGATTCCATTAATCGGTTTTCATATTTATGCCCCGTTTACAAAAGTGTAAGCTTCAAACCATTTCTTATCATATATGATGCGTACCCCATAGCCCTCCAATTTTTAGTGTTCCGAACTCAAGGAGGAAAAGCGGAACCTTTATTATTGACATGTCTGCCTCCTTGTCACACACAATCGTTTTTCTCAGAAACTGGCAACACTTAAAAATATTTGTATTCAAATCTTATGAGGGCTAAATAAAGTAATCGATTTTTTTTAAATCCCTTGTATCGATAATTAAATGAAACTACGTGATGTAGTATTATTTCTACTTTCGTTAAATTCTTTACCACGAATAGCAATAATGTATTCCTACAAAATTAAAGCCAAATATATTCAAAATCCCTTGTATCGTTTGAAATATCTAATAATAATACATGGTACGGTTTGAAAAAACTAAAAATAAGGTCCTCTATAATATTTGGTATTATATCAATAGCATTATACTAAAGATATGTAAATAATTTAGATTTAAGACAAAAACTAACATTTAATTAGAATTTTTTTATTGAAATGGCTGTTACATATAATAAATTCTTCAGCTAATACTAAAAATTAAATTAAAAAATAAATAATCACCTTGACTTTATGAAGGAAATTACTTGCAAACCATTGAGGCTTGCAAGTGATGGTAATAATTTATTCAAATTATAAATAACATACTAAAATTATCTTCGATTTTTCTAGTTACTAGAGACTAACAAGAAAACGAATATTTTTATCGAAATATTCAAATCCTATTTTGGCCTAGAATCTCCTAATCCTAATTTTAATAGACCAACGTTTATAATGTTAATTAAAAATAAAGCATGGCGTATAATTATTTTCACCATAATCTATTAAATTTCTGACAACAGACATTTTAAAAGTCTCTAAATCAAAAGTTCATACGAGAATCGACAATATATATATTTCCATATCTAAATGTTTCAAGCGGAAAATGTACATTTAACTTTTCACGCCATGAACACTTGATTAACAATCAGTCCTAATGCAGCGGGAAAGCCTTTTTAAGCGCGGAAAATGCGCCGCGGACACCTGCGGCCCTACTCTAATCACGAAGCCGTCTTTGGCCTGAATTTGTGGCTGTAGTGATAATGAAAATAAACGGCATATATTTTTTCGCGTAATAGAAAAGTGTGAATTTAGAAAAAGTATAAATTCATTTTTCACAAAAAACGAGTCTAAACGGCATTCTTGACAGCATTATATGTATACATATTTATATATATTTTTTCAATTTCATATATTTTTAGATTCTACTAACTTAATCTAATCAGTTTACGTAGATAAGCTATTCAAGCTAGATACGTGGATAATGCCATACGACTGAATTAACCATCAATCAATTGTTATTCAAAATACTGACACTAGAAAAGCCACTTCGTTATTTATACAATTAAATTATATTTAGATTCTCATAAAAAAACTATTAAGTACTTAAAGAAAACCGGATACGGATGAGTTAGTTAGCAGAAATTTATTTAATTTCTATCATCTATTATTATAATTTCTAAACGGCTTCAATATCTTCTTCCACTGCAAACTAAAGTACCCATTTGTCAAACTTTGGGTCGGGTTGTGTGTTATAATCTAAATGAACATTTACATAATAAATTAGAACAATTCAAAATCTGTATACTCCATATATTTTCGGTCTTAAAAAATTTGACAAAATATCCGAGTACCGTTTACGTCTTAAATGGTTAAATATTCCTGATGGGAACAACGTCTATCTTCTATGTTTTTTATATAATATCCTCAATAATCTCGTTACACTTTTATACCTTAAATCTAGATTCCAATACAGGATCTCGAACTACGATCGAAAAACAAGTATCCTTCTAATTCCTCAACATAGAACGGAATTTTATGAAGAATGTTTCACCCTATATTTTATTCGATTATGGAATGAACTGACTACAGATATACAAAGTGCGCACTCGTTATCTGCGTTTAAAAATCGTCTGAATATACATTATCTATCATAATTTGACAGATCCTTATCCCTTCCATTATAACCCATCCTTATCCCTCCGTATTCCTAAAGTGTCGTTTTGCTTTAGTTTTTAATAATCTAATCTATTTAATGTTCTCATATAATTCATTGTGGATGGCTGTAAGAAATTGCTCTTGAAGCAATAAATCTGCCATTTGCTCTAGTGGCAATAAATCTGCTACTTATTTTTCTAAATTCGCAGAAGAATGAATAAATAAATAAATGTAATGTATTCATGAAGTTTGAGTGTATACCTCTCAAAAATTGCTAATAATTTTTAAATTTACATTTAATTTGGATACGTATTAAAAATTGGCGGCACCACTTAAGTCTTCTGAAGGTTTGATTCTGATGATTCTTTTACCTGTTTTTTTTTATTTATTTGTATATTTTTTTAATAAATGAAAGTTAATGAATAAGATAAAAATAATAATCATCATCATCATCATATATATTAATACGCTAAGGTTAAGATGTTACTCTCCCTTTTTAGAAAAAACCTCACAACTAATCCACATAAATTATATATCATTTTATAGATAATTGCTTGCTCTACCGGCATCCACAACTAAAAAATTTATTATTGCTACTGTTTTTGCAAATTAATTAATTATTAAAATTATATACACAAAACAGCAATGCTGCCATCTAACGGCTCAACGTCAATATGATTGACGGTCGGTAAAATTTTTGTTTAATTTCAAATCCACTCACGTATAAATAAAGTGGCGCTTTAACTCAATGCTTTTGATACTTGCGCCTCTATATGTCAATTTTAGTAAAATATCTGTTTGATCTATCATCTGAGCTTCATAATGGAATAAATAATAATGCGAAGACTTCGCACGGGTCACGCTAGTAACATATATTTATGAATAGTGACTGCAGAAGTTATAATTCCGTATAATAAAACTTGTGAAAATTGTGCGTCGAGAATAACATGAATTCGGTCAATATATACACATATTAACGTAGAACAATATATCTATTTATTTATTTATCGATTTTTCGATTATTTATTTTCATAATGTTTGATTAGATTTGATTATGGTAAGTTTAAGCAAATAGGTATTCCAAGGTCCATGCTCTCTCTTTGTAAGAGTTCCAGAATTAAAATAAAATATGTATCGTTTCAACACCACATCGAAATATTTTGGTCTATTTTTGTTTCTGTCAATATTAAATGTCAAATATCAATCTATCTGTTTTTTTGTATATTTATTATAGACATAGTCATAGCTTTGATTCGCTATTGGCTCCTAAATTACACTCAATCATGTTTTTTTGTATATGAAAAATATAAAAAATTTAGTGAAAGACTAAAACAAAAAAATATATCTGATAAGTAGATAATAATGCTAATATAAATCACAAACACATTCTAAATTAAATTTAAGTCATTATATGAAAATACGTTATAAAAAAAAACAAATAAAACTCATTCAATGAAAATAGGTTATTAATAATAATCATTATATGCAAAATAATAATAATCACAAAATACTTTTTTATCAGATAACGCTTCGTTTACTGTGTAATAAGTTTTTATAAAGTATATTATTCACTACTCTCTGCAAAGTAATATCTTCAAAAATTTTAACAGTTGCAGGTAGTTTATTAAAAAAGTATTAATGTTGCATACAAAACTTTTTCAGATCCTGGACAGTCTGTGCTTAAGATTCGTTATCGTGTCTAATGAGAAGGCTACCTAATTAAGTCACCAAGATAATTCTTTTTGCAGACAACTTCCTGGTCACATTACGGTCCTACTTACATCAGGTGAATATATTTGAATTCAGAAAGAATTATTTATCAATTATTATTAAAATTTGACAAGAAAATAAACAAAAATAAAAACACAAGGGATAATCCCCTTATAATATTTTCAAACAAATGAGATATTCGTAAAATTTGTATTTTTCATTACGAGAACTTTGTGTATATTACTTAATACACAAGTAAAATCTACCAGGAGCAAACGTATTAAAAGTTATTTTATGCCTGTAAATGTTACTTAACTCGCATAATTTTCTCGTAAAAATTGATCATGAAAAACTTTGCAAATTTCTTCATAAAAAGATCAGGTTTCATCACATTTTGTGAAGAAAAATTAACTTTTAGATAAATAAAAGTAAAAAAATCGACATCTTTTGAAGCGAACCTTGCTTTTGTTATACTTGATACCAAAATTCAAGTTATTAAAATATTTATTGAAATTACAGTCTTTAAGGTAAATTTATATTTTAAATATATTTACAAAGACGAAACTTGAGTTGTACAATATTTATCTTTGCACTCATGCTCTCGACTTTTATTGAGCTCTTAAAACTTTGTTATCGATCAGTTTTAAATAAATTATATTCTCTATATAATCGGTGGGTATTTTTAATATTCTTTAAATATTTTGAAAGGGTGCCTTAGGGAAGATGGAAATATTGAACAAGTGGCATTTCTTCGTATTTTTGCTACTCCATGATTATCTGCTTTGACTCTTGGATCTAATAATATACCTCTGTCTTTTCATGAGTAACAAAACAACTCAAAATATTGCTCCTCTGTTCAACGTTTATCAGAAAGCCTTAGCAGAAAAAACCCTGATTCTCTTCCTAATCTTCCTCCAGAGGAAATGAGGTACTCACTTTACCAAAAATTCAGGTTAATCTAAATTATCCAACGTGATGGATTGAATCCTTGCGTGCAATGTTCTGACCTCAATAGTAATTTCCTATACTCTAATCATCTCACATATCGCACGAATATTCGCCTCAGTGGTACTCGTCCAGGGTCAATGTTCGTGACAAATTCTCAATCACTTAAACATTATTTGTACCAGTAGTAAATTACGATCTTTGAAGGAGTTTTTTTGCATTTTAGGTAGTTGTCGCAAAATGTCGGCCGAATTTACGTCCTTCCGCAATAGACATATAACGACAATGCATTAAAATACAGAAATATATTTACAATTCTCATGCGATCATGGTGCTGTGAATAGTCAGTCAGCTCTGGAGAACTATCTCTTCCTCTTGACGTGCTCGACAAATACACATGAAGACTCTACGCAGCTTTCTTTTTCCAGGGGGCGGTAAAAAATTCCCGTTAATATTTGATGAGCCCTGCTGTATTTGGCACGAAATAATATTTAAGTATATATTTACTAAAAAAATTATGGATGTATTCGTTAAATACCTTTGTACAAAAATATAATTCTCAAATCTCTTTTGTATTGTGTGTATATATATATATATATATATATATATATATATATATATATATATATATATAAATAGACATATATCTATATATATATATATATATATATATATATATGTATATATAAATTTATATTTATATATATCATAAAGCATCATTATAATTGAGTATCGTGAAATAATTATTTTACTAGTAACTCCATATCCAAAAAATATTTGAAACAAATGTCAAATCACATTACATTAACCAGCCCTATCCAAACATCTTAGCGACATTTTACCTCATTCACCTGGTTAATGTAGAAAAAAACAAAGTATAAAAATATTTACTTTTTCCTATTTGTGTTTTTATCAGCAAAGTGTACTTAAAAATTTATTTTCGAAATGTTCGGTTTAAAAAGTAATAGATAAATTTTATTTGAGGCTTCAGTGTACTTCATACCGGCTACGCAATCCTAAACATAATCCTGCATTAATAAGCCTGAACTTCGAATTACTTGCGAACACGTTATCAAGTTACCAAATTTGATGTCTATAAAAAACCCACTTCAACACTAATTTGTATAAGTTGGGCTACAACGGGTAGAAAGCCGTATTTATTTCACGAACAACTTCTCAAGGGTGAATTGGCTGCAGGGATAATGAGCGAGGCTAAGGGAGTTCAATAAATTATAGCTTTATGTACTCCCGTGCGAGTTGATTGGTGTGCAAAAGTTTTAGTACATTGACTTCCGGTATATTATTAACACATTTCTGATACCTGTTCTCAAAATATTGTATTTTATTGATCACAGTGTTTTATAATATACAAAACGATTCCATTATAAACTTTTATAGATCTAATAAAATAAAACAACCACTGGTTAAGAATGGTTAAGGAACAGATTATATTAATGTGTTAAGAGTATTTAACTATTAAGATATTTACATGGTAAACGTTCAAAAACCAATCATTTTCAAATAAGTTCATACATTCCTGTATCGGAGGTTGTAACTTCTATATAAAATAACAGAAAAATTTCAAATTTACACGCTTTTCTGTGTTAGCTATTGTCGACATGTATACGTTGCAAATCTGTCCTATAATTTTGGCAGCGCAATTAGTTTTTTTTTTGTGCGCAAGTATAATTGTTTACACTTAAAATTATATATATAATTTTTTTTATATTTTTATACTTGTAACAGAAAAGTCAACACTTCTCTGTTTCTGAAAATGTCGATGTCATTATGTACAGCTTATTTATAATTTATAGTGCATATTATTTATTTGCAAAATTTTATAAAAATTCATTAGACTGCTGAAGTGTGAAAACGTTTCACTTTTATTATATTAGCAAGAATTTTATTTCAAGTGAGCGCCTATACATGGGAAGTAAATTTTTTTGATTTACTTAAATTTATGAGATATATTTCATAAATCAATCTTTTAGTAAATTCCAAACCTGTCTTTAATTTTTTTCAAAACAATGTGATATGCCGTCAAATTTGGTCTTTTTAACACATTTTGACCGAGCATCTTGCTAATATTGATAATTAGAATTTTTAGTCAATAAGTAAAAAATAGTTTGTATGTCATGACTAACAAACGATTTCCTTTAGTTACCACTATCCTAAATGGCACCGTTTCATATATAGTGTAAATTATTAAATTTTAAACCAAACAATCTTGCTGTTTATATTGAAAAAGTGTAATTAACCTTCGGAATCAAGGAGACTCACCTTTGAAAAAATAGCATTTATAGTTTAAACATTTAGCGTGTTTTGTAAAGAAATGGTGTGGAAAGCAGTTAACGACACAAAAATTGACATGGGTTGGTTAGGAAAAGGGTAGGAAAAGAGCACCAAAGGAGTTTAGGATTTAGGATTAGGAATTTAGGTTTAGGAGAGGTATGACATTTTTAATCGATCCTTGGAGACATTTATCGAGGATATTTTTCTTCGGGCTGAATACAGTTGATTCCTATGTATCGCTGCTTGTACATGAAATAGTTTTTCCTAGGAGGTAAAATAATGTTTGGAAAAAATAGGACGCGGAAGCTTCCAGAATGTAAAACACGGATATAAGCGGACCAGTATTTAAATATAAAACTTTTAAAAATATAAAACTTTTGAAAATGTTTTTTAAATGTAAAACTTTTGACAATTTTTTTAATACATTAAAGAGTCATTGTACATGGTTAAAATGCAGAATTGGTATCGATAATGAATTTTCAAACGTGACATGTATTCAGAAACCTATATCAGTTGTTAAACGTTTTTTCCGGATTTGACATTAGATTTAACTCGAATACATCTTTAAGTATGATCATGTGAAACTTGAATGTTTCAAAATCTATGACAATGACTCTCAATATTGTTCCCTCTACTTTGTTTTTACGTATTTGATAATATTATTCTACAATTATCACTTACCAAATAAATAAGCTGATTTCAACTCCGACTAATATTTTAGATTTAAAAGAATTTTTGTTTCTTTACTACTTGACAACTGCAACCAAATAACGGATCGCCACTATATTTTGCACGTGATTAATGTGATGGAGTAAAATCGTGTCGCAATACACATAAACAACTACTCACGGTAAATTAATAATAACATGACAAACGTGTTTGGATATTTGTTAATCACAGCTAATAGATTTTCCTGAAACTTTTTGAAAACTTAGTTTATAATTAGCATACAGATTACTTTTCAACTGAAGGATGAAACTCTGTGTTTTTCTTGTAATAAATTGAATATAATATTTCTGTAGACAGCGTAACATGCATATTAAAACGATTGTGTACGTTTCTCAGAAACCCAAAATTTGTATATAAATGTATCAGCTTCAGAGATACGCAAATTCTATCGCAGGCAAAAGCTTGTGGATTTATAAATATATTTTTAAACACGGGGAGAAACTTGTAAATGTACTGATATTCACATTTAAATGAAACTACGTGATATAGTATTATTTCTACTTTCTTACAGTTCTTAACCATGACCTAGATTTTGTTGTATTACAACATCATCAGGTGGGCTATTCACAAAGATAATTTCCTTATTGCCCACCTGAAGATGTTGTAATACAACGAAATCTCTGCCGTGGTAAAGAACTTAAAGAAAGTAGAAATAATACTAATCACGTGGTTTCATTTAATTGTGAATAATGAATTTCGACAAAATTAACACCAAATGTATTCAAGAATATTTTGATGTTATTATAATCCTTTTGCATTATTTCAATAAAACTCTTTCAAATTCATTTGCAATCATTCAGTGCGTTATATTGCGTAAACTTTTTTAATATCCTTAACTTTAGCAATATTTCCAGTCAGCGTTACTTTTTCAATCTTTATAAGGGTTTTGGCGCCTAGAGCGGCGCGATTGAGTTCATTTCAGCCGGATGTAAATATTTGCTTCCTTTACACGTTTATTACATCAAAAACTGGGAGGAAAAATTAACAAGCTTATTGCAGTTCGAAACTTTATTTTGCTCGTAAATTCTGTTGTATTTATGAGCAAAAATGGAACAAAATAAACCTATTGAGGAAAAATAGATCTCGCGCTGTAGTACATAGTATTTTTATTGAAATATTTATACACGTATATATATACATATATATATATATATATATATATATATATAT
The DNA here is from genome assembly GCA_039881145.1 of Druceiella hillmani. NCBI lineage: Eukaryota > Metazoa > Arthropoda > Insecta > Lepidoptera > Hepialidae > Druceiella > Druceiella hillmani. The sequence goes on from JAYKKI010000100.1 coordinate 5,253,883, forward strand.
ATATATATATATATATTATATAAGATATCGTGAATCAAGGTAATTAGTCTCCTTTGCGCTTTTTACAAAGTGTTTTCCGATATACCTGTTAACAGACTAGTAACCTATATAGACAACATTGTAGACGATTACTAATGCGGTTTTTGCAGAGGAAGATCCACAGCAGAACAGATCTTTAACATTAGACAAATCTCGAAAAAAACTAATGAATTCGACATAATAACACACCATCTCTTTATTAATTTCAAGACTGCATACGATTCAGTAAACGGAAAACTACTGATTGAAGCCATGAGAGAGTTTTTAATTCCTGAAAAACTTATAAATTTGACAACTATTACTCTAACAGAAATCGGTACTTTGATTGACTAAGTGTCTATTACACAATGCTATTTGGATTTATCTGTCATATTAATAAGATATGAAACGAAATTATATTTCACAAAAGTGAATGCTCTTCATATTTTAATATAGGAAAACTGACTATAGTGATACGACTGGGAGTTATTCACCAAATTGTCTTGACGCATGTTAACATGCACGATGCAAATGCTTCTTTAATTAACCTTTAAGTAAAAAAAAAATTTTTATTTAGGATAATGCAAATTTAAGAAAAAAACTGATTCAATATTTGCAAATTATTTAGTTGGGCTACATGAAAATATCTCGAAAATGCATAAGGTCGCTAATGGATCAAAACACTGTTTCTTTCAAAATAACTTCACGATTGGATCGAATTACTAAATAAGGCCTAATTTCATTAAATTAAACCTTAAAGTTAACCCAAAAGAAATGGATGTTGAGTTCAAACACACTCACATGGCCACTCAACAGCAGAGGAATAATTAAATTGCTGTCAACTTCCGAATCAAATCTGTTTTGAACTTCTAAATAATTTTAATAAGAAAATTGCCAATTAAAACAACTCCGTAATTTTATTCAGACATTTGTATTTACTTTGTACAAATTTTAATATTTGATGAAAATGTCCTAGATACAATTTATTTATAAATAATTAACCCCGAGTCTTCTTGTCTTTCAAATGAGCTAATGTGTAATAAAACATAAGCTTATATTATTTTATAGACCCTAAATTAAAATTTTAATCTTTTGTCTATTTGTTATGGTTTTGTGTCATTACAAATAATTTTAACTTGATCGTTATTATCATTATATTCTTGATTTTTTTAAGTTTACTTTCAAAATTTTGTTGTTCAAAGTTTTAATTGACCCTGAATGAGAAAAGCTACATTACTTTCTTTTTTGAAAGTTGTTTTTCCTTATAACAGAGTTATACATCATGTGAGCTATAATTTGAGACAGCACGCGAGAATTATTTTTTTTTAAATCTATAACCGATTCAAGGAAATGTAAAGAATGGCCACAAATATTTTCAAAATTTAAATAGGTTTGTGTACATTTATCTTTTATTATAATTCATTTCTATTTATTTCTGTGTTCCAAATATTTTTCTTTATATAAAACCCAAACATATGGTACTAATAGTTTTATGGGTTTTTTTTACTCGACTAATATAAAATAATAAATTTCGCATTGACTTTATCAACTTGAAGTCGTTTCCATTGGAGTTAATATTTTTTTAACAATTAAAGTTGCTTTTGATGTAATCTTATATAATTTATCTTGAATTATTCAACCAGTAAAAACTGATTTTAATCCAGTAACACCTTCTCCTTTAAAATTAAACTAACAATCTCAGATATACTAAAATAAAATTAAACGATTCTAATTGATTAAAAACTTGACTTACGAAATGATTTTTCAAAGTGGAACAAATACTTTACTCAGATCAGACCCTTTTAAAACAAACTTTAAAATTGGCTGAAGAAAAGTTCACGTCAAGTTTAAATATATTTATGGAGCCCTTAGAGATCAAACGGTAATTAAATTTTCGGAAACTTTCACTCTATAACTCATAGACTCAAAAGGTAAGTTACTTAATATATCCAACGAGTATGCTGTCAAGTCGCAGATTATTTAATAACTTGATTCGTAGATTTATCATAATGGTAATGAAATTAAAATATTTTCTATGAATATCTCATTAGCAAATTAATAATATATTTCAGCAATCATCAGAGTCTTATTTATTTATTTTGGTAACTTTTCGACCAAGTGAATGTATGTAAGTCAGAAAATTCAGTGAATAATTCATTAAAATAACTTTTCTTTTATTAATGAGAGAAAACTGTAAATAAATACGTATAATGCATTTACATTATTAAAATTAGTAAGAAAACATAAATTGCACTTCTGCAAAGAACGTGAAGCTTCCATTAATCATAGAAAATATTCGAATTATTTATAAAAACATCAAATATAATATTTTTATTCCCTGAAAATACATTCGTTATTTCAGCTTAGATAAGACTGAAATTTGATAAGAGTTGCTACCCGATAAGAATAAACTCGTCGACTTTTTACTATTTTGGTTTATACAAGGGAAGACTTAAATACCTTATGATTTACAAAAGATAAAGTCATAGAATTTTCTAACAGCACTAAGAGTAGTTTTGATGTTACATTTAAAATGTTCAAATTATGCCTGCTCATGTAGCATACTCGAATGGTCTGATACGACCTTTTGCTGCCATGAAAAACATTTTTTGGATAATATATAGACGTATACGTAACATAGCGGTTAATGCGGTTCTAATCCAAATTACAAATCTAGCCATAGAAAATGTATAAATTCAGTTGAGACGAGTCGCTTAATATCTTACGTCTTCAAAAGACAAAAAAATTATCTCAGATTTATAAAGTATATGTCGACTTGAAAGACAACTTTGTCGTCAAACAACCACCAGTCTTAGAAACTACATTGAATAAGACTGAAAGCAGTGCTTCTAAAATGTAGCAATCATGATACATTTTATTATGTCGACCTTATTTCAGTGACAAGCGGCAAAACGATTGTAGTCGAAGTGTAAATTTTAAAGTGCTGTTAAATTACAATTATTATTGTAAAAAAACAGTTTGACGAAAAGAGGAAATTTTACCAAAGGGGATAGTTATGATATATACTTATAATGGCAGTATTTTAAAACTGTCTATCATTACAACAACTAATATCTAAAAATTTAAGGCTCTCGAATACTATTATGAGCATATCCATATATGCCCTTGGCCGTTTTTTGTTTTTAGCAAAAATTTTATCGCGAGCAAATATTTTTAAAATCATGTTTTTGGTCTACGCTTTTATCATATAGTTTTTTTATAACGTTAGTTTCAGTTTCCATTCGGCCAGACTTTAGTTTGGTTTTTAAAGCTATTTTAGTTCATTTTCAAATTAAAATGAGCTATTTTAGTAAAGACAAAAAGGGCACTATTATTTGAAAAAAAATACAATTGGCAACCAGATTCCTAGTCTATTAACTATTATGCCGTGCACGCCCAAAGAGTAACACTAAATGTTCCCAATATTAGAATATTGTCAAAATGGCTGTCATTGTTATATTCTTAGTGCATAACAAATAACGTTGAAGTATTGGCTATTTTGTCAAGGATTAATTTTCATAAAATACTAGTATTGAAGGAGATAATAAATATTTTTATGTTATGCGTAAAAATATAAGTAAATTCCTCAAATATTAATTTATAAACATCAACAATGTTTTAAGAATACTGCGTGCGGTGTGCGTGTCAATACGCTACTAAAAGGACACGTATTCTCTAATGCTATTGAAATTACGAACTTACACAATAAAAAAAATAAACCGAATCACGATTCAAAATAAACCGAATCACGATTCAAAATATGCGTACGTTAATCGTAATCAATTAGTGTACTGAAACCTTGGCTTTGTTTTCAGATAATTACTTAATTTATTTTTCATTGTTATATAGTGCCCTCTATGACGATTGTGTGTAAAGTTTGAATAAAATAAGCCAGTCGCTTCGGTTGATTAAAAGTGAAAACACGTTGTTTTATTTTAAGTTACGGCTCCAGTTCCGTGATGTTCAAGATATTCGTAAATCATCTATTTATTTGTCAGTATTATCAGTTTGATAGTCAATATATTTATATTTTGCGACTAGATAATTATAGTAAAATAATAAAACAGTATAACTCAATTAAATCATGCCTTGTAGTAACTCGAGTTATTTAGTCAATGTACTTAAGTTAATAGGTCGCGAAAACTACAGTGACTGGTCTTTCCTAGCAGATAATTTTCTAGAGTTGGAGAGTATGGTAAAATATATAAAACCAAAGCCGGAAACAACCCAGAATCTGCAGACGATGCGAAAATAAAGGCGAAATTGATTTTAACCGTCGATATGTCTATCTATGTTCACATTAAAAACGCAGTACATCGAAGAAATTGTGGGAAAAGTTGAGAAAGCTATTCGATGACTCAGAATTTACTAGAAAAATTAGTCTTCTGAAAGATCTTATATCAATTCTTTTAGAAAATTGCACTTCGATGACGTCCTGCTTAACTCAAATCATTGAAGCGGGTCAAATTTGACAGGAACAGGCTTCGGCATTAATAATGAGTGGATCGGATCTATCATGTTGGTTGGATTATTTGAAAAATATATGATCATGATAATGGTCATTGAACATTCTAGCATATGCACAACGACCGACGCCATTAAAACAAAATTGATTGACAATGAAATGGAAGATAGTAATATGACTAACACAAATATGGATCAAGGTATTTTCTTATGTTGGTAACGTTTCCGTTACCAACATAAGAAATAGAATAAGTTTGTACAAAGATAAACAAGATATAAAATCTACAATTAAATAAAACTACGTGATGAAGTATTATTTCTACTTTATTTAAATTCTTCACCACGACCTAGGTTTCGTTGTTTGACATCTTTAGGAAGGCAATTAGCAATGCCCATCACCTGAAGATGTTGTCATACAGGGAAACCTAGGTCGTGGTAAAGAATTTAAATAAAGTAGAAATAATACTATATCACGTACTTTTATTTAATTGTGAATAATAAATTTCCACAAACTTAACGCCAAATATGTTGAAGATATCAAATGTTATAAATGGGGAGAAACTGGTCATTATCGCAACCAGTGCAAAAATATCAATATAACTTTTAAGGATATGGTTAAAAGCAAAAATAAATCCACTAATGCTTTTAGTGCAGTGTTTTTTAATGAGTCACTTCATAAAAATTATTGGTAAGTCGACCCGGGAGCAAGTTCACATCTATCATCAAATCAACATTGGGTAGACGTGCGTAATTATAGATTTGCTAAAGGAATTATAGTGGCAAACCAAAATAAATAACCAGTTTTGTTGAAGATATTTGGCGTTAATTTTGTAGAAATTCATTATTCACAATTAAATGAAACTACGTGATGTAGTATTATTTATACTTTCTTTAATTTCTTTACCACGACCTAGGTTTCATTGTATTACATCTTCAGGTAGGCTATTAGCAAAGATCTTTGCTTTTTGTACCTGTTTTATATATTGGAAATGTAAAAATCATAATTTCAACTGCGAAGTGTGACTTTGAGGTTGTGGTTGAAAACGTGTTATGAGTTCCCAGTCTAACTATTAATGTATTATTAGTTAGTCAATTGATAAGACAAGGAAATAAGGTATTATTTACGAATAATGAGTGTGAAAACCATAACAAAAAGAATACTTTAGTATTTACTGCTCCTTTTATAAATGGAGTATATAAGCTAAAGACACCCATTTGTTTATTAGCTGTAGTAGTGGAATCTCAGAACTTTGGCCTCTTAAGTTGGAACACACTAACAGTCAATATATAAATAACATGCAGGAAGCTCTAGAAGGAATGTTGGACAATGAATTGTGTGATGTGCTGTGAGGGCAAGCAAAGCCGATTGCCTTTTCCTCATGAAGGCAATGGAAGTACAGAACTGTTGAATATAATACACAGTGACATTTACGACCCAAGGGAAAATATTTCTCTCGGTAAAATAAGATATTTTCTCCTGTTTGTAGATGATTACAGTCGCATGATTTATATATATTTTTTAAAGAATAAGAGTGAAGCTCTTCAGTGCTTTAAAAATTATAAACCAAAAGTTAAGAATCTGACATCAAACAAAATTAAGATTCTACTTAGTGATAATGGTACAAAATATAGCAATAATAATTTTGATAGTTATTTTTAAAAAATGGGAATCATTCATCAGAAGTCAAACCGATATACCCCTGAGCAAAATGGGCTTTGCGATTTTATTAATAGGACAAAGATAGGAAACGCCAAATGTCTTTTATTTGAAACTAAGCTAGACAAGAAGCTGTAAATACTGCTGTTTATTTAAAGAATCGCATTGTGAAAAGTGAACTGAATAACCATACTCTATATGAACTGGGGACGAATGAAAAGGCCAATCTTAATCAATGAATTACATCCCCAAGAAAAAGAGATACAAATTGGATAAGAAATCGGAATAATGTATTCTGGTGGGTTATTCAGATGATATCAAAGTATACAACCCAGCTAATCAATCACAGAACAACCAGCAGAGATGTGGTTACTATTGAGGAAAATAAAATACATCAGGAAAGTTTGGTCGACATGCAAAACTCATATGCAAAATCAGAAACACTTTCAGTAAGTCAGAGTTTAGTGGAGAATAATATGGAGGATTACTATGAATTAAATGACTTCTTCAGTTTTGTGGATAATAGAAATTTAAATGTTGAAACATATGCACTAAATTAAGAGTCGACTACAGGTGATGATAGTTTTGAAAATGAAGAGTCAACTACAATTGATGACAGTTTCATAAATGATATCACTCCAGTAACTTTACTATCAAGAACTAGAAGTAAGCCTGATATATATAATGAAAATGCTAATATCGCTGGTTCTGTAGATGATGATTGGGCTAACGACCTTAATGATAGGTCTTAATGAGGTTTTGTTTCTCTTTATCAGGATCTGTTATATCTTGGAGTTGTTGTAAACAAAAGTGTTGCGCTTTCCAGTACAGAAGCCGAATATATGACAATGTCGAGGCTTGTAAAGAAGCAGTGTATCCTGAAAATTTACAGTATGAAATTACTAAGAGGATGTATTATATGACTTTACATAATGATAATCAATGCGCACATAAATTATTAGTGAATCCTAGCTTTCATAATATAACTAAGCACATTGAAATAAGATATCGTTATTGTAGAGAAAATTGTATTGATTAAATATTTATGTATTACACTCATGCCAGCATATATACTAACTTAAAGTTTGAACTTTGCTAAACATTTCAAATTCATGAAAATATTAAGTATCCTCAAAGTGTAACTGTAAGAGACCAATCATTATATTGTCATTGCTGTTTATAGAGGATAGAAATAATTTGAAATATGTACCCGAACAAAATATCTAAGTAACCACTAGTGTCCTCTATTACTATTGTCTGTAAAATTTGAATAAATTAAGGTAGTCGCTTCGGTATATTAAAAGTAAAACACGTTATTTATTTTATTTATTATATCTACTAAAATCCATATTTATTTGAGGCACGCATACCATCAGTGATCAAGTTAATTAAAAAAGAATTCAATAATTTGGTACCCATCTATGTTAGTACCTATTCTCAAATTAACTAAGTACAGTTGCAATTTTCTGACAAAATGCGGACATTGTAATTTTATCGCAAATTTGAAACATAAAGGTCACGTCGAATTAATATTTGGAAGTAATATTATATCTAAAAAATTTAAATTGTTCTTCGAAATACCAATCAAACCTGGTACCAAATTGAATGATGTTAAAAGCACATAAACAGTGAAGGTTACACCTAGATAATAGAAGAGAATAATTAATGTAAAAATATCGCAACTATGGAGGATATCCTACATCATCGAGACGCTGGCATGTACGATACGCGGCCGCCGCTGACTTTACCGCTCGCTTAAAATATTGCAATCTGGCACAAACAGCGCCGTGTTGAAAAAGAAGCTGAATGAAGCGTATCGTTATGTCCATGTCGCACTAATAACATGCTACTATATGTACAGTACCAAGACAACAGGAAGTAAGCTAAACACAGATAATGGACTTTTGAAATTGAAAAATAAGTAAAACTGATATTAATTAGAAAGGTATACTTTTTAAACAACAAATACGTTTTCTATTTTCTTTTAATTGGTTATGTACGGAAATAAATATCTTCTCACACACAAACCACTCTGCAAAGAAATTATTCTTGTCATAACGTTCGTAATATTATATAGCATTTCGAATCACGTTTTAACAAGTTTACGGCGTGAAGTAATTGTTCACATTGATTGACATTCTAACCAATTTTTATTGTGAGCCGAAGGAATTTACTTAAACTAATCTATCAATACATTCACCAACTAACAGTTACTAACTATTAATAAAATATTTTTCACTAGTATTCACTATTTATAAAATATAAATAAGTCTGCATATATAGTAATATAATAAAACTCCTTCCACGTAGATGTTACTTGCTGAATAGATTATTTTGAGGCATAGAGTGCTGTAAAACAAGTGCTCTCATCATCGTAATAAAAATCTCATTAGGAAGTCGACTATACGAGAGTGTTTAAGTTGTATAGATGTCAAATTTGTAGATGAAATTTTCCATTTTTTTAAAGAAAGAAAAAGGGAAAAGTTAATTTCCTGATTAAAGTTAATTATTTTAAATTTAGTTTTATTTAGTTATGTTTCTAGACATACATCTCGTTTGTACTCTTGAAAATTAGTAAATCTGGGATGAGGTCAATAAAATTAAGAGATGTTTTCAAAGGAAATGTTAGCGAATAAGCACTAATTATGATTTTATATATGTCGATGTGTACATATGTTCGTACGTATACACATTCGTATGTGCGCTTTCAAATGATCATAAAACTTTGAAGTAAAATACAATTGCTTTTTAAATTTTATCATAATGTGCAAAATAATCATTCATAAAATAAAATAAATGTGGAGAAGTAAGGTATGTTGCATCTTTTTTATTTAAAAGTAAGCTGTAAGCGGCTTTCATCACTATTTTAAATAAGATTTATTATATTTTTTCTTTTAGTATAGGTAACACGATGAAAGCAATGCTGTACTGACAGCTTTTAATTTATATCAAAGCTCTATTTGACAAACTTGAATATATCATCTATTTTAAGTACAGGATTACAGGAGGACAGGGATTAAAATTTGCATTAATTGTTTTTTTTTCTTAATTATTTTATATTTTTATATAACTTATTTAGAGAAACGACGAAATTCATAGAAATTATATAATGGCTAGCCATAGGAAATAAATAATAATTACGTGAATACGGTAAAAGGATTGTGAATAGGGGGAAAAGCCTTAAGTGCCAAAGTAAAATGCATAAAACGAAAGACAGTCATAAAATAATAAAAATATTTTGGCCTTTTCTTACCACCCTATACAAATAACCGTTTCAATTCCAGAACGGTTATCGAAAATAGAGTATACCTCGATTTAATACAATATATGTGTTATAACTGTTATACTTAGGGAAAGCTAAGAAAATTCACATTTCGACGTGAATAACCCTTAGTCGCTAAAACGGAACACAATAAAATAAAATAAACATAAACGATTTTAGTCTCTTTGAAAGCGATACAATTTATGTTCCTTTGATAAATAATATTGTTTCTTATATTTTAACCATTTCATGACCTTTCTTTCAAAGATCAATATTTCCCACCCTGACCAAAAAGAGTACCATACATCTAGTTTCAATAGATAATTTATCGTTGGTTTGGCGGCATCAAACGTTTTGTTCTCTTTGAGCCAGGATAGGAAATATTGATCTTTGAAAGAAAGGTCATGAAATGGTTTTGTTTCTTTACTTTTAGTTCATAATTTTTTTAACGTAATCTTTTAATATTCTACATTTAGCATAAATGGTCAGTCATAGTTTAAATATTATTTACATTTTTTGTGTAAAAGTAAGTCGATTTCTTAGTATAGTGGATTATTCCTTTTCACTTCTTTTTGATACAAAAGTAATTGACAGTTGTTTTTATTATATTAAGAAAAAAACCACTTCAAAATTATAGTAGTATCATTCTTATACTAATCTGTATTTATTTGTATTGTATCTTTATAACAGTTAAAGACAGAAATTTCAAAATTTGACACAATCGATATGAATCCATTTGGCACATTCGATACGATTCCAGTTAAATAAAAATAATATGTTTTTTTTATTCTTTAAGAAATAATGTAAATGCTTGACCGTATAAGACATCACATTTTTTTGTGTATATTAATAGGAGTCACCAGGAGTTAACCTATATTCCTTAGTATTACTTTGCTACCAAACTTCCAATAGTTGTTTTATGTCACCTGCTTAAAAAATTATTTATGTCAAAATTGATACAATTACAAAATATTCTTTATTTTCTATTATGAAATGTAAAAATGTATAGCGGGCAATTCAGATTTGTATGGAAATCGAGGAATTTTAATTTCTCTAAAGTTACGTCACTAAGAATCTAATATTCATCTCATAAATAATTTGTTTAAATTTATTTATATATTTTTTTTCATGATATGCAAAATAATTGCATTAAATAAAAAACAAATGGAAAAATAAAATGTGTTTTAGTGTATTTTATGAAAATCCTAAAAAAAATTATCATTATTACTTTTTTCTATTAGTATAGATAAAGCAGTGAAAGTATTGCCCTAGTGATAGCGTTTATTTTACACCTATGTTCTATTCGATAAACTAGAACATATCATTTACTTCTTGTTCATGAGTTTTAAGAAAAAAATATTCTTAGCTCTAACAGGAACTAAAATTTACATCAATTATTTAATTTTTTCTCTTTATTATTATACATATATCGGTAATTTTACCTAATTAATGAAACAATGAAATTCATAGCAATTACATAAATTCATAGTAATTCACAGCAGTTACGAAATAAATAATCTGATAAATAACAGAATAGTAGAAAAAAGTAAAGGTTTATATTATTATTGTTAAATACAATCTTTCGGAACAAAAAAAAGTCCGTGGAAATCATTCGCGACAGAAAAAACATTTATTTCCCTCTCACGCAGATTGTTATTATCTGAATGATGAAATAAGAACAATATACATTATTACTTTGTGTTCTCCGTGTAATGCGCTACCATTAACAATAACTTTCATAACGACTCTGGGCATAATGGAAACTTAAATAAGCCAAAGAGAAGAGCATAATGGTTTCTTGCTTTTCATGAATGCGCTGAGTGATTAAAAAAACGGGAAGAAAACTCCATCCATTATTCGTTTTTCCAGTCATCGATACGTTACGCTTCTAACATGAACACAATTAAAATCCTTAGAATAAGAAAAACACAGGATCTTTTAAGTAAGTAACCATCAACACAGAAATTATAACAAAGTTTAATTTTTGTCATTTAAAAATAAACTTATTATTCAAATATCAGTACTATAAATAAGAACTTTAAAAAGAATTAATTAAATAATTTTGAAACACGTAAATATATATTTATGTTGAATCAAATGTGATTCATAGCAGCAGAAAATCTTTTATGGACATTTTTTCTGATTTACAGCAATGTTTTATTTTTTGTATTTATACGTCAATAGACTGTTAAAGGGTTTTTACATAATAACTATATTTACAAATTTGAGATAGTAAAATATCCTTATCTCATATAACGCTAAATTCTTCCAAAGCTATACTTCCCGAATTACCATGGATAATTGACCTTGTAAATTGATTTAAAATGTTTTAAAAATGTTGATAAATATTTAGGTAAATATCTAGCACATGGGAGTTCATTAGAATTAAATGAGACAAAAACGATCCCAATACTAGTGAAATATTGCCATGGAAAATTTGGCCATCTCTACCAAGTACCTTTTATTTCCCCCACAAAATTAAAAAAATAAATTTTATAGGTAATAAAAATGCTTTGGTTAAATCATGTTCTTAACAATAAGTGAACACTATATGAAAATATGATATATGGTGTACTAATCTAGGCCACATATAAGTAATTAGGTTACTTATTTAATTAATTACCAATTAAAACTCTATGTTAACTAATCGAGTGGCAAAATTTCGTTTATGAAAAAAATGTACCATTTCTTAAAGAAATATTTCCCAATATGAAATGAATCTTTACGAAAATACTTTGTAATTGAATAAGTAATAAATAATTGGATACTTTGAAACTAAAATGAAGTTAATGTTGTTTTTTCTATAACTTACGGAAAAAATAAGCAATAATATTATTCCATAATTTGAATACGCAACTGATATTTCCAATATTTTAATTAACTCAGGTGCTTAATCAAAATATTTCAATTAACTAAGAATACTATATTAATGTTTGCTTGTTTATCACTCAGTTATAAATAAGTTATTAGTTTACACAAGGCAGTGTTGCATGATCTGTTTTTGTAAGTGCAGAAAAGATACTGATAAAAGGTAAAGATAATAATGATAATAAAAGATAATAACTACTACTAAGTGGAATTATTAAATGATTACATCGATTCAGCAATGCAAAACGCGTTGCCTCTTGATCACTTATTAGTCAACATTGACATTATATAAGGGATCACTTAATCATGTAATATAGACTGCATGCATTTTTCTAGCTTTACATATTAGGTTTGACTGAACCTAACTAATAACGAACGTAACATCATGTAACGCTCTAATAGACGACACAAAATAAATTTCGGTTTTACCCGGGAAAAACGATGGTTTGAGAGAGCCAACGGGCATCGTAGTTACATCAACCGTAGAGGATTGTTTACTCTACGATGATCCACGACTTGTGTGCTACAAGTAAAAGTAAATTATTTCACAGCAATAGTTATAAACTTGTTGCGAATATATCACAACTTTTTATTTTTTTCATTCATTACTGTTATGGCAAAAGATAGATACTAGTTGTAAAGGGGAAATATATTTATGTGTACATAATAGGTATGTGATAGAATATAACATAATAGGTATGTGACTTAACATTATTACAAAATTTAGTTCTTCTTGTGACGTAAATTTCATTATTATAGAGCCTATTACGACTAGCTAGCTATATCATTAATCGTAAAAAGTGTTACACGATGTTGTGTGAGTTACTAGTTTGGTTTAATTATGAACAACACGTAAAGCTAAAAAATGCAGGTAATATACACTACAAGATTATGTGGTCCTTCATACAATGTCCATAGTGACTTAGTAAGTGATCAAGATGCACCGCGTTTTGTATTGCTGAATCGTTGAAATCGTTTGATAATTTCATCTAGTCTAAGCAATTCAAGTTTATTGTATGTTAATATCACTTGTGTATTTATCAACTGAAATATAGGCAAGAATTATTTAGTTGAAAGGTTATGCAACACTTATGTAAATGAATAAACTATTTATAACTGAGTTACAAACGAACAAGCAATAATATCGTTTTCTCTGTTGATTTAAATGTTTTGTTTAAATTGCAGAGCTAATCAAAATATTGAAAATGTTACGTATTCAAATTATAGAATAATATTATCGCTTATTTTTCCGTCAATTATTAAAAAAAGAAACAACATAAACTTTATTAGAAAGTAGTAAAGATACAGATAGTACTAAACATACTGACGAGTAAGATATAAATACTAGCCAAAATAATAATATGATCAAAAATATATGTACCGATATGGACTAGCATTTTCTCTTTAAGATGAGGTAACGATGATGACACTATATCTATTTTTAGCTTATTTTCTCTTTAAGATGAGGTAACGATGATGACACTATATCTATTTTTAGCTTATTTTCTCTTTAAGATGAGGTAACGATGATGACACTATATCTATTTTTCGCTTATTTTCTCTTTAAGATGAGGCAACGATGATGACACTATATCTATTTTTAGCTTATTTCTCTTTAAGATGAGGTAACGACGATGACACTATATATATTTTTAGCTTATTTTCTCTTTAAGATGAGGTAACGATGATGACACTATATCTATTTTTAGCTTATTATACTTTTAAGTTACTTTGACAGAAACTTGCTCTTTTGCTCGTTATTGCCTTTCCATTTCCGATATCAACCCGATATCCTTTCCATTCCCGATATCAGCATTAAAGGCGTTTTTACGTTAAAATGATTAAATTTTAATTATTATTATAGTTTTCTGGTAAACTTCTGATACAATTTTATTGATGCTGCTTTTATAATGCATGTTATTGAGGAAATTTCCAACAATATTTATAGGACTATCTCAGATAAAATTCTGAAAATTAGTTTTGTATTTCTTATAATTTGCTCTTTAAATTGATGTCACAAATGACACGTGAAATTTAAAAAAACATCGAGTGTTCCGTTTGTCCTCCCTTAAATTTCCATATCGATAATTTTAAATGTGAACTATTGAGATATTTGTGGGTTAATGTCCTTTAAAACTTTTGAATTTTAATAATTATACATCAAACCGTTTCAGAGAAATACGATACAACCGTATTTCTCTGCAAGCTTAATACATAAACTGTAATGATTTTCTGTAAAATTATTGATTACTTATTTATTTGAAACTTACTATTGCCCAGAGCTTGGTCTGCATAGTTCGCCACATTTCTTAATTTTTACTACATAGACCTGTTCAAATGCTTTAACACTCCCATAGATATATTTAAGTACCTCGTAGATACACGCAAACTTAAATGATTACCCTCATAAGTGCCGTATGATAAATCGTACGTAGTGTAAAAGGAAGTTTTGTAGCCAAATTTAAAACCTCGTTAAGAGTACAACTTAAATAACAATATTTCCTTCTTTAGCTATAATATAATGCTCACTACTCTACTCTTTTAAGTGGTACCGTAAATATACATAGCCGGTCTTTTAATCTTGGATCTATTTGCAAATTTATATTGGAATTCTCAGGCCTTTTAAGCTTTATAGAAAACAAATAAAAAAAATTAAAAGATTTTTAAAAAATTAAAAGTTTTAAAATAAGTCGAAAGTAAATCGAAGATCGAAATCACTTGATTTATCTATAATCACAGTGGTATTTAGACCCAAAGAACCAAATGAAATCCATTCATAGTTCATACATATCTTCAACTTAAGGGGATGAAAGTATTTTTAATCAAAATATGTTCAACTGTGACTAACCTTAACTCCGTATTTTTTACGATTTCAGATTAAAATTTACACAAACTCAGAGCGTTTTTTCTAAATTTGATTAGAAGCTACAAACAAAAGTATAAATATATGCAGACAAAGACATGAAAAAAACTTTGAAAAAAAACTTTATTCCATTGCTTTTCCTGTACTAAGCCAAGGTTTGAGTTAAAATTTCTTAACGGAAGTAGTTTTGTTATCCCTAAATTAAACGTATTATCAATACTAAATTCAGCGAAAAGGTATTATCAATACTCGGCGGAAATATTTAAAGTTATAAAGATATTTTATTCAACGGTACGGTAAACATCGATACCATTCAGGAATGCTTAAATCATTGCTCTATGAGTTTTAAAAAAATATGAGTTACCCTTTATGGAACTTCCTTAACTGAATTCAACTTATTCTTTGATTAATGAGCGAGATAAACTGTTGTGTGGTAAAATCACAACAAATATATTTTTTATGCCCTATACTACGATGTTAATCGTAATACAGGGCAAAAAAATCTATAACACGACATAACGTCATTAAATTACCAACTGTCCTTCCTTCGCCTCCATACCTGATTAATATCTCGAACTTATATGAGTTACGTTTTATAGAATTTCCTTAACAGGATTCAACTTATTCTTTGATTAATAAGCGAGATAAGCTGCTGTATGATAAAATTACAACAAATATATTTTTTGTATCCTGCGCTACGATGTTAATCGTAATACAGTCCAAAAAAACCGATCACACAAAATAACGTCATTAAATTACCAACGGTCCTTCCTTCGCCTGCATAGCTGATTGATGTCTTGAATTTATAAGAGTTACGTTTTATGGAACATCCTTAACTGGATTCAACTTAATCTTTGATTAAAGAGCGAGATAAGCTGCTGTACGGTAAAATCGTAACAAATATATTAGTTGCGCCCTGTACTACGATGTTAATTGTAATACAGGGCAAAAAAATCGATCACACGACATAACGTTACTAAATTACCAACGGTCATTCCTTTGCCTCATGATGTATTGAACGTGTATTGATGTATTGAACTTTTCATATTCATAGTCATAATTAAAATACACTGTAAATTTGTTTTGTTTAAAATATAATTTTATCCAGTGATTTTAAATCTTAATCGACTATATTTGCTTTTCTTTTGTCTACTTTTAATTAGTTGTAATAAGTTTCAACCAAAGAAAAGCACGAAAAAATTTTGTA
Organism: Druceiella hillmani; assembly: GCA_039881145.1. Taxonomy (NCBI): domain Eukaryota; kingdom Metazoa; phylum Arthropoda; class Insecta; order Lepidoptera; family Hepialidae; genus Druceiella; species Druceiella hillmani. Next base: position 5,270,222 of record JAYKKI010000100.1, read on the forward strand.
AGACAAAAAGCAAAAGACTTTCCTTTAACATATTATTTCAGCAGCGCAGTTAAGAAACAATAGAAAGTTATTATATATTTATACATAATAATTAGATGTCGTTTCAACTTTCATGGCAGAAATAATGAGTAAAATAAAGTATGTAATTTCTTTTCTCTACGTCACCATTATTACAAATTTGACAAGATAGAGTGAGTAACAATTTATTTGTTAAATAAAATATATCTCTGTCCCTAAATAGCACATCGTCATATTAAATACTGGTAATCATTTAATTAAAAGTATTTTTGAAATGAAAAAACATATTTATATTCAATATACTTCACCCGTAGATGATAGTATAAGAACAAATAGCCCATTATATAATATTTAAGATATAATATAGGATGTGAATTATGTACATGCAAAAATTCATTGCAATCCATTGAAATATTTAATTGTGAAAGAAATACAAACAAACAAGCAGACAATGTTTCACTTTTATTATGTAAATAGAGTTTATCAGAATTAGCTTGATTTCTGTTTCCGTTTTAGGTTAAAAAATAATATATATATATTCATTAAAATATATATTTATATCTATTTTATATATATTTAATATATATATATATATATATATATATATATATATATTCATTGAACATAAATCCAGAAACCAGTAACATTCCGCCACTTTTTATGAACATGGATATGATCTCATGAAAATAAGTTTCAAACTAACCTAACAACTTATAATCGCTGTCATCAATGGATTGATTTCCTTTAAATGAATGTGTGCAAATAGATTAGGCATTAAATTCTTCGAGTAAAAGTAATTTTAAAGTTGAAGTAACTTAGGATCGATCACTCAAAGTAACTGTATAACTCTAACTTTTTGACACAGAATATTGTGCCGAGAATAAAAAGGGTACAATCAGTGTCTTGAATATTGCTCCGGATGAGAGATCGGGGAAGTTACCAGTGACGTTATTATCTCAATATTTGCACTCATTTTACCCGATTGGTCATATATATGTATCCCTCTACGGTTAAAGTAATTATCTGACTTTTTTTTTAATTCTGTTACTTAGCTCGTGATCTATTTATTGTTTTTTTTTATTTGTGGCCTAAGTCCTGATTTTTTGCAGTTAAAGCATATCCTTCTAAATAAGACTCAAAACATTTAAAGATTAAACAGTCACGATTAGTTAACCATCACAATTTAGCAGATAATTCTTGTTCGACAACATACAAATGACATCAAATTTGTTTTAACATCCGACTAAATTGTCATTAAACGGAAATTACTTGTACGTAAATAATGAAATATTTTGGAAAACATTTCATTCAATTCAAATATTAAATTCAGAAAAGTTAAATAGTTTTATGGGTCGTATTAAAGCATATTTTATATATGTAATCATCCAAAAAATGTTTTGACAAGGCCACAGCTAAACAGAAAAGGTGCCACGTCATCAACTGAACACGTCCTCCTGGGGTTAATGCCGATTTTTCTTATGTCCTTTCAGAAGTTGAGAGTAGCAAATTAAAGAAGATTGATATAGATGAGATTTTATTCTGAAATAATTTCTATGTCTGCATAAAAGGTCACGTATAGGTTGAGCATATCACAGGAATCAACGATTTCTTTGGTAAATCTACAAATATTGGCTTGGAGAGCCAGTAGACATAAAACATTTCTTTATTGACTTAACTCTACTTTCCATGCGGTTATATAATTATACATTTTACAAGAAAATGTTTATCTTTTTGTCTGTGCAAAGCTTTAATAACGATGTTATTTTTGTAATTATTATCATTAGCTGAGTTTTATCGAAGTTCAAAGACTTTTCTAGGTATTTTTTTCTTAAGATTTTATTGGTCACGAGTACATAAGTTTATATACATACAGGTTTGGCATAATTAGAAAAATGGATTTTTAAAACTAGACTTAAACTAGATTTTTAAAAAAAATTGAATGAATTACTTAATTAACTCTAAAGACTAATTCAAAGGTTGAAATTAATTCATAAATCCTCAGAGTCCTATAATATGTGCTTACGAACGCCTGTATAATATTTAGTTTTAAGCAAGAATAATTTATTGCTTAAAGTTGAAGAAACTTATCTCTAGGCAAGATTCGTTTCACAAAAGTTAAATAAGTTTGTTAATAAAAGCTATTAAAAGTTTTATAATACCTGAAACTTTCATTATTGCTACGGAATTATTGCAATTACATTAATAGTTTCTGAGAAACACACGGGAAAATACATATTTACAGAATTTATGTCATTTGTCCACAAACTTGCTTAGACGAAAATAAATAAATAGTACTATTTTTTTCGAAGAAAACGTTCATTCGGAAAAATGCTTATATGGACATATAAACATCATATTTTACCTACATGTACTCAGTGGAATAACTAATTATCCATATCTTTCAAATTATTAGACAGATTTTCATGAATTTCTCACCATTATTTTAGATTAAAGATACTTATACTCATAAAATTGTAATCAGTGCATTTGAAATATTTTTTATTTTAATCGGTTTCGTTTTCTAGCGTATTTTGATAAAATATAAATTAGATTAGAATACAAAATAGTTGTGTTTCATTCTCGTTAAATGAAAATATATTTTCATTGGATATCAATAAATTATAATTTTTAGTAGCTAAACGAATATTTAACCAAATATAAATCTGCGGTAAATATTATTTTTCAATCAGCAACCTAATTGCAAATTTAAAATAAGTTATAATTAATCAAAACACCAATTAGTGGTAGTAAATTATATTCAGGAAAGATATCTTAATTTTTTCAATCAATCTTTAGAATTTAATAAGAATAACAGTTATAGGTGATTTCGTATAAAATACTCCCAGGTAAAGATAAAAATTATTTCTACAGTCTACAGGTTTCAACGATTATGCTTAATATGATATTAAGATTTGAGAACTCTAGTTAATATTAGGTACTTGTGTAACTTAGTCGCCGATATAAATACGGATTTATTTATAAAAGCAAATCTTTAACATAACATTTCACAATATTGTGTATTTTTTAATTAAACATATATAAAAGACGAAAGATCACTTGCGACAAGTTCTTAAATAGACGCAAAGGAAATTTTATTTCTCTTCTTTAAAAATATTTATAAATAGTGAAGTTTCCAACGATGTCGAAGGTCGTCATTTCTGTTGCATTGAAAGCTTCGACCTGGTCATATTAATGCAAAATATTTTGATCAATGTCATTTCTTCCGAAAATCATTAAAGTAAATGAGGAGTCCAAATTGTATTTTGCTTTTATTTGTGTATAAATGTAGCTTTAGTGTTATTACAACTTAAATGTTAATTTTATGTAATATGTGAAGCGAAGTAGTTGCTGGAAATAATGTTTTCTAAAATCTGTTGTTATTGACAGCCATAATTGCCCAGCAAAAAATTAATTTTACTTTCTTAAATATAATTCATTTTTCCCATGAAAATTCTCACTGTTATACTTATAACTTCATACAATATTCAGAGTCAAAGAAACTTGCTCATAGATGGTAAAAAATTGTTAATTATTAGTAGAACTCACATTTGACAAGTATACAAATTTAAACATAGAATAAAAATCATATCATTTAAACTATTCAATATTATAAAGATAGTATTTTTACTGCATTATTATATTGCCGATTGTATCTTTCACAGGCATGAAAATTGTCAATTTCTCAAAACTTTAATAACAAAATTTTTTATTGATTTTCTCGTAATCTTCGAGTGGGACTCTGCCGATTCATTTTTTTAGGATTTTTGTTCAATAATTTCAGAACCAAGGGATTAATTTTATTTTCACATTTTAATGCATATATATATATATATATATAATATATATATATACATATATATATATATATATATATATATATATACATATATATATATATATATATATATATATATATATATATATATATAGATATATATATTTTATGGCCAGCTCTGGCAAACGATAATCAAAATTATTTGTAAAATAAAAAAAAAAGTTTAATTTTTTACTGCCTTTTCTATAATTGCCCTAAAATTACCTTGAACTATTTACCCATTGCGAAATATGTCAGCCCGGCGAATACATGAGTTATCTTAAAATATTTTGTTTTTTTTTCATTTGAGTATATTATCCAAAAACTGTTAACTTTTCTTTTTGTAGATAATTGAAATTCATCGTGAAGTAAAAACTACTTATGGTTATTAGTTTCTACAGTTTGTAAAGTTAATGTTTATTGTTATTGCACGTTAAAGAAATGTCGGTGCGTAAATAATAAAGGAAGATTGTTCCTCTCTTTTATACTACAGAAAGACGTCCAAAAAAGAAAGTTTGACGATGAATTGTAAATTAAAATTATCAAAGTTAAATTCTTAGACAAATTTTCTAAGTTTAAGTTAACTCTATGTTAAATGTTAACGTTGCATTTTATTCACAAATGTCTTAAGATTAACAAATTACAAAAGAAATTTAAATAGCTAAAGATTTATACAATTCTTCCAGGCTGTCATAATCACATTATATTAAAAAACATTGATTGGTGTGTAATAATTACATTAAAATGACTTATCAAATAAGTTGAGTTTGATAAGATCCACAAATGTAATATTAGAAAAAATTAAGAAAGACATTAATCTTTATTTTCGCCGTATTGGCATAATATTATTTATTTTAGAAGTGACTCGCTTTGATTGAAATAAAACTATGAAACTGGAGGTTTAATCGATTTTACAACGGTGGAAAGATATCACGCTGCTCAATTAAGATTTATTGGGTGATTTGAAAACACAAAAATAATGTTCCTTTTTTAAATATAAACATTTCTTTTATTTTCCATCTTTTTAAAACAAATGCTATTCAAATAGGAATAGAGTCAATTGACGAAGTATTTTTAAAATAATTATTATTAATTAAGTTATTAATAATTATTTTAAAAATACATATTATTATTTATTTCTTTGGGACAATATCTCCCTCGTTTACATAATTATATTGTTCCTGTAAATTTTATTTTATATTTAAATTTGAACAAATATTTAAATTTGATCAGAAAATGATATCGCTGAAATTACTTTTGACATACTTTGTATCTAATTTTTCAACCTACAAGTTGTATATTGAATAGAAAATAAATGAAGTCTATTCTTTGAAAAGTTTTGTTTAACTGAAAATTAAATTATTTTGAACGTAATTTGCCGGAATTGACTAAGTTTTGTTGCGGTATAGGGTGGCAAGCTGCTCGGGTTATGAGGTGGTAGTATAGACAAAAATGCTATGCGATAATTAATCCACTTTGAAGTGTTAAATGCAACATATTCTCTTTGCAGCTACGTATGTGTACTTGCAAAGAGTGAAGCTTATTTTCACAGGCATTATTACATTTTAACAATAAACGTCAATGTTCAACAGCAACGGGCTGTTCGGTAATAATATTCTGTTTATCATCAAAAAGCTTAAGGTAGCTTTTAACGGCGCAAACTGTTTTCCGTGCACGCGCATAATTACTTTTAGAGTTTATGTTTATTATTCTGGCGTGATTATACATATCCTACATATGTTGTAAATAAACAATCGTTATGTGAAAATGCGTAGGGAAAATTACAATTTGTACCTGCTAGATATATCAATATTTCGAGGAATATCTGTCGAACAACTTTATATGTGAACTTTATATGTAATAATATAATTAAAATAATATTAATAATTAAAATAATGTTAATTGGCCGAACATTTTTTTAAGTTCCGACTGCAATTATAAACTTTAGAACTAAATTAGATTCAAAGTAATCGTAGGTAATCAACAAGCTCTGCGGCATAATTCGGCCGACGATACTGGGTCAACACTCACGCTGAATTTATCTATGCAATGAAAGGTAATTTACTACAAAACTTAAAGCAGCACGTTTTCCCTTTCCCTGCATAATTTCACTTGAAAGAAATATATTCGAACTTTTATGTAATTAATGAATTTTATACACATTTTGTTCTTTCACCAAATCCTTACAAATGGTCCTTTAAACCGCCACTTACTCTAATTACTTGTGTTCATTTCTTTCCGGCCGCCTTTGTATCCATTAGATTGATTGTCTGTTGTCTTACTATTTGTTGCCATCAAGGTGTTATTTAATTTTTATGCATGGGATCCGGATTTGAGATCTACCACCATATATCCTATTTTTTTATTCTTTTTGAAGATAAAGTTTTTGTGTTAGGTGCAAATCAGCATTATTTAACAATTGCTGCATGTCCATTTAGCTTACGTAATTAATTACGCGTAATGTATTTCTTCTAAGATATTAAGTGATATTTTAAAATAAATCCTGAAAATATATGAAAATATGATATTCAATTTATTTGCAAAAATTGCTGACAAATTTTTTCTACTAGTACACAAATATATTACTCATAAACTGCTTGACACAAAGCTTATGAGATTACTTCAAACAGGTAAGAAACGACATACGTATAAAAATATGTACGATTATGATTGATACCAATTATAAATAAATTAATAAAAAACAATAACATAATTAACCACACAGTCAAATCAGATCAGTATAAGTTCAATATTTCGGAAAATCAATCTGAAAATGGGAAACTTTACATGCTGCATATATATATATATATATATATATATATATATATATACATATATGTATTAACTTTAAAGGAACATTAACACTAAACTGTGATAATAAAAAATAAACAAATAACATTTTTTTATTTTAAAGCGGAGCAGGTTCGTGGATGTTTATTACGCAAAACAGGCAATTACTAAAGTAAACCATATGTGAAAAGTAATAATTCAATTTTAATATCTTCATAATCAACATTTTTGATAAACTATAAAGGGATCAGTCGACATATCAAGGAACTTTTTAATCAGTACATTCGTCATATGTCATGATAAAGTGATCATGGCAGTTGTGCTGCTGGCATTAAGCGCACAAACAATTGTATTTTTTTGTCCTTCGTCCTTGAACAAATATGTCATCTTTTATATTAAGTAGATGGGCCGCCTCTGTACATGGATCCAGCATCTTGAAGATCAACACTTCTCTTGAAACGTTTTTGTTTGGCTCGGGGTAGTTGTAATATTGTAGATCGAGTTTATTGGTGTACTTTTGTCAAATCAACCGCAAGGTGTTTTAGAAACTAATTTCTCGATATCTCATGGTCAATTTTGTTTTTGTAAATGACACAAGCCTTGATACCAGCCATGTTGACAAGGTGATAAAATATAACCATTGGCCTTCTTTCGTGCGCCTTTCGACATTATAGTTAGCATACATTTGGTCGTTAGTATCTACCCCACATTTTGTGCGATTATAATACAAAATAATATCCAATTTATTCTTTTCGCTTTCGACCATAGCATTGTCATGATGTATGGACGAAATTAGCATTGCAGCCTTGGATTTTTTTGGAATATAAGAGCAAAGGTCTGTACATATGTATAAGATCTTTGCTTACATATATTTTATTTTTAAAAAATGGCTGATTTGTTATGTAATCATATCGTAATCCACCAACATTTTCTATATAGCGATGATAAAGTTGTTATGGATATATAAAATTAATAATAAATTATATTTACCATCACCTTATTGTATTCTGTATATTTAATATCACTCTGTAAGTCTACAGCAAATAAAATATTAAATCATATTACGAGACCCATCTGCGATGTTATACTAAAACCTTTCATATATACACAAATACTAATTGCACAGCTGAGTTCGTTATGTAAAGATTATAAAGTTACATAGTCTCGGCGGTTTATCGATTTCTTAGAGAAGAAATAATTTCGCATAAGTATTATATATAATATATTAAATATGCTTCATTTATCTATGACTACAGAATACGATAGGAAACTAAAATGATTATTTAATTTATTTTCATTGGGCTATTAAAAGTAAATGCGATTGATAATTTTTTATTTATTATTTATTTAATTTGATGTCATGTATTATTATATGCATTTTGGGGTAATATTATTTGCATATTCTATAATTTATATATTAACATTTTCTACTATTCCCTATAAAAACGGTTGTTCTTATAAGTGTCCTTATTTTTTGGCCTCCGCCAAGTGGCAAAAAAGGAACACTTATATGAACAACGGTTTTTTTACGAAAACGTTAAAAATATTCATACAGAAATTTCGGAAGGTGCAAATAATGTTACAGATTTTTTTACTTCATTGTCATGAGGGGACAATTGAAAGAAAAGATAACAAGATTTTGAAAATTATTTTTTGCTTAATTTTATTCAAGATAATTCTAGAGGTATTGTTGAAAATGTCCGCGACGTTTAATTTAGAAAAAATTTGGGGTAGAAACTTATGAATTAGCATAGTGATAAAATATATAATTCAGTCCGCATAAATTTCAATTGATACAAAAAAATATTTACATGGTAATACTAAAGGGGATAGTGAAATAACCCAAAAAGATATATTTAGTTTGCCTCGTCGGGTATTGAGAAAGTGAGAGCAATGTATTAGAAACACAAAACTATAATTTTTAACATTTTTAGCGACCTAATTTTAGAGACATTGTTAAAATACTTTTTAAGTTTTTCAACAATATCTCTATCAAATATATAGATTATAAATCTATGCAACGCAAATTTCACAATGATTAAATTTGAATAAAATTTATAGAAACCAAATAAATCTCTCTCAATAAATTTCTGAATAAATCTCTCTCAAAATTGTGTACTATATTCGTACGTAACTACATTCATACGTAACTGGTATTTTTTTTTGTACGTACGACTGTACATAACTACATTCGTACGTAACTGGTATTTTTTTATTAACTGAGCATATTTGTATTCCAATATACATACTTTGTATGTATATTGGAATACAAATATGCTCAATACTACTTTCAATATTAATATACTTGCATAATTTGAATGTTACATAAACAAAAGTACGAAATAATAACTTTAATAATAAATGCGAAATAATAATTTTTAAATCCTCAGCAATAAAATAAAAGTGAAATGAACTTTTATTTCCTTGCTTGTCTTTTTTTACTCCAAACACACAATATATATGTACGTTGGCTTTGAGTTTCTTTTATTTTATTGCTGAGGATTTAAAAATTTTAATAAATAAATCAAGTCGAAAGTGCTTACAATCTCAGCTTCATATTATAATTAAAGGGACATGAAAATCCATGCATAATTCCTATACTTTTTTGAATTAGTAAGATGCAATATTTTAAATTAAAATATGAATAATTGTAATAAAAGTTAACTGTTTAATTTTTAAGATTCTTGTAATTTAGTAATTCATGTTGTAATTGAAATAAGTTAATGTGATGTGACAAGTCCGATAGGAAACGTATAGAAGTATAGAAGTTTCGAAACGGAAGTAGTTTTCTTTATTGCTAAAAGAAACAATAAGCGATGTATTTAACTGAGGGTAAAATTGAAACTGAATTATTGATATTAGTCTATACTATTTAAGGTTCTTTAAATTTATCGAATTATTCGTACGTACGAGAGAAAATAATAGAAAAGCAAAAAGTGTAGGAAAATGTAAGTTAAATTATGAAAATTATCTATCTATATTTATCACTTAGTGAAATGTTGAAGGCTGTAATATAGACAAATATGTGTTTATACAGACTAGATCTACTTTTATATACAGCTTTATTAGTATGACGGATACCATTCCGAAATGCTTAAATCTTTGTTTTACATGCTTTGCAAAAATATTAGTCTCCTTTTCTAAAACTTCTCTGATCGGAGTTAACTAATCCTATGATCAATGAGTGTGACTAGATGCTGCAACGTCATATCGTCACTCACATCTAGGTACAATAAATTAATCACACGAATACCATTAAACAGCCAATGATTGTAACTTGGGTTACATAATCGGTCTTCAATTGTTTTAATATATTTTAGTCATAATTTTGAACACTACAATTTTGTTAAATAACTGTTCTACTGGTTTTAAATCTTAATATATTATCGTTGTTTCTTTAATTATCCACTAGCTAATAGTTTTATTAAGTTGTAACTTAAGAAAAGTGAGAAACCATTTTTGAAAAGAAAACGTGAAAATATTTCCTTCAATACATTGTTTCTGCTGTGTATACTCTATGAATTAACTATAAGTATTGCTAATTGTATTTCGTTTCAACTTTTATAGAAGTGTTAATGGAAATTACAAATAAAACACCTAATTGGGCTCAGAAACCAGTCATAATTTCTAACTTTTTTTATCTATGTATGAAATTTAGACAAGACAAATAGCAATTTATATGTTAAATTACACATTTCGCCACCCTTAGCAAACACAATGTCATATTAAATACTGGTATAAAATTTGAAGATATAGAAAGACTTTTCACAAAAGCATCTTATTTTATAACATATTTTTTTAGGAAATCATATCTGACAAATGTTATTTAACCAATATCCCACGTACATAAGTTGGAAATAAGACTCAAGTTTTCTTTTGATACTGTTGTAAGTTTTTCAAGATTTTTCCTCCACCGATAGTGTACGATAATATAATTAATATTTATAAAGTTAAAGTAATGAAAGGCAAAGTGTTACAAAAAACATGGATAGCACGCTGTTCCCTCGCTTGGAAAATTTCACTTAAAATAAATGTATTGGAACGTTTTTTACCATTATAAATTTCGTCCGTCGCACAAATGATCATTTAAGCCACCATTTACTTCAATGTGTTGGATTTGTAGCATTCCTTTTTTTTCGATTACTTCGTATTTGCTAGCGTTGTTTAATCAGTCAATTAATCCTCTGTTGTTACCGGATACGCCGCGGTTCAGGGCTATTTAATGGCTACATGATTCTGTTAAATTTTTTTTACGAAATCCGAATTTAAAACGACAAGCGTCTGTACTTAAGTACAGTTCTAGTCAAATGTTTTAATACTTATTAAACCGGTCATTTTGTATCACATGCTATTATTAACAGTTGCTCAAAGTTTTGTTAGTTTATATAATTACAAATTTTTGAAAAAATATGGACCTTTGCTCACTGCATTAATTTTTTATTAACATTAAGGGTGCTGCACTAACAAGACTTTACAGTTACTGCGTGCCACTTTGCTATTGTATTATTCAGTACTTAGAAATACCATTCCATTATCAGGGAATGGTAATCAGTGCCAGAAAATAAGCGAATACAAAAGTTATGTCGGGTTATACTAAATATACAGTTTATATTTCCATTATCAGGGAATGGTAATCAGTGCCAGAAAATAAGCGAATACAAAAGTTATGTCGGGTTATACTAAATATACAGTTTATATTTCCATTATCAGGGAATGGTAATCAGTGCCAGAAAATAAGCGAATACAAAAGTTATGTCGGGTTATACTAAATATACAGTTTATATTTCCATTATCAGGGAATGGTAATCAGTGCCAGAAAATAAGCGAATACAAAAGTTATGTCGGGTGATACTAAATATACAGTTTATATTTCCATTATCAGGGAATGATAATCAGTGCCAGAAAATAAGCGAATACAAAAGTTATGTCGGGTGATACTAAGTATACAGTTTATATTTCCATTATCAGGGAATGGTAATCAGTGCCAGAAAATAAGTGAATACAAAAGTTATGTTGCATGATTCTAAATATACAATTAACGTAATGCAGTGCGCTTTTACGCTAAGGTCTCTAATTCCGATGAATTTGGATACGACCTTGTTAAGATAAATATTGAACTAATCGAACAATTGGTAATATTTTTATCAACAAATTCATTTACTATAAATTAATCCCTGCGTTTAGATTGGGCATACTTGAGCAAAAACTTGTCGTTAGTACGTTAAACTCTTGGAGTAAAAGCCATTTTGAAGAAGCATCGAGACCTAAGGTCAATGATTCAAAGTTAACCGTAAAATAATACATATATGAAAATAAATGTTGTGGTGACTGTAAACGGGTTGTACGATTAGTAATGTAGAAAGTTCTAGAAATCAATCTAAAATCTGATTCATCGATCAGCGACACCAGAGTGTTTTAAAAAACGCATTTCTTTTAAATATCTTGACACCAATTTTTTTTTATTTAGTCGAAATAACAAGTTTCAAATCTATAAGTTTTGTCGTTCCCGCTTTTTTAAAAGCGGAAATGTTTTCATAATACTTGTTATTAATACGTAACTATGCGATCGTTGATTATTGGCGCGAACATCTTCGGCCCCTAGCAGCCCAGTAGGAAGAAGGCAGTGCCCTTCTAGGCTCTGCCTCTGCTCTGCCTTCTTGCTAGTCCTGAAACCGGCCACTCTGAAAAGACCATCCTGGCCGGGAAATAGCTTGACGGCCCGTTCTATTCTCCATTTAAGTGGAGGCCCGTTAGTCTTCTTTATGACTACCAAGTTGCAATGTCGTAGCAAAGGCTGCTGACGACGCCACTTGCCAGGTACGCGCTATTCAATCTGAGCCATAAATGTCTCAATTCTTCAATGCGCTCGTACCTGGTTGAATGCTTGGGGATTGGAGCTGAGGTGAGTGAATTGAGAGGTCGATCAATTAAAAAGTGTCCTGGAGTTAGGGCGACAGGTCGTTAGGATCGGATGCGTGGACAGGACTTAAGAACAGCCTCTATCTGCACGAACAATGTTTCCAATTCCTCATAGGTCAATATTACGATTTATATGATATTTTGTTGACTTTACGCCCGCTTCCCATAAACCACCTATTGCAGGAGAATACGGAGGAATAAACGAAAAATTAATGCCTTCTTCTAACGGGAAAGTGTTTATCACTGATTCAGAGGTCTTGAGAATTCTACCCAATTCATTATTTTCTCCCACAAAATTACGTCCATTATCACGATGAATAGTGTGAAGTTTACCTCGACGTGATATAAATATACGCAAACACAATATAAATATACATTTAAATTGAGATCACTGACCAACTCCAAATGTGTTAATTTCATTAAGAAACATATAAACAAACGAAGGTAACAATTTGATAATTTATTGCCTCGTCCCTTCTTACTTGATATTTGAAAGGACCCGTAAAGTCAACGCCCCATACCCGAAATGGAAAACCTGGTCTAAGCCTATCAGCTAGTAAGCTGCCCATTAGTTGCTCCATATCCTTACAATGTAAAATGCATATTTTTTTACTACTCTTCGGGCTAGAATTCTACCCTCGAAAGGTCAATATTTCTCACGTATAGAAATGAGGATCAATTGTGAACCGGCATACTTCAGTTGTATGGGTTCATGTTCCATTAACAGCCGTGGAAAAGGATGCTTATTATCAAGAAGGACTGGATGCATTTTATTGTATTCATATTCTGTGTTGATAAGACGACCACCAACTCGAAGCACGCTGTTCCCGTCAATGAACGGTGATAATGGTAATAATGATAAAATTGAATTTAATATTTTTTCATGTTCAAGTAACCTCAATTTATTTAGAAATAAATCTCGTCCCACTATTTTAGTTATTTCTATATAATCTCACAATAAATACCTCTTTTGTTTGACATTATTTATCTTTACAATTATTAATTAGTTAATATTTACGTAGGAATTTAATGTAATGAAATAATTTTCATGTATTAAAAATTAGATTGCTATCATGATTATTAATATAATTTTCTTTAATTGTTACTTTCCCCATTTTTCGAAAATCACTGTTTCTGTTCATGTTTTTATTGAAATTATTATTTAAATTCAGAAAATTAAATTGAGAATTAAAGTATGGCTCACCTAATATTTTGGATGATTTGATTGCACCTTCTTCTTGAAAATGTGTTATTAGGCCACGCATAATAGTGTGACACTTTGTGGTATAACAGAGTCTGCATATTCATCTATGTTTCAAAGTTCGAAAAAAGTTAAAAGTGTGTTTTTGCTTGGGTTTTGAGCAACTTATTACGCCTTTCCTACCATGAAGTACATCCTTTGACAGCTTTCTAAGCATAGAGCCTAATGCACTACAGTAATATACCCGTCGTGGATCGGAAATTCTAATAATATTTGTACGGATTTCTGACGCTGAAAGTAGCTTGTGTCGATCCTTTATTAATACATATATATATATATATATATATATATATATATATATATATATATATATATATATACATACATATATATATATATATATATATATATATATATACATATATGATCGCTTAAACTGACTGGCAACATTCCGTGTTAATGTGGACGTAAAATTATCGACGCAATATTGGGGAATTCTGGACAATCCATGTATTGTCTATAGTATCCGTTTTTACAAAGAGCGTAACTTCTCGAAAGTTTTGAGAGTATTCATTTAGACTGGCGATAAATTTAATGCAAAAATGGTTTACTTAATTCCTTTTTTCCTAAATCTCATTAATGTTAATCTGTAGCTCGAGTTGTCTTTTGTGCAGGTGTATTTGTTTATCAAATTTCTTTTGATTGAATGACAATTTCGTTGTTAATTTTATGCAGGACGTGTAAAGTAACCGCTTTAGTTAACAAACACGTAAGCTGAGCTAGAAGAGACTACGTAATTGTATCAAATATTTTTTTCAGAATATATTTTTCTTGATAGCCCCAATTGACTGACTATATATTAAAGTATATTTGTAGCCGTACTTGATCAAACTTAAATGGTTTTCAAAAAATTTAAAAATATCTACATCGCAATAGAAACAGGCAAACAACGAGTCTAACGGTTTAGACTGCTAAAACTGTTACTTTTCGTCAATAACAGCATATTTGTTATTATGCAGGTTTTTCCATTTGAACTTTTATTTATTATTTTTAATAGTTGAGTTGAGTTAGAAATATTAAAATATGAATAATTAGGATAAATAATTAAGCATAAAGTAATTTTCATTATTTCACGTTATTAAACAAATTAATGTTATATAAATGTTATATAGCAAGCAACGCAGACACACATATCAGTATGTACGTACATATATAAGGAGCAAAACTTAAAAAAGCCCTTACTTGATCGATTTTGCAATATAGAGCCAAGCATTGGAAGATATCCCCTTAAAGTTTCGTAACGGAAATAGTTTTGTTTATTGCTAGAGGATAAAAGGGGTGGTTCCCACTGAGGGTAGTAGTGAAATGCATTACCTATATTCGGCAGAACTATTTAACAATTTTAAATGTATCAATTTTAGACAGATTTTAAATGTATTTTTAGATACACCATAAAAAGTCAAATATAAAAAATAAAAAAAAGTCTGAAAACTTAATTTTAATCCTTCGATTGTGAAAATTATCTACCTATATTTGTTACTTCGCAGAATTTTTAGGCTATAATGTAGACAAATACATGATTATACTGACTAGGCCTAACCTAGCTTTATTAGTATGATAGATGCCATTCAGGTATGGTTAAATGTTTACTCTGGTGCTTCACAAAATTATTAGTCCCAAATTTCTAAAACTCGTCTGATCGGAATCAATATACTTTGATCCATGAGTGCGACTAGACGCTGCAATGTCGTATCATAGTACTCGTGTAGGTACAAGAAATTGATCACACGACGTTTCATCTTTTATAAAAAAGTTAATGGAGATTTTGAAATAAAACAATTAATTTGGTCAATCATGACTTGTCACTTTTTCAACTATATATAAAATTTAAACAAGAAAAATTAAGTGGAAAATTATATGTTAAATAAAATATTTCTTTGCCCCAAAGAAAAAAATGTCATATTAAATACAGATATAAAATTCGAAGATAAAAAACTAGTCATAGTAATAATGAAACATTTCATTTTATAACATGCTTTTCAGAATTTATCTCTGATAAATGTCATTTGGCAAACGTATATATATATATATATATATATATATATATATATATATATATATACATATACATATATATAAGTCGGAAAAAAGAATCGGGTTTTTTTTAATATTGTTGTGAGTTTTTTCAAGATTTTCCTAGTGTATAATAAAATTAACATATTGTAAGGCAATGTGTAAGAAAAGAACTTTAATAGCACAGTCCATCCTCCATTAGACAATTTTACATAGAAGATTATTTTGGAAAATTTTCTACAATTAATGATTGTCTTCTAAATTTCATCATTCACAAAAATTACTATTTAAGCCACCACTTACTCTAATGTATTAGATTCGGAGCATTCATTTCTTTTCCGGTCGCCTTCTTATTTACTAGCATCGTTTTATTAGTCGGTCAATCGCTTGTTGTTAATGGATTTGCCACATTTATTAAATTTTCATTCACACAACTCGAATTAAACACCGAGTAACTTCTGTATTTAAATACAGTTTTAGTAACATATTTTAATATTTATTAAGCCGGCCGTTTTATATTGCGTGGGATTATCAACAGTTGCTCGATGTTTCGTTAGCTTATATAATTACCAATCGTTGAATAAATTTCGACCTTTGCGTGATACACTAATTGCTTACAAACATCAAGGTTACTACGCTATCAAAAATTTATGTCCTACCGCGTAGCATTTCGCTTCGCCATTATTCAGTACTTAAAGATTAAGGATTGCCGCCATCAATCTTTAGTATATATCTCATAATATATTTTTACGGTACATCCTTCATAATTTAATTGTGAGTGTTCATGGATTGAATTAATGTAATTAATTTGAATAAGTCATCTCAATATCTTCTTTGGTACATCAAAACAGCCGTGTCAAGATTCTTGACGTGCTTGGGTGTCATGACCAGCGGATCCCCCTCCAAACACAGAAAGTCGGAAGTACCAAAAATTAATTTCTATTTCATATTTTCACCATAAATATTGCGAATTACTTTATTTGAATATTGTGTGGTTATTTTCCTTGTGTTTCTAATAATTATTAATCCAAAATATTTAATTTACTGTGAACAATATATAACTACTACAAAGGCAATTGTTAGTGTATAATTAATTATTTAAATAAACAAGCAACTGAAGTGCACTATGTGAGGAAAATTACTAGCAATTTCTTTTACCTTCATCCTGATATATTTGTTCATAAAGCCTCTTTTTAAGCTTTTGGTTTGAGCCAGTGACAAACATTATGCATGTGAAAAATACATATAAATATCATATACTCAAATGGAATTCGAGAACACATTTAGGATTACGTTCGAATCAAAAGGAATTTATGAAGAGTCGATTAGAAAAATAGGACACAACCATCATTTGGTGTTGGGACACATACAAAGTGGACCCCGTAGATACCTAAATTTCTCGGAATTATTGTTAGTAGCAATCAAATGATTTAATATAAACGTTCTAATAGATTTTTGGAACACAGAACTATTTAGACTTTTCAAACTTAGTGCCTGACACATGGTAAATCATTTTAACCTTGAACTGTCACTAAAGGAGTTTAAAAAAGCAAATAGCGGGTGATTGCAACTTAAATGTCATTTTAAATATTTATCTAAGAATATCTCATTTTATCTCATGAAAAATTTGTTTTCTTTAGATATGTTTAATTTTTTTTATGTTTTGCTCCATGTAATAAAATTTTCCGTATCAAGAATTTATTTAGAAAATTTCGAGTATATTTATATATATATATATATATATATACATATATATATATATATATACATATATATATATATATATACATATATAAAATATACAACTATCAGTCTGTAATATACGGACGGACGGACGTGACGAAACTATTCTTATTATGTTTACGAATATAGCCATTTTTTTAATAGTAAAAACTAAATAATGTAGTTCTAGAGGGTCATTTCGAATTTTACTCAAGAGAGCTCAAGTGAGAATTTTACTCAAAACAGAGCAGCTCAAGAGATTTATTCGTTTATATAGAAACTACAAATAATGAATAAGATAAGAAGCTTACAGAAACCCATTTCGCCAGTGATATTAAGAAGTGGACATGAGGTGGTGTGATCAATTTTGAAACTTAATCGAAGCAGCAAAATAAAAATTTGTTAAAAATTCTTCAAATTGTGCAGGTGTATTATTGTTTTATATTTAATCTACGTAATTTTTTCTTTTATTTAATGCAACCAATCTCAAAAAATTGTTTTTTTTTTCGTTATAAGGTGAAGATAATCCTTGTTATATAATTAGTGAATACAAAAGTGACATTGGACATGAAGCCAATGATTCAAAGAAGAGCACAAAATAATATATTTATGAAAAGAAATATTGTGGTGAGAATAAACGGAATGTACAATTAGCAATGTAGAAAGTTGCTCAGGATGAAAAAATAATAAGGCTACTAATGACAATATAGTTTTAATATTTACTATCTTTCTACTTGATAGGTTATATTTCTTTATCCCTCTGAGAACAAGCTTAACAATTTGCTGATGTTTATTTGAAAACTCTGTTATTTAATTTCTGTGAATAATATAATAATCAGTTAATGCAAACGCGTGTTACAATTAAACATATCATTATTGTGTAGGAAAATAGCTGCAAGAACAAAGTCGCGGAAATCACTTATGAATAAATATGCAAGTGTTTCCGAAAAAATGCTACATAAGGAATTTTTAAATATTAGAGGAAAAATAAAATTATAGTTCAAAAAATAAGGAAAACACGCTTTGGTAGCAAAATTAATCAAAAGATATTAAAATGTTGGTCAAGAATGAAAAGATTTCTCTAATGATAAAAAAATAACTTTAATATAAATAAAATATATTATCAAAAACCGATTCCAAAAAAGTTGGGAACTAAAAAAAAAAAACTTTAACTTCTAATGTATTTACAATACTAAATAAATTCATAAAGGGCGTATGTATATTATAAAAACTTATATTTGTTTAATTTGATCAGCGGTGCTGGCACCGACTTCAAAAATAAGTCACCTATTTATACCAAATAAATAGGTACCAATTTTGAGTTAATTATTTTTTACCTCTTGGTACCCACTTTTTTTGACATCGGTTTTTTAAGATATTTTATTTTAGACTTTTTATTTATTAATAATTTAGTTTTAAACATCACAATTATTTTCTTTCTTAGAATATTGGATAATTATTAAATCTCACGGGCAAACTAGTATACAGGTAATTTCGTCTTTGTCTATTGCTATTATAGTAGCCGCCAATGGTTACCTGTTAGCCGTTGAGGAGTTACGTTCTCTATATCCGGAGTCCAATATAAGATTTTGCAAAATAATAACTAAAGTAACAACTATCCAGTAGTACATATATTTATTCATGATCGATTTACTGTTAAAGAGTTATATTATTAATCTTCAGAACTCATCATTACATACTGACTGGTTAATGGTTCAATTATTATGCAAAGTAAAACTGTCAGTAGTAAATATCTTGAATTACGTTTGATTTACTACCATTCTACAAGAACTTTCTTTGTCCAACTCCAGAATGCATCAGCAGACTAAGACATAATCGATAGTGTAGTTATTTTGCAAAGTAACAACTCTCAGTGGCAAATATCTTGAATTTCATTCAATTTACCACAATGCATTAAGGAGTTCCATTGTTCATCTCAAAAACTCATCATCAAACCTTGATCTAGTCGATTACAGTTATTTTGCAGAGTAACAACTAGTAGTAGTGAATATCTTGAATCACTGTTGATTTACTAATATCCGTTATGGAGTTCCATTGTTCATATCCAGAACTGTTCATATTATCGAACTCTAACCTGGTAAGTGGTGTAGTTATAAATAAAATAACTACCACTCGGAGCAAACACTTCAATCATAATTGATTTACTGCCATTCGTTAAGAAGTTCCATCCTTCGTTTCACGACCTCATCGTCAGACCATTAGCATATTTAAATGGGACCATACCTTTAGCTCTCTCTTTCAGATAAAAAAGAATCATCAAAATCGACTACTCGGTAAAGAATTATCGCTGAACATGTATAAAAAAAAGATTCCAACGAATTGAGAACCTCCTCCTTTTTTGAAATCTGTTAAAGCTGGGTTGCTTGATTACAGTTGTTCTCACACTTTTCTAGCTGTTTGCAAAGGTAGATTCATTATGAAAATGTAAGTTATAAGTATTCCATGCTTTTTATTACTTTAAAAATATTTTTTTCATCAGAAATATCCCTCTGCTCTTAACAAAAATCTTTATATTTGAAGATTATTTATTTTTCTTTAAACTAAAACTTTCTATAAACTGAATGTATCCCTATTTTGTATGGCCTTTGATAAAATGAGCTAGAAAAATGTAAAAGGTAGCTTTCATCAATGTAGCTTTCTTTGGTGTATTTTTCATCTTTTGTTCTCAGATATCGGTACATCTGCGTAAAAGATCACAGGTTGAAAATATCACAGGAATCAACGAATTCTTCAAAAGAAGTCTATGATAGTATACTTGCTGAGGCAGAAGAAAGGATAACATTGCAATTGTATCTACATTAATTCTAGGTTGTCAAAGTTTTGGTCTAGACTTTGGATATGAATACGGAAGAAATATTTATTAAGAATTAATTATAATTTGACTAAAATTTAGTGACTGCCACATAAAATTAAATTTTTCTTTTAAGATCTGTTCATAGCCTTTATGGAAAATTTATTACATAAAAATAATTACATTATTTAGTGAATTTTAATCAAGGGTTCTTTTAGCTGAATTATTGAACGTAATATGTCACTCATTTTGTAGTGTTTTCTTAATATATAAAGACTAGAGGGGCCAATAAGTTACAGTACAAAATTGCCGACAACAATATGAGCAGAATAGTACAAAAATAGTTAAACACTTCCTACATATGTTGCTTTAAGTTTTAGGTAACGAATTTTATCATTTTGAAAGTTGAAAGAGTTTGGAATTTGCAATGTCAATGAATTTGGAGATAATATGCATTTAAATCAATTTTTTTCTATCACATTTGTATAAAATACAAGATATAAGATTAAAACAAATTGTTTAAATCCAGTTCTCGCCAGTTTCGAAAAAATTGTAATCATCCCATGTTAAGAAATTATATTTTTTATTTATTGAACAAATGATCAGGCAAGTATAAATCCGTGATAAGCACCCTTCTCCATAAAGCAAGTTAATTCCAAAATTTAAATAACCTTTACTTCATCAGGAAACCAAACATTGGCACTAAATTATATTTAGGAAAGTAAACTTTATTTTTTCAGTAATTTTTCTGAATTTAATAATAATAAGAGTCTGTACCTTTTATTATCTCTGCATTCAGATAAATCGAAAGCCTTTCCAAAATGTTAATCTGTCGTAAATGTATAAAATCCGTTAAACACTTGTATGTTTCTACGATTAAGATTAATGATGCATAATCTTTGCTTAATATTGCCATTATCTCAGAATCATATAAAGTAATTATTTTATCAGCAACACTTAGTCATTTAGTCTGAGTTATAAATCGGGAATACTTCCACTACGAAACGCCTAACATAACATTTCACAATATTGCGTATTTTTAATTAAAAGTATATGAAGGACGAAAAGTTCAGTTACGAAGAGTTATTAAATAAGCAAAGAAAATTTTATTCACTCCATATGAATATATTTACAAGAAGCAAAGCTTCAAATGTAGTTAAAAGCCTTTATTTCACCCGACGACTTATTAAATTCAACTCATTCAGTGTTTACTCAATTTCCTTTCAAAATTTCATTGATGTAAATATGGAAACCGAGTTTCATTTTGCGTGGCTTTTTGTGTACAAACATTGTTTTGGTTTAATTACAATTTAAATGTTTTATGCAACGCATCAAGTAAAGTAGCCGTTCTAATTATTATGCATGAATTGAATTTCAAGAGGTTACAAAATTGTTTGAAATAAAGTTTTCCATAATATAATGTTACTGTAGAGCGGTAATTACGCGGCATCTATTAAAACAAATTATTATCCCAAATAGACTGTATTCAAATTGCTTACAAAGGTAATTATAAACATGGAGGTAAATGGCGAGATCTATCTGTACGAGTCCCATTTTGAGATTCATAACAAAAAAAATATTTCTTGCATAAACTGTAGCGTAGCGATTAATACACTTTTATTTTTATTTTTTTATATTTATTCAGAATATTTGAGTTTTATTCCTAATTTCTCTTACAAAGAATTGTAATATTTCTCTCATTTCGTTTGTTATTTATCATCAAAAAAGCTTGTTGATAGGCACTGTAAAGCTACTAAGCATATCTATGAATAAATGTGTGAAAATTAATATTATTTTTAACCCATAAATATGTTACTCAGTATACACTTTGCAAGGTTAAAATATTTTCAATTCTCATAAAACATTAAATATGATGATGATCATTATTTTTGTCTTACAATCTTCTAGTTATATTATAACAGCTCTTTTATTTTTGGTTTATTAGTTACGGGAATAGAGGTGTGGGGGTGGGATTTACTTCTTTTGTATACTTTAGTGTATATCTCTGAAAGTATGCAAATCAAATTTGGAATAAATATATTTCTGAAAAGAAAAAAAAAGAATTTTTTTACTGTATTACTACTTCCTTTAAACTAACTATATTTCAAAGTGCTAACTACTACAAAATATGCGATTTAATATGATCTATTGTATTGCAAAATATAATATTTGTACGATAAACGGTTCCTGAGAAAATTGGCTTTTACCAACACACAGGCACGTGAGTGATTTATAAGAGTTTGATTTTTGCTTTTGATCATGAGCCTTTAACAAATTATTTCTATAGTTAGTCCCTGAATTCTAAGTATAAAACTAAGAAATATTCCTATTCATTAGTTTATTTTATTCTATAGTTTGTGACGTTAACGTTTATTATTACAACACTTTAAATAAATATCGTAGTTTATCTATAAAAAAAGCTTTTAAAAATGTAATCTTCGTTTTTATAGTTCAGTGAGCTTCCCCAAAAATATAGATTCGTAATTAATTTATATTATAGACCATATAATTAAGTCATGAGTAATTGCAAAGTTGATGGAGTCTGTGTCTAGATTAGACCTAGCTGATCTAATATATATATATATATATATATATATATATATATATATATATATATGTAATTTCAGGAACCGTTGATTTTTTTGCAGAGCATTAAATGTGCTATAATTTTACTCTGTAGGATTAGATACAAGACTTTAACTGTCTAAAACATATTTAATATTTTATCCTTATAATCCGTAACTTTG
Source organism: Druceiella hillmani (assembly GCA_039881145.1). Lineage (NCBI taxonomy): Eukaryota > Metazoa > Arthropoda > Insecta > Lepidoptera > Hepialidae > Druceiella > Druceiella hillmani. The sequence goes on from JAYKKI010000100.1 coordinate 5,293,318, forward strand.
TATATAATTCAGAAAAATTCTATTATTATTTTGCTAATTGCAGCAAATTTTACATTTTATAAAGAAGTACTTACGATTATGTCATGGGGTCCACGCTTTATGAGATATTGAACTATTTAATTTCCACAAAAACTATGAATGTAACTTAACATCTCAGTATGCGAATCTTAACAATATTACCAAAATTATTCACTTCGCCTGAACATAAATGCCATTTTATTGTACTAGTAAGGATATAACACTGGTTAAAAATATTCAAGCGAATTAGAAAACTTCGGGTAAAATAACTAAGGAGAGTATTTCCGACGAGTCACGGTCATTTAGTAGACGTGTTCATTCAGAACGCCTCAGCCGCTTGGGAACAGATTAACGGTCCATTCATCACCAGTGATAAATCTTTCGCCGCTTGGAGGTTGGGCCATCATTAGGAAGTGGGGAAATTAAGTACATTAATGACGATGTCGTTATACAGCTCGTTGTTTGTTACGTTGTCACATTAAAATTTCTCGGGTATATAGAACCGAAAAAGGAAATAGAAGTTGGTGCTTGTTCAGTGTTTACCGTTGATTAAGGGGTGACGTCACTATAGCGACCAAAGATGAAGGTAATTTATTATACTTGCTTTCTAGAATATAATAATACAATTTAATTTAAAAATCAAAACTATATTCTTCATATTACGTACTATATTTAAAACTATTTTTTCAAAGATAATTCAATGTTTTTGGAGCAAAATGACAGGGATAAATCCTAACATGGAATTGTTCCTTTGACTGGGTATAAAATACAAGATTGTTTTATCTTGAACATAGTAGATACAGAGATAGCAAAGGCAGGGAAATGTAAATATTTAAAAAAAAAAATTTCCGCTGTGACAGCATACAATAAAAGAACAGTTTACTATTCCGTCAGAAATTTTGTTAAAAATTATCACACATACACACATATACAAATTTTCACACATACTTATACGTGTATATATATACATATATATATATATATATATATATATATATATAAGTATATATATAATCCTGTAATTTATTAGAATCATGTCTACTTTATTCCTTGGAGTATCTGTTTTTGAAGCTTTACTTATAATTTTAAGTGAATTGTTTGAAAACGTTTTGAGTCATGTTGCAAGTCGGGAAACTATCGTTTTTACAAGAAGTTTTGTGTCTTGTCATTTATTCAAAAGTACACTAGCTTTTAGCTATCTAAGAATTATTTTTATGTATTTTCGAGAAATTAAATTATAATTTGAAATTGAATTTATACAGATAGTTCAGAAATGGCCCAAATTTGATAAATTTGAAACAAAAGTTCGGAAGCAAAAGATTTATAGAATTATTCTAGACTGTCATAATTATATTTACGTTGAACTTGTTAACTGCTCGAATCGTAGTTGACAAACATCCCAAAATTAATATAACAATATATGTATTCATTCCCATTTTCCGACTGATTATACGAACTATTGAATTTAATCGGTTTCAAGTAGGATTTGGCTACGTAGTTTATTCTGTAATTGTTTTTTTATTACTTAATTTATTTTGTAGTTTTACCATAATGTATGACTGTGGTTTTCTATATATACGTACGACGTTTATTATCTCTTTATAACAATCCACAAGTTTTAAGTTAAGGTTAACCAATTATTCCTATTTGCAAGAAGTCTTTCATTTATAATGGAGTGTAAGAGATGGATGTAAGAAATTTTACAATGATAGAAGATAATAGCGCCGTTTAATTAAAATTTAGTGCGTAACTAGTAAACAAAATTAAAATAATGGTGGTTCTAAAAAGGAGCATTACATTTACTTTGCATTGTCTTTTGTAGTTACAAATGCAATCGAATTGGGGATACCATTATTTGACAAAAATATATCTAAATTATTTATTAGTATTGTTTCCGGTAATGTAAAGTATACATTTGGACAGTTTGCTTCACGTTTACCTAATTTTATTGTTAAGTATTGCGCATAGTACTACGTTTACTCTTATGTACTGCTCCTGGATATACTAATACCATACAATATTCATAAAAATCCATCCCTTAAATTTTGTGTGATACCCGTCCAAAGTAACACACAGGCAGACAAAAATGTTAAAAAAGTTTTTTTGGCTTCTATTATCGTTATATATATAGATATATATATATATATATATATATATATATATATATATAAATATATAAATATTTATATATATATATATATATATATATATATATATATATTAATATATCTGTTTATGAATTATTTACTTCACTGTTAGATGAAAAGTAAAATAATATCAAGGTAATTTTGAATTGATTTTATTACTTAAATTTAAAGAAATCAATCGGATTGTAGGTAAAATTATTCTCTCCTACACTTATACTTAGAAATATTCTTCTGAATAATTTTTCTATAATATTTTTAATAATATAAAATCAACGCCTATTGAAAGCGATTTTAAAAGTGTGGCGTATTTTTCTCATCCCTCGGCAATTTCACTTGAAAGAAATATATTCAAACTTTTAGTAATTAATGAATTTCCAGCACATTTTCTTTTTCTTAACAAATCCTGACAAACGATCCTTTAAGCCGATTTTCTCTAATATCTCGTTTATTTTCTGGAATTCCTTTGTTTTCCGGCCGCATTCGTATCCGTCAAATTGATCGTCTTGTCTTAGCGGACGCACTGCGGCTCGCCTTATCATTTATTAGCATCGCGGTACTGTTAACTTATTATGCATGAAATCCGGATGCGAAAACTAAAACATCTCAAAACCTGAACTTACTCCGACTAGTAGTTTTGAAAATATACTATAAATATAATTACATACATATTTTTTACCACGAATGATGTATTTCCGTTAGGGCATTAAGTGATAATGTTAAATACATCCCGGAAATAAATAAAAGTATAATATTCGATTTATTTTTATTCAAATATTTATTTTTCAATATAGTGGTGCATATTAAGGGTAATATACATATATGTACACTAATTTAAAATAAAAAATGACTTTTTATTGGTAAAGCTCGACTTAAGCTTACGCGATTGCTATAAAGATATAATAAACGTCGTACATATAAAAAAACGACAGTCGTACATTATATTAAAATTCCAAAATAAATAAAGTAATAAAAATACAGAATAAACTACGTAGCCAAATTGGATTTAAAACTAGTTAAATTCAACAGTTCGAATAATCAGTCGGAAAATGAGAATGAGTACACCTACCATGACGAATGAATAATAAGACTAAGTTTTGATAAAGAAAAGTATATAAAATCATTATGTAATTTCAAATCGACATAATTTATTCTGTTCATACTGTATGAAAGGAACAGTTTTCAATATGATGGAAAGTAAAATGCAATTTGAATTATTGTAATAAAATTTCGAAGAAAAAAATTTCACTCATTTTAAACAAAGACTGTTCTAGTTATTCCATAGTTATTATAAATTATGAACTCTGATTATAAATTGATAGTCAGTCAGTTAAATGATTTAATGAACTAAATATAGAACTTCACAATTTATATACTATTATTTGAATTTAATTCTATATTTCTTTTAAATATAAACTTTACATCGATCATAATGCAAAGCATTTATTTTAAAGTATTGGCAATTTGTGAGCAGACATTGTTTATTACTAAACTGAACACAATATAACTCTAACTTGCGTCCTATTTAGAATGTTTTTCTTTTTGGTTATATCCAATTTTTAGTTAAGTCGGGCTAAAGTCTTTTATGGCCCCACTAAAGAAAAGAAATTTGATTAAAAGTATTGATGGTAAGATTGAAAAAGTTACCTACAGTAAAAGTTTAAATGAACAAAACTTTTGAGGCCATAATCTTTCAACATAATTCCTATTTCTGCATATATTTCTGCATATGTTCCTAATAATTGCATCAATAAATTCTGAAAACAAGAGAAGGCAAATTATATTTCCTTCAAATGCACTAGGTAAGAGGTCTGGAGAATCATCGTCCAAACATTGGCTAAATACAACAGACTGCCTCCGAAATATGGAATATCACTGAACTTAACTACCGCCGTTAAGGTGCTGTGATTGATTTTAAAACTTAATTAAAATCAATTCAGAGATTTACAAATGTCAAAGTAGGCTGCTAGGGGCCTATAGGTAATACGCCCAATGACTTTAGACAGAAGGTGTAGAACAGAAAAAGGGCAGTAGGGAAAAGGCGATCTTTGAGTCCCATCAGATAATATAGCTTAAATGAGAAAAAAATAAGTTTATCTTTTCTAAAGGTCAAGTAGTATTATAATTATTACTTAAATACGTCAATAATTACAGGATATAAGATGTCAACATTGTACCGTGTTAAATATGAATGCATTTATTTAAAGGCATTAATATTTTAAACGACACTCTTCAAGAATTGGAATTGGTCGCATGAAGATTACATTCAGTCTCATATTCTCTAACATAAAACGATCTGTTTTAAGGAGGAATTGTCTTACAAAAAAATAATCATGGTGCTGGTTTCCGTTTAATTTTCATTTACTTTAAGGTAACTAGTTAGTTGAGCAAGTTGGTGTCGACTAATCTTCTTCTTAACGAATTAATTTACTATATGTAAACACATGCGTATCAACTGAATATATTACGCAAACTTTTTAGATTCACGCGATTTAACCCTTTAAGTAAACGGAATTTTGAAAATTTCTCTTGTCTTAAGAAACATAAGTGAAACTTGAGCGTGGAAGAATGCAATTTTGAGACGGCATATTGTAGTGAGACCAAGAAGGGTCCTTAATTACTAATGTAGAAAGTTGTTTAGGATTTGGAGACGATCGTGTTACTGGCGATCATATTGCCTCAATATTTGGTATCATTTTCTTTGGCAATATACGTTGCAAAATATTCTATGCACAGTTCAAGTAATTTTTTTTTATTTTAGTGGGAAAAGTTTAATATTTATCCCTTATAACTAATATCATGATCTTATTTTAATTTATTTGTAGTATATAAATGACGGTTTTCAGCTATCTGTCGTTTTGTGTAGAATAAAAAATAGGAGGTTTAAAATAATATAAATGAATAATTACAATTAGTCGAATGATGGTAATAACGATTACATCAGTTACGGAATTAAATAAGTTACGGGATCAAAATTGCGGCACAAAATTATATTCTTTATCAGAGTCACAATTTTCAACTTTTGACGATAGATAAAAACATTTTATATATGGTAGTGATTTTAAAAATAGGTTTAGGTATATAATATAAACTTCTATCACATAAAAATTACTTACAAATATGTATTGAAGTTCCATTACGGAAATATATTTTTAATTTATATGGTTTTCTTATATATTAAACACAATAAAAGTTAGTTTTAAGGATAGTATTACAGCAGGTATCGATTATGTTGTCAGTTAAGTAATTTCAAACGTGCTTTGGAAAAGGCACGGTTAAAAACAAAACATTCCTTTTAATTAATTGAATGAATCTCTTTAAAACTATTATAAATATATACCTCAAGAAATGACAAAAACCATTATGTCATTTTTATCTTTTCAGATTTTTTTCATTATTTAGATTAAAAAATTACGTACTGAGTTTAAAAACGTTACTTGCTCCCCATATTTTGAAGTAACTTAACTTAAAGATTATTTTTATTCGTGAGCTTTCTTACTGTATAGTTTAATTACTATACACTTAGGTTTGGGCGATATCTTAAGTTAAGAGTTCAGCTACGATATTTAGTTCAAAGATTGTAACATTTGCCTCAAATAAAAACGAATTTATTTTAATTGACCCTGCCCAATAATCTCAACTTGTCTAACAAAGTTCAATCAAAGCATGGAGGTAAGAACCTATACCTTTTTGTAACAAAGTTAACATGAACATTGTCAACTAGTCAAGGTCAGTTAATTAACGTACTCATTCAAAACACCGTAGTCGCCTAGAAACATAAGCTCATTCTTACCCGGTAATAAATGTTTCGTCGTCTGGAAGTTGGGCCATCTTTAGACGAGAGATAAAGTATATTAATGACTATATTAATGTAGTTTGTTGAAAAAATGTGATCGTTTGATATCCTTTCAAACAATATCCCGTATTACATGCATATATTAGGCATTTATTAATTTAATATTTGATTATTAGAGGGAAAAAGACGATTGTCTAATATGGTATAATAATTCTGTTTTTAATTTATCTTAATAGTTTGAAGAAATATGTGTGTAATTATTTTACGAATATATTACAGTATTTATATTTTTGAAGTAGTTTTTAGAAGCATCTTAATATATTGTAACATATTTAATGTGTCAATTGGCTTAAACTACAAACAACAAAATAACTTTTCGTTAAAGAAATTTTTTCGGTAACATTATCTATACATGTAACACGGAATATTGCTTGAAAGGATTAGCTTCGAGGATTCCGAAATATTTTCCTTGTTTGTGAAATTAATGAAATTTAAAATTTGACAAACGAAGGGTTTTCAGAATCCTACGCAAAGGTTGTAAGAAAACTACAGTGGTAATTTCAGATTAGAAAGTTATTTAGATATTCTCAATAAAATACTCTCCTTAATAATATTAGATAAAGTTAAGTATTTGTTATTTAATAAATTCATACCAAAAGAGACTTACAATAAACGAAGTAATTTCCCTTCAAACGAGATGCGAATTCCTAATGCGCAAGCCAAACCCGCACTTGCTTGGTTTCTAATATAACCATATAATAACGTATTCCACCAAAATTGTATAAGCAGCGATGACAAAGTTGATATGAATATATTACTTTAATAATAAATTATATTTATCATCACGTTGTTGCATTCTCATAGCTAGCAGTCTACAGCTGTAACAAATAACATTACGAGACTGATCCGGGATGAAATCCTAAAACATTTCATAAATATACAGTTACTAGTATCACAGCTGTCTGTCGCCGCTTTCAACGTCCATTTCCGGTACGTCTTCCGCGCTTGAGCCTTGATCCGGGTTGACAAGCGACGCAAATCCAGAGTTTGTGTCTGGTAATTATTACATTTTGCTCAGCGGTGCGTTAATATGACCGCCTATTTAACAGCTTCTACGCCAACTTAGATTGACATTTTCTGTCACTTGTAAACACTATTATATCTTTTTTGAATTTCTTATCTATAGATCAGCAAAATAGTTAGTACCGGCGGCTTGTCAATTTCTCAGATAAGACATAACTACGCACATCCTGTTTGTTTAAATATGCATCATATTTAGAGCAAATGGATATGCGTATTTATGTTTATGTGTTTAATCGTTTGTGATTATTGAATATATTTGGCGTTAATTTTGTAGAAATTCATTATTCACAATTAAATGAAACTACATGATGTAATATTATTTCTACTTTCTTAAATTTCTTTACCACGACCTAAGTTTCGTTGTATTACATCTTCAGGTGGGATATTAGCAAAGGTTAACTCTTAGGAACATCCAACAGCATTTATATATTTCAAACACAATAGCGGAAGCCGGGTTTGGGGGGGTTTTTCCACTGCTTATGTTATTGCAGGAGCACGGTGTAGGTTTTATTATATTTCCGAGAGTTATACAATATACCAGTACTTTAGTGAGGGTAATATATTCAATTGTTGTTATTATGTGAGGTTGTACAATGCAAATGTTCCGGGGTATATAATAAAATTAAATGGAAATGATTATCGGTAATATATTTATACAAAAGTAAGGGTATTTGAAAGTAAGGACAACTACTAATTCTACATATCACAACACCACTAATTCTACATATCTCCGGTTTTGTTTATTCTTATATTTATTTCTTTTAATTTTTTTTTATGTATACTTATATTTATATTTATGTGTATTTGGGCTGAAACAATTTCAAGAGTACTGTTCAATGTTGTCTAATTATATTATATTTAGAAGATATTAAGTATGGGCGATGATATTATATATAGTTGTTCATTTAATATATTAATCTTGGTGTCTTTTTTATATCTGTTTATTTCTAATGTTTCCAGGATATTAAGTTTATTACCTTTTGTATTTATTTGTAATATATAGTAAGGGGGTGATGATTATTTTCAATGAGATGTTTAACAAAGTGAGATGTGTCTGCTTTATTATTTCGCCAGCTGGCAATGTGTTCTTTATATCTTGTATTAAAATCTCTTCCTGTTTAACCTATGTATACACTATTACAGTTCTTATCATACAGAGAATACAGAGAGCGATCATTAGTTGAATGTGAGATGTTTTTACTCTTGACCGTGATACTCATAGAACACAGAGATTTACGCACATTCAACAAACTAATTTGTAATCTGATAAAGTATATTCTGTCATGCTTTAGGATTCTTACATATATTATAAAATTGATCTTGCGGATTCAATAGGCACTATGATTGCTATTAGTCAACATTTTTCTGCTCTGATAGGGAAGGATGGATAAAAGGATATATTTTGTTGCTCACAGCGAAAAGTTAGATTAAAGGCAATTATTCCTCTACCCGAACCCTTATAATCACTTCTCATAAGTGATAAAATAAAGCATTTTAATACAGTACTATTACTTTTAGGAGTACGAAAGTCATTGAGCTAAGCTCTATCCCAGCCATTAAAATTAAGGGATCAGTCTGATATTTCATTACCTTGCGTCCATTTTGGCCGAAAGAACACAAATTTCTACAAATATACTTTACCTCTGATCTCTAAATACAAGCATCAACACAATGTAACATGACCACTAGTGTAGTAATACTGTGACTTAATAATACCCTAGTAAGATCTTCACAAGATATGTTACACTTACTCAACAACTACATATGTTTTTTCAAAACTGCTATTAAGACTCTTGCACCAGCTAATGGCGAATATGGCTAATGGCGATACTGCTACTGCTAATGGCGAATATTAGTCTCCATTTTCAGATCGTATCGAAGAGGTTCAGATACTTCACAATGAGCAGCAAAATCAATGCCCAAAGGAGAAACCCAATAATATCATTAGTTACCATCAGAATATTATAAGGCATTACATTAATTTTAGTGTAACTCATAGTATTTGTTGAAATACTTAAACTGAAGTGTCAAGTAAATTGCTTTAAAGTAGAAGACCAACTCGATCGGAAGGTTATGTTGCTGGTATGGTTGACTGCTACGACTGGGTATGACAAATTAATGAACGGAAATTGTATTCCTTGGATATGACTTTTTCACTTTAGGAAGTCGAAATCATTGGAAAATCGAATCAGCAATAAGGAAATTAAGGAAAGAGATGCTGTGGGCCATTTTATATTGCTGAACTATGTGTAGAAAAATATAGAAATGGAACGTCGTCCACGTTATAAAGCAAAGGAAAAAGAAGAAAAAAACCTGTGGTTATTTCAGATAACAAAAATCACAGATTCACTATTAAGATGAAACTAGTAATTGAAAATGAGTTTAGAAAAAAAATTAAAAAGGAAAGATTTAGTGTTCATGTATTACGGGCAATTAACTGTTATATGTCGAACATGACATGGTAATTTCATTATGACTTGACTATATTTAGACGTAAGCGTAAGATTTTATATGTACAGCATAATATTTTAAATGTAATCTTTACTTACATTAAAATCAGTCTAGTAAAATGGGAAACCAGGAAACATATTTTGTGTGATAAAATCAACAAAGTACGCGTTAGAGCTCGTACAAAAGGGGATTCCACAATAGTCCATATCTTTTCCAATTTATCTTTTAAATTCAAAGTCAATATCTAAATTTAAATATATATCTTGAAATTCGTTTCTCAAAAACGTATGAACTTTTTCACAGTCAAGTACACTCGATTCAAGGTAGTTATCCATGCAAATAAAGAGCCCGCTAGTAAACACTGTGGTAGTTATAATGCACAGTCCATAAGTTAAATAGCAATGAGTAACAAATCTGAGTAACAATTTTGCAAAAGAGCTATTGTAATAGGCAACGAAACGAAAACCTGCAAAAAACATCAGAGTTACACAGACCTTTTGCAGCTAACAATATTCATTGATATCAAATCAGGGAAAAAACATTTACTAGATCTCCGCAAAATAAAAAGTTTTATGCGTGAACTACTATTGTTACCGAATAATGACAAGATTTACAAATTATAAGCGCTTACTTACATATGGAATGTTAATGAACCAGTCTACCAATACGAAAAAGTTGAATCAGAAGGATTTAATTATATCCATAAAACATAAATTAAATTAAGAACAGAAAATTACGTTCATCTGCAAGATGACTACTTCATCGTTCACAGGTGGTCCCAGATATATTTATGACAAAACGTGAGACACGTTAAGCACCATGACAAACCTGATATTTTCATAACCAAAATACGTGATCCAAGCCGACCCAAAATGAAAGAAAATATACACGTCAATTCCACTCCGCAAGGTAGATACGACGAATTTAATAGTGTTCCATTTAAAAGCAAGGAAACTTCTATTTCTCATAAATAAAGTTAACATATTTAGTCCACCTCGAGTTCAAATATAGATTATTTAGGGGTGAAAAGGTGGTTTACCAAATGTTCGCCTGCTTTTGTTGCTAATAAAAAGATAGACACGGATCAAATTGATGGTTATTACAGCAGAGTTACCGAATAAATCAATAGATTCCTTTAGAAAAATGTAAAAAACACATATGATCTACAGCCCAAGCGGAGTCTTTTAGTCAAATTCTCTATGTATGCGTGATGGTTGGTGTGTGCACTAAAAAACTCGTGAAGCCATTTCTAAGATTTCCACTTGAGACGATGGATACTCTAAATATTACCTTCTTTCACCTGATAAAGATGGAAAAATTTTTACTGTACGCATACACATTATTAAGGTAATTTTTGTACCCAAGAACACTTAAAATAGATGTCAAGATTGTCATCAAGATCGTTACATAGCCAATCAAGTTGTTACGCAAGAAGAACATCGAATGAACATTTATCCAAAAAAAATATACGATACTTTAATGGCATCCATAGATACTAACGAAGGAAAAAATATATTTCCTTGATGCTCCAGAAGGCACGGGCAAAACATTTTAGAATATTTATTGCTAGTCATAATGTGATCTACCAGTAAATTTGCATTAGCTATCGCATTATCCCGTATTGCTGCTACACATTTGGAGGGAAACCGTCTTTAAAACGAAAATGTTTCTTTAAAAAAATCTTATCATTGGCTAAATTTAACCAGATTGGAACTTGAAAACCACACGAAAATTCTGTTATTAATAGAACATAAACTTTTTACAGATTTGTTACTAAAAATTGGTAATGGACAGTTACTACAGTATAAGGGCAAAATGAATCTAAATAATTACAAACAATTCAGCAAACGATAGAAGATGAAAATATAAAGACTAAATTAATTTATTTGGCGTAAACGTAGAGAAATTTCATCACCTACCAAAGAGTAAGTAGAAAAAGTCGATTACTTAATTATTTCCAAAATTCATGCACCAACTCAAGCCTACTTTTCTGTGGACATAATGCTCGATGGTTTCAATCCCTTGCAACATCCTGGACTGCCTCTACACAAACCGGTATTATAAATACGATTGCCAATTACATTAAGTTATAGTCATGAGTAGTTAATAACCATTTAAATCATTAAATAATTTATCATATCAATAATTTATCAATAAGACTGAACATAACAAATTGCACCCAAGGGAACCGGCGATGGTTGTTAGTTATAAAATATATGCTGAAAGTAAATAAAACTAAAGTTATTGATGAAAATATATTTTGTCATTTTGCATAATATATATATATATATATATATATTATATATATGTGTGTGTGTGTGTGTGTGTGTATGTATATATATATATATATATATATATATATATATATACGATTACTGATACTGATAAAACTGAAAAGCCAGTAAATTTTAAATTAATAAGAAGCCAATTTCATACTCAATTACGTAGCCAAATTAAGTTTGAAACCGCATAAATTCATTAGTTCGAATAATCAATAAAAAAATATGATACAGTGGGTGCGCTATATCGAATTATAGGCGAATGTTTATACGTGATGGCCCTCAATAATGAATACTCTCTAACTTGAAAGTAACATTTGATGATACATGACTAGGTTTTGATAACAAAGGAATTCGTTTTTCCAACTATTTTATCTCTATTTACTATATTTCTCGTGTGCACTACATAATCTAGAAAATGTAAGCTATTATAATATAAACGTTGCTTTTTTTTAAATTAACACTTTTTGGAGAACCTCTGACAAAAAACAAATAAACAAACAACATTTTCCTCTTTGCTCTAATTTTATAATTTGTGTTGTAAGTTATCGTTTTCAGATAGCAAAACATGTCATTTTATTTAGGGTTTTACCCTAAATAAAATGACATGTGACAACAAAAGGTTAAGAAACTAGTACAAATTAAATATTACAACTTATAAAATAACACCATTAAGGAAGTCAGTGAACGAATACAAAATTAAGTTTTTTTAAATGAAAGACCTATTGAATTTCAGACAAAAGATAACGATATAACATCCGGCGATAATTTTCGAATTTGATTTTTAAATGTAAGAAAAATTAGAATAAAATAAAAATGACTTACAAATATATAATTAAATCCTCTTTTACGAACATTTTTATATATTTAAACGAGTTTCTCATGCATTCGAAGTAAAAAAATTAGTTAATTCTTTTGTTTTGTTAACTCAACAATTCGAAACGTGTTTCGAAAAAGTCACGATGAAACAAAGAACGTGCTGTACCATCAATCGAATGAATCCTCATAAAGTTGTTATAGATATTTCATATACCCTTTGAGAAATTCAGAGTGGCAACATTTTATGTTCTTTGTTCTGAGACGATTGGTCCATCTCCGTAAAAGATCACGTAGAGGATTAGAATGTTACTCAAATCAACGAATTCTTGTGAAGAAACTTAGAAACACTACTTAGTAGATACAATAAAAATGTTACTTCTATCGTAATTCTACATTTTCTTAGTTTAAGTCTAGACTTTCTCATCTACATACAGAAAGAAATTTTTTCAAGTAATTTCCGAGAAATTTTTTCAAGTAATTTACGTTTTCATAACTGCGTAGCACATATTTTATTTTTTTCTTTTTGATCAATTCGTAGCTTTTATAGCTACAAATGGATCAAAAATATGTGAAATTATTATCATCTGAATTTGATTGAACTACAAAGATATTTTTAACTAGTCTGAAGCGAGACGATACAAAGTTTCCAGTTGAACTTTGTTACAATTAAGAACTTAGGTAGATTATAAATTTTAAATATTCTATAATATTTGAAAGAATTGAAACATATCTTTGAAATTGGTAATTATATTTAAGTAAATTTTATTTACCATTGGCTATAACCTTAAAATATAAATTATTTTTGCTAGATCTTTTTTGTTAATTAATATATAATTAGGTTAAGGAAAACTCGTCGTGTGATTTTTGTCAATACCAACAAATTTTTTTTAAAATTGTTATCCACATAGCGAGGAAATTCAGCAATAAAATAACTTGTGATTGATTATACCGCCCTAATCGCAACGAAGAAATCAAAATTATACTTTTTCGATCGGTAGTACTAAATTATTTTTTTAAAAAAATGAGAATTTGTGTAAAAAAACTTTAAACAAATTTTTTTAAATTCAGTAGGGATGTCAAATTTAAAGTCTGTTGTTTTTATTGTTGCCGCCTTCTTATAAATGGAAACATGTTCATTGTCAATAATTTTTTCTTTCAGATTTTGTTAATTAGGCCCTGATCTCAGAATATAAAAAAATTTAGAATAATGAAATTCAATTTTAAAATTAATTTTAGATATAATTTAAATTTTTCAGTTCTTAATAAAAAGATCACATTTTTTACTACACCATATAAGAAAAAGTTAAAACGCTAAATTTAGAAACGGTCTGGCCGATGATTTTCTTACAATGGAAAGCCAGCAAAAAAATAAACTGATATACTTATCATTTGTCAAATAAATTTTAAATTTAATTTGCTCCAGCCCTTTTATTATATTATTTCTATTAATTACTGGCGTGCTAAATGAAATAAATATTGTGTTATGCCGAAGAAGTTAACGGGCTTAGATAAGTAGACATGATCGTTTTTATCAATAAAGAATGAATCGTGAAAGTAATTCAGTGGGAATTGGGGATGGTGATGAAGAAATCAGGTAAACACTGTTGTGTTAAATTGACAATATGGATAATTTATTTTAAACTTATATTTTGGTGTCATCTTTTATTTGTGTCGATAAAAGTTTACACGTATATGACTGATACCAAAATAAAATAATTCAATACTGTTCACGTATCGTGTAAGTTTCGTTTAATTAAAGAGGTGGCTCACTGTCATATTTTCTTATCCTGAAATGAATATGGGTTTATATTGCAAAAATATTTTTTAATTAATACATAATATCTAGCGAAAGAAACTTCGTTACAACCGGGTGTCCCATGACAACCGGGTGTCTCGTTCTTTTTCTTTCCTTAGAAATAAATGTTACATTACTTACATCGTCGGTGATATAAATCTGGGTTTAATTATTCCACTAATTTAAACTATAACTTTTCTCAATATCGTTTACTTTTCAAACGAACGAGAGTAAAATTAAAAAATTCAAATGCAATTAAAGATAAACAATATTTTATTTAGGTTAACTGTCATAATTATGAAGTGCGCAGCTTCCAGCAAAATTTTAGAATGTAAATTCCAAATGGCAGCTAATTTAACGCAAAATTGTTTACCTAATTTATTTCCTATAAATGTCGTTCCCCAGTTATTTTTCGCTCATGTTTGCACATTTCTTTGACTTTATGTCAATTCAATAATAAACGCGTAATGTGAGTTTGAAAAGACTGCGCAATTGTATGAAATATATATTTTTTGGAATATCCCATTCATGACAGCAACAATTAACAAAGTATTAACCGTACTAAGCTGTGCTTAAGTAGTTCTGAAATTTTAAGGCACGACAAAGATTCTGATTTGGGGTTTTAAAATCAAAAACTGTTAATTTTCGTAAATAACAGAGTATTTTTAATTTCTTTTACGTAGGATTTTTTCATTTTTATTTAGTTTTCTTAAGTAATTATATTTGAATTTCTCATTGTTATTAAAAAATGTATAATATTATTACTTTCACTTTGTATGTTATTCAAAAATGAAAAAACTAACCCTTTAGAAATAATTTATATTCACACCTATTCGTTTTGTGTTAGAGCCACTAAAAGTGATAAGTATTCCGAAAAACTCTATGAGACTGTAAATCTTTTAAAGTGGTTTTTGGTATGTATTAGATATTCGTACTGTTCTTAAAATATGGTCCTTGTTTTAAGAATACAAGATTAATCTCAAATCAAAGCGAATTCATTTCTTTTGACTCCATAAAATATTACTCAACCATCACATTACTAACGTTTAAACAAAATTACCAATACAAATATTTTCGACTAGTCACGGTCAGCTGATGTTCTCGTTTAGAAAAACGCAGACGCTTGGTGGAAAATTGAGTTACATTCATCTATGGTGATAAATTGTTCTCTATCTTAAGGCTGAACAGTCATTAGAGGGTCGACATAGCATATTAATAACGATATTATTATGCCTTTCGTTATCTCGGCCATTATCATATAAATATTACTCAGACATATTAAAAAACCGCTGCAAATAGAAATTTAACCTTACTAATAAACAAGTAAAAATTAATCAGTATTTGAACTTGTTTAATTTATTTGTTTATTAGCTAAGAAAATAAATTATTTATTTATTTATTATTTACTTCTGTAAGCTTAGAAAACTAATCATACAGTGGCAGACTTATTACTACAAGAACAATGTCTTACAGCCACCTGTACTCTGGCAGATTTTAATTCTACTTAAAATATAAAAATATGTAATATTGTATAGTAATAAAATAATATTAATTAAAAACTGAAGTAAAACGACACTTTAGAAGTAGGAATTAACAAGGATGGCTTATAATGGAAGGTAATAGGATCTGCCAAATTATGATAAATAAAGTATTTTCAGACGACTTTTGAACTCAGACAACGAAGACGCACTTTGTATATTTGTAGTTAGTTCATTCCACAATCGAGTATAATATACGGTATAGGATTCTCCATAAATTCCATTTTTTGTTTACAGATTAGAAAACATTAGAAAATCTTGTTGACGTACAACTTCAGTCACCGATTTTTATTCAAATAGAGTTATTAAAAAGTAAGCAGAAACGAATTGGACAATGACAGGAAAATATCGTCCCGTTCATTTAATATTTATGGATGCCAAGAATTAATACAATTGAAATTGAATTAGTTATCATAACGCATTCAAATTATTTCTGTCACTGTAAAAGTGAGCATAAAGTATATATTTGAGAAACGAGTACCATCAAAAACCGTAATCTGGATTGTGATTGAATTTTTAAGGAAAAACACTAATTTTCCTTTTTTCCTTTTAAAGTACAGAAGCCTACAAATATTGTTTATTGTTCAAGAAGTAAAGATATTTGAAACAAAAATAAATCGACTTCTGTTCATGAAGCTAAATAAATTTAGCAAATAGGTAACTGGGATTTATACGGTTTTTTTTTGTTGTAATTCAGGAAACACGTGACGCCGATGATTTTATCTTTTGATCGCTTTTCTTTCCTTTATTTTGTTTACGAAATATTTTTATATCTTATGGAATGGAAAAATCACATGGAATGGGAAATAATGAATTCAGTCCAGTGTGAAGAAATATGAGTCTAAAGCCATATAATTAATGTGGTACATTTTTGTTACGAATGTAAAAAAATAACGTAAAAAAAGTATCTCTCAATAGTTATTGTCACATTGTTACAATACTAGTAATAAATGTACCAATAACTTTGTAGTGGAAATATTATGAAAAGAGAATATAATTGTAAAGCCAAACTTTTGACATTGTACTTATTTGTTACAAGCGCAACAATAATTAATTTAAAAAAGTATGACAAAATGGTTATTGTTACATCGTTACAATATTAGAACACAAATGTAACGATGCCTTTGTGAAGGAAACATATATTAGAAGACATCTAATTGTAAAGCCATAAGCTTGATGTGATCTTTTTTTGTTACAACTGTAACAATAACTAATTTAAAAAAGTATCACAAAACAGTTATTGTTACATCGTTACTAGATTAGCAAAAAAGTGCCGATAATTTTATGATGAAAATATGAGAGAAAGAAATTTGTTTGTAAACCATACATTTGATGTGGTACTTTTTTCTTTTGTTACCAATGTAACAATAGCTAATTTATTCACGTCTAACATTTAATATCTTATATAACGCTGATGTTACGATTACTATTTCATTTTATATACACATCGTTTATCTATTTTATACCTGTATTATCTACAATTTGCTAATAAATAATAAAAACCGCCAGGGGGTAATGTATTGCATTGATTATAAACCTGGTTTCTATTCCTTGCCATTCGCCAAGCGGGATTATAGTGATTTTTGTAACCGCATAGCTAAATATTATAGACTTATGACGAGAAATAGCGCCCCCACTATAAAAAGAAGCGGCCCGTTCCGCGTAGCTATTGTGGGTGTCATCCCCAATGAGAGACACATTGGAGATGCCTACTTTCAACAATGGACTGATAGCTGTTATTGATCAATAACAATAACCAAGTATAATTAGGACAAGTGCTATTAGTATTCCGTCATATTGTGCAGAAATATACAGATGTTTTAGTGTTTATTATTAAGCTGCTACTGCTTACCATTACTTCAAATTTCAATATTTTCCTTTTATTTTCTAAAAGACAAATACCGGTTACATACAGAAAGACATCAAGGTGGTTGTACAAGTGTTTCATTTTTCTTATTTTATTGCGAAACCCTAAAAGTGAGCGCAAAATATCACTACCGAATTCGACGTATGGTGTCGCAACCTTTGTACACTTCGTGACCTGTTTACACAACATTTCCTAATTTTATTGGGAAACCCTAAAAGTGAGAGCAAAATATCACTACCGAATTCGACGTATAGTGTCGCAACCTTTGTACAGTTCGTGATCGGTTTACACAACATTTCCTAATTTTATTGCGAAAGTCTAAAGTGAGAGCAAAATATCACTACCGAATTCGACGTATAGTGTCGCAACCTTTGTACACTTTGTTTACATAACATTTGATTATGGAGCAACTTACTATTTTTGCTTCAACCAGGTTATTTTTGTTACAATTTTTGTGACCCTGTCTAAATTAATTTACTTTGTACTGAATAATATATTGAATATAATTTTAACTTAAAATATATATTTAATATAACACAATTTAATTTATACACATTTCGTTTCCATGACTGATGTTTGACACTTGTATATTACATAATAAAGTTTTGAGGAAGCACAAGAGTGAACAAAAATATAATTGTCCAAATTTCTCAAACGAAATATATATTCATTCTGTTAATAAAAAAGAAGGAATAAATAAATACATTTCTCGTTAAAACGAAAGTTTGAAGAGAGCGGCACATTGAAAATTAATCGTTTCATAATATAAATCTTGTACATATTTTTCAATATTTCTTGTGATACACACAATGTGTTCCACATATGTGAAGTTTTCAAATTATAAATAATAATCATAATAATGCTTCACACGGCTTATTTTGAAAATAAAAACTATTAAAAATACTAGCCCTTTTACTTATCTATTTAATATGATTAATAATATTCGAGATCATATAGGATTTGATTCAAGAGAAAAAAACATACCACTTACGTTTTTTGGTATTTTATTGTAAATAACAATACTAGGACTTTTTTCACGATTTAATTGAAATTCCGTAAAATTGACTTTTCTAATATATATATATATATAATAGTGGTCTTTGCAATAATATGACCATCTTTATGAACTTGTGTATAATTTTGTTATAATTTTGTTGTAAATATTTAGTTCATTAATAAAATATGGGTTCATAGACTTGCATATACAATTATCAAAACAATGACTGAAATGAACAAGAGTATTAGTCTACATACTGTTATATAGAAAATTTAGTTATGTATGATGTTTAAAGTTTTAATTTTTTAAATATTTTTACTCAGTTTTTACTAAGATAGTAGTATGAAATAATCAATTATATTTAATTTTACAATATTTCTTAAATTACCTTTCATGAAATATAAACAAATATTCAAACAAACATATTTGACAACCATAAAAAAACATACACAAACAAATATAATAGACACAAAAATTTAAAGAACTTTGTATCCAGTTACGGATTACTTTCTTCGAAATTAAATAAAATCTAATGAATCCAACTAGTTACTGCAAAATTTGCCCTTCATAAATGGAACAACGAAGTTTAAAATCGAAAGGGGTTGAAAGTTTTCAATTAAACTTCTTGATATTGCGCAGTTTATAAAGGTTTATATTTGGATTAATAAATTCATTCTCCCATAAAGCTTAATGAAAGCCAAAAATATGTATGAATTTAGAAATGATTCATAGACTGGTTGTCTGAAATGTTGAATGTTGTCTGAAGTTGTGAATGTTGTCTGTTTGTCTGAAGTGTTGAAATGTCTAGTTTTAATGTGTTCCACAACATTATTTGCACCGTTGATAAACGAACCACGCGTTTGTTAATAAACGAGAAGTTTATTAATTTGAAACATAGACGTGTATGAATATACTGAACGAACGTTACATCATGTGGTTCTAATTTCCACTTGAAAATTTTTGGACATGCTTTTTTCAATAAACCAAAAAAAATTCCGAAATAAATAACTTCTCGTGTAGAAAGAAAATTAAACTAGCTACCATAACTCAATTTCTATATCATCGATCAGCAATACTAAGTAATATTTAGAAATACTCCTCTTTTAAACTATTTTTTAATTCGTTATTAATGGCAAATTTCGAAAAGAAAGATGACTTCTGATCTCAGGGAAAATTTAATAACATTTTTTGGCTCAATTTTAATTTCTTTTTTCAAATTACATGTGAGTTCTTTACAGGACAATCAAACCATTATTTTTAATTATAAAACTATGTCTTAACGGTGATATTTCAAAATATTACGCATTAATGAAAAAAAAATTAATAAAAAAAGTCATCACTGATATGAATTTCCTTATGCAGTTAACTTTTAATCATAATTAATATAACTAAATAAGGGGGAAGGATATGTAAATTACCGTGGCTTTAGAATATCCTATTTTTTCATAATTATACGTTCAGTAGTTTCAGAAATAAAGAGGAAGGGAACACATCTTTCGCACATTTTTCTGAATATCTCTAAATGTACTTCAAATTACAAAAAAAAACATTTTTGAAACCTTTATAATAAACCCTCTCAAATGGTACTCCACACTTTATATGAAACATTAAAAAAATGTTTTCGAATTTTATCAGCCCATCCTCAAAATTTCTATTTGAATTTTCTTAA
The DNA here is from genome assembly GCA_039881145.1 of Druceiella hillmani. Classification (NCBI taxonomy): domain Eukaryota; kingdom Metazoa; phylum Arthropoda; class Insecta; order Lepidoptera; family Hepialidae; genus Druceiella; species Druceiella hillmani. The sequence continues at coordinate 5,313,774 of JAYKKI010000100.1, forward strand.
TGTTAGTTATTAACATGCCCCTATATTCTGATGGTTTCTGAATAAAACAGCTGTGACAGACTGATAAACAGATACGTGAGTAATATCGTAAGTGGTCCCTTTGACTGCTTGATGTGAATCCTAAAAATATTCAACAAAATAAACTTTAATTCAACATACAAAAACTTAGAAAAGTCCTCAAATAACAGGATTTAAAGTTAAAACGAAGAAAATCTGTTTCAGTCTGTATGACACCAGTGATATTTATAGAGTGAATATTCCAACATAGTGAAGAACCTCCATTTCCCCTGACGACTTTTTAATTTTACGCAAACTTTTTATTTGACTCCTTTGCTTTCGAATCTCATTAATGTTAATGTCGAGCTCAAGTTGCTTTTTTGCGTTGGTGTTTCTATAAAAACGATGCTTTGATTTAATTATAATTTAAATGTTAATTTTATTCAACACGTGTAAAGCCATCGTTCTAATTATTAAAAACACGAGGTGAGTTGGAAGGTTCTACGTAATTGTATGAAATTCAAATTTCTCATAACGTGTTTTCGTTGATAGCAACAATTTATTAGGGAATATTGAAGGAAGTATCCTTACTTGAAAAAAATAGATGCTGTGACATGCAAAGAGACAGATGATGATATGTCGTCATTTATTTTGAAATTAGGAGTATATTAAATCGTATTTACTACTATTCAGTAAGTTCTAGTTGGTTATTTGTCTCAGAAAATTTTGCATTATTATTATTTTACTTCAAATGTAGTAGAAAATGGCTCATATAAATATATATATATATATATATATATATATATATATATATATATTTTTTTTTTTTTATGTTTTTGGGTAGTTTTGTATTTCAGTTATAAAGCAATAAAATTTAGCAAGTACTTGGAGTTATCAGTTTTCATATTATTCATTTTGATGCTAACATTTATAAATATAACATTTATCTTAAAATAAAAACAAATAAATGTTCATTATTTTTAATTTGTGAGAAATTAAATATTACAATATTTATTAGGAAGGATTCTAGGCAAATCAAATTAGCAAATGACTTATGATATTTTACTAATAATTTAAGAAACATTTTCAGTAAATAGCATCAAAGCGTATCGAGGCGAATCTGATTCCTACTGTAGTAGTAATATAAAACAGAGAAATCAATTTAAAGTATAATTTTCATCGTATTTACATTACGTCATATATTTCAGCATCGACAGGTTCTATTTCAATTACAATTATGGAAATGGGTATGGAAATAAAATGCAAAATAGCGAGAAAATATCGCCGCGCCCAATTAATATTCGTGGGTAAATGAATAGAAGCTGCCGTGGACAAGAAGAAAAGAGGGGACAATTGTCCGTTTTTAATAATAAGCATTCAATTTTCTTTTATTGCCCTTCCAAAACTGATACAACTGAACTAGAAACAATATAATTTGTTACAATATATCAAGAATATATATTTAAAAAAATATTAATAAGCAGCACAAAGAGTATAATTGAAAAATTAAGGTGTCCAAGGAGTATGTTATAGAATTTATAACATAGAATTGATATTCATTGTTTATAAATTAAATTAATTTGTATGAAAATGGGCCAAATTGAGCTTCTGAAGCCGGAATAAATTGTCAAAATGTCAAAATTACAAAAATGTCAAATAAATTTCCCTACAAAGATTTTTCAAATGAAATAAAAGTGCGCAGCTCGCTTTTTTGATTAATTTATAAAGAATTTCACAAAAAAATATAAATAAAAAACCAAAAACTTAATAAATTTTACCTATTTCGATACGCACTTTTATACGCCAAAAGTAAGATCCAAACTAGAGACGGTAATATACAGAACTTGAGACAAGGCATCGCGACAGAGACGAACAATAGCCGAGCGAAATAGTGCATATCCCGAAAGCGCTGCATACTGCACCGCGGGGTGAACAAAAAGGCACCAACAGTTGGCGCCCTTCACAGTTCGCCGTTGACCATCGTGCGCCGCTAGGTAATGATTCCGTCTCCTGAACCGAGGCGTTGGGATGCACAGGCTATGTTTTACAATTCGCTGCCGAAAGTGCTACGCAGTGTGATGGCTATTGTTTACCATTGTGCTGGCTATTATTTAGCATTGTTTTATTTTAAAAACATCGTCCAAGCTTAACAATGTGTGGTCGTCGCCGTTTGGTAGGTGCGGAAAATGTAGCTATAAAATCCATTTTTCTTTGTAACGTGAACTTTATTGTTTCTAAAGGAGTACTAGGAAAAACGTTGCTGAAAGAATAAACTACACACATACGCGGTAGAATTTAAAATAAATACATTTCATAATGCGAGTCGTGTACGTTTTCTTCATTTTCCTAGTTTACTATTTTCTATTCTAATGTTAAACCCTAACTAATTGCATTAAAAACCGAAACGAATTATATAAACAAGGATTTGAATTACTAAAGCTTTCAACATAAAAATAACACAAAGGCTATTTTATCCACAAACATAAAAATACTTTGATTTATGGAATAAGTGCTTAATTCAAAATTTAATAACTGTGAAGGATACCAGAACTTGTACATGTCTGCTTAGTCTTTAATTGTTTAGTTTTTAATTGTATTTAGATTTTCTTGCCAAAAAACTTTCTGAAATTTATGTCTTCTATCATCTTAATATACCTATAGATTTTATGTTACAAGATTTTGAATCAAGAAAAGTCATTTAAATTTTGGAAGGAAAAAGACAAAATATACGAATATATTGCAAAAATCGATTCATTTTTTGGTACATATTAACACACAAAAATATATTTTTAATACTTTAATATTACCAAAATAATATTCCTGATGCCATATATTAGATATAGATCAGTTAATAAGAATGTATATTGTGCTACAGAACAAACTGTCCTTGAGTTGACTCTTCACGTTTCTAGCTGTCATTATGTTATGTATTTTCGGAAAGTTTCTAGTACATATGACAGTGTATACAATCCGAACAATAGAACTGAATAAGAACTGTTATTAGTAACTGAGTTGACTCTTCACATTTCTAGCTGTCATTATGTTATGTATTTTCGGAAAATTTCTAGTACATTTGAGAGTATATACAATCCGAACAATAGAACTGAATAAAAACTGTTATTAGTAACTGAATTGACTCTTCACGTTTCTAGACGTCACTATGTTATGTATTTTCGGGAAATTTCTAGTACATATGACAGTGTATACAATCCGAACAATAGAACTGAATAAGAACTGTTATTAGTAACTGAGTTGACTACACGTTTCTAGCTGTCACTATGTTACGTATTTTCGGAAAATGTTTAGTACATTTGAGAGTATATACAATCCGAACAATAGAACTGAATAAGAACTGTTATTAGTAACTGAGTTGACTCTTCACGTTTCTAGACGTCACTATGTTATGTATTTTTGGGAAATGTCTAGTACATATGACAGTGTATACAATCCGAACAATAGAAATGAATAAGAACTGTTATTAGTAACTGAATTGACTCTTCACGTTTCTAGATGTCACTATGTTATGTATTTTCGGAAAATTTCTAGTACATATGACAGTATATACAATCCGAACAATAAAACTGAATAAGAAGTGTCATTAGTAACTGAAGTAATTTTAGTGTATTTCTTCTTTAAATATTTGAAGTTGTTAGTAATTGAAGTATTTAAGTGCATTTTTTTAGTTATATGTTCCATTCGATCTTGTGTAAATTCTGCCAGAGCATTTATGAAGTGTAGTAACATTGATAATAATTAATAGTTAAGTTTTTATTTTTTTGGATTTTGAAAATATGCAAACAATTATTTGCCTAATATATTATTATTATCATTTAAACAATTTTACGATTTGTATTGTTACACGGAAATACCATGAAATCGTGGTTCAAGTGGTCATAAAGGATGTGAACGTAACCATTCCAATGTCCTTATGATAGATTTAGTAAAATTAAATCTCACAAATGATAAAGTGTAGAAGACAAAAAGAAATTCAGACGAGAAGTTTTTGAAAAAAAATTGAATACTTTTTTAAAATCGTACCATAAATATACTTAGTAAATTTTATTAACTGACTTAAAGCATTTCTTTTGATGTAGAGGTATTTCATGAAATTTAATTATCAATATTATAATTTTTTTTAAGTTATAAATGGCATAAAATATTATCTTAGTTTTCTTACATCAAATATTACTTTGTTGAATCGTGTTAGTATGTTTTTAACACAATGACCTAGTAAGTAATACATGTATTTATTCCATACTTCAAACTAAAAATACATCCAATTTCAATATATTTGAAAATTTCATTAAAAACTACGGTATGTAGAACTTGGTGATAAAACAAATTTAAAGTTATAACTAAACAAGTTTAAAGTTATTCTTCATTCGATTACCTCTTGTTTCGTTGAGTTAGGCACTGTTAGATATCGCATTAAAGTTTTGCGACAAAAGTAGCTCCATTCGCTACTAAAGGGAATGAAAGAAGTAATTCTCGCCGGAAGTCCACAACAGGTGAGGATATTAGAGGACATTTGTTACTTTTACTTTGCGAAATGCTCTAAAGTTTGTTGAAGTTTAAACTTTGTTAACGATGCTAGAAATGAAGATAAATTCACATGTACAAAAGAATAAAACACTTTTTATTCTTTTGTATTGCTAACAAATGCAATCGAACATCTTATGTATTATAATATTTTTTGTGCGACTTTCTCAAACAAGTGTAGTTATAAATGATATTATAAATGCAAAATTTTGGAAAGTGGCATATCTTTATTCGAATATAGGTGTCTCGGGTTAGACGATACGTCGAAGTTTGTGGGAGATTGTTTACTTAAATAGTGATGCCTCAAATACGTAGCGAAATGTCGAATACTTTTTACGATTTTGAATGACTAATTACTTGTTAGAACAGCTATATTATTGCAGATCTTGTGAATAAATTTACGAGAAAAAGCTGTAATTTACATATACTTTTTATCCAGATTTTGGGAAAGTAATCCCTGAAAGATATTCATATTTTATAATGTTTATCAAATTATTACTTATTGAATTCGATTACGATATTACTACTGAACGCGAATGGATTTAGAAAAATTTGTAACAGAAGTTAACCATAATCTGGATTGACAAATATACTACATTATAATAAACCATATGAACGAAATTGTGAATAAAAGCTAGTAATTTATATCGCCAGCGCTAATAAAAAATGTCGTGTATAGGACTGATTCCTTTCTTTTTATGGTTTCATTTGTTACTGATGGTGGTTTGGAATCGATTTTAAAACACGTTTAAAATGTATCCGATTTATATTTATCAATTTGGTCGTATCTAACTCTATTTCTAAATGCCAACTCCCACCAACAACTACGATACGAGACTACTACTAATAATGAAAGCCACATTATACTAGTCCCTTCTATTAGATTCCCTTACTTTTTAGAGTGTCTAAAATATATTTTTAATGTAGTTAATTATCCTATAATTAAGCATATTTTTAAAGATGTATGATCTTATAAGAATACATTTTGTTTTCAGTAAATTTTGCAGCACTTGTGGTTCATCCTTAAACATATTTAATAATTATATGTTCGACCATGTATACTATGTTTGATTTGTTCTTCACAATTCACAATTAAATGAAACTACATGATGTAGTATTATTTCTACTTTCTTCAAGTTCTTTACCACGACCTAGGTTTCGTTGTATTACAACATATTCAGGTAGGCTATTAGCAAAGATATAATTATTAAATATGTTTGTTAATTATATGTCAATCTTTGCTAATAGTCCACCTGAATATGTTATAATTCAGTGAAACTAGGTCTAGGTCTAGGTCGTGGTAAAGAACTTAAAGAAATTAGAAATAATAGTACATCACGTAGTTTCGTTTAATTGTGAATAATGAATTTCTACAAAATTAACGCCAAATATATTCAAAACATGATTTGTTCTTATTTTTTCAAAAGTAATATTTGCATAAAAAAATTTAATCCTTTTTTTAATTCATTTATTATAATATTACAGAAAGTCGTTATTTTCATTTTCATAATTACTTTTGGTTATTAAATCTTTGCGAAATAAATATAACAAAAAGCCAAAATAGCTCTATTTAAGTTATGAGCTTAGGTTTTGATACATGTAGCAAAAACACTACTGATTTCTATTAAAATATTTGAAAAAATATCTGCTTCATTTCAAATATAGTCATGTTTATGCGTAACATTTTCGAGTTTCTTTCTTAACTTAGTCTTGGACTCTTTTAGAGTCATATCTATCAATTAGAATCTAATTACCTAAAAAATTAATAGCGAAGACTAAACTATATAATTTTAAATGGAAGTTTTAATGAAAGTTTTTTATTGTAGGTTTTAGAGACAAATATAACATTTTTTTAGGTTTAGACCCGCAAAAAATATGATTAATTACGATCTAACGTATTTAATTAAAAAAATTAATAGCAATATTTTATCAAACCCTAGAGAAATTTATAATGTCGATCTCTTCGCGCAAGATATTATATCCAAAATATCTTATAACAAATACTAGATGGGAATCCATTTATCAATCATAATAATCTTTACATTCTTTGCGCCAAATCCTGACAAATGATCTTATGAGGTATTTGTTATAACATCTCTTTCCGGTTGCGGCGTTCTTTTCTTTTCTGCCATCTTTCTTTCTGCGGACATCGTTTTCCGATTTATTATTTCCGTTGTTAGCGCTAGTGGTACGGACCGCTCTATCATTTGTTACTGACACGGTTTCATCAAATATTTAAAAAGGATTTAAGCGTCGGATTTAGACATTCCGCAAAATTCTGTCTTGTAAAAAAAATAATTTGTTGTGAATGAATTTTATATTAATTTATAATTTATATACCTACCTCACCTGCTATTTTCTCTCTTCAATTATTGCGTTACATGTATTCATAATACGATAGCATTATAAAATATTTGACGAGATTGTTGAAATAAGTTTAACTATTGATATTATTTAAATTTTTAAATATATGAAATATGCGGATGAAAATTTATGTTTATTTTTTTTGTAATGATTGAAAAAAAAATATTAAATCATTTTCAGAAGATATTTGGATGATTTACCCTTTAAAATTTAATAGCACGATGTTATGTTTTGCAGAATGTGACGAATGAATTCTTATCACTTGTAACATAAATTATTACTTTACAGCTTTATTTAGATTATACTTTCCTAACTCGGATTGTTAAGTATATTAACAAGAGATTTGCAATCTACAATTAACATTTTCAAAATCAGAACATTCGTTGATAGGCATTAATAAAAATTCAGACAACCATTAAATACTTTTATTTTAAATAAAATTATGATGTAACTTTATGTTTATTTTAGCACTAATTTTCTTTTTAATTAATTTTTATTACGTATCTGCGCATTGATAATGTAAATTCTTTATGGTTCTTTCTTGAATGCACGTGTGCAATTTATTTGTTCCAGGACCAATAGATGGTTTTATGATTGCCGTAATAGGGACAAAACATTGGGCGTTATGGGACTGTTTTAGTCCCAGTGTGACGGTTAATCATGTGTATGGTTCGAGTAAAATTCATACAACAATTTTTTTGTACATGTTTCTACTTGAATGAACTAAATATATTACTATAATAAAATGTTTATTTTAAAAATGCTACATCATTCAAATCTGATCATTAAATCTGATTTAATGCTGAGCGTTAGGTAAAAAAGAACCTCGATGACAATGTCATTATATCATCTGTTATTTTATGTTATAACATTCGTCCATTGTTATATCAAAAATTCATCGAATTTCTGGAAATATTTTTATGAATTTGTTAGAAATTGTTAAAACAAAAACTTTCATCTAAGTGTTTCAAATGTTGATTAATAGTGTTGTATGATGTTTTTCGTAACTGTGGCGAAAATTAAAGTGTCACCATTTAGGTACTATGCGTATGTATGTATGTTTCTATTCCTGTATTTGTGAGTTTGTGGGTATTTTTCTAAATACTTATCTTTCTAAATATTTAACAACTAGGCCTGTTTAATTATTACTATATACATAAAATTTGCAGATACAGGTAGGACGACCGAAAAACCAAATTCAGAACTTTTTTCTTAAAATGTATTGTTGAAAAAATGCGTGGTTTCAAAAAGGAGTTGAGATATCGAAGAAACGATATCTCAACTCCTTTTCTAACATTAATTTGGCTGGTCTATAACCTGTGGTTCTATAGCGGTACATCTATAATCAAATAGGAATGACTTACAAGTAGATTCAAGTCTTTTACCACTTTCTACTATTTTTATCACAATGTGACTTGTATGACTCTACAAAACGTTCAGCTAGTCCGTTTGTTACTGGGTAGCATGGCAAGGTGAACGTCTGTTTAATTCCCATTATTTTACAAAAACTCTTAAATCCTTCACTAGTCCATGTGGGCCCATTATGAGGAACCAAATGTAAAGGAAACCCATAAAGAACCAAGATACTTTTAAACATTTCAATTGTTTTTTGTGCTGTTATATTACTGATAACGGATGCTTCGTGCCAATTTGAATAAGCTTCCACTATTACTAAAAACATTTTTGAGTATAAAGGACCCAAAATATCTGCATGTAATCTGTACCAAACTGTTGGCGGTTGAGGTTCACTGTTAATTTAGTCCTTTTTTGGATTTTTATGATTTTGTAAACTTTATTATATATTTCGCTCGGCCACCAAAAACATGATCTTGATATTTCTTTCATGCGTGTTACACCTAAATGACTAGCATGTAACGCACATATAACATTGTCTCTAATATTCATTGATATTATAATTCTATACCTCTATAATGGACATTCTTTTTCCATACTGATTTTATTTCTTCTTCTAAAATATAGTTCACAGTTTTCACCTAGATCATTTTTTACTGGCCAGCCATCTTTACAATATCTTAAAACATTATATAATATTTTATCTTTTTTAGTTTCAGTTTGAGTAGTTTGCCAATTTTGCAAATACTGGTTTCATGATGTTATTACTCTTTTTTTACAGTTAATATAGCGCTTACCGCACTATCGGCTGAATCACAAGTTAATACAATTCTAAAGTTTTGATCAAAATGAGGTAAAGGGGTTATATTAGCAAGGCCTTTTTATTTATTCGAATGTTAAACTTCTCTTTCTTTAAACAATCATATAATGGCGTTAATAGTGTTGCCATGGTTTTTTTTCAAATCGGTTTAAATAATTAACTTTTTGTAGCAACGACAATAAAGACTAATAAAATTGTCCAAAAATTCAATTTCATAAATGCATCCCATCCTCGTCGCCAATATTATATCGTATTTCTTTGTATGTAATTAATTAATACACTTAAACATTTTAATTGACAAACACGTTTTTATTGTGCCGACACATTTATAAAAGTCTCACTTAATATGTCAGCCAACTGACGGAAGAACTTGTGCTGCCCTCTGGTTAATTACTTATACAACACTTATAAATGATTCATTAAGGCTTCATTAACTCCAATATCTAGTTTAAATTGTGGGCGTTCATTTATTCATATTGGATTCATTTTTGTCAGCATCTTCTATCCATTGATATTCGTTGTTACGCGTGCAGCGTGCCGTATTCCGTCTTTTGTGATATATACAATTATCATATACAAATCTGGGATCCACATATGTAAAACTACGTATTCCAAAATTATAATTGTTTAAAATAGACAAGACTGGGTACTGTGAATATCTTCCTTCATTTAATTTTGGTGGCTTTACCAGCAAATTTACGTTAGATCTTTCCATAATTCAAAATAGACTTCTTTCCTCTGTAATGTGGAAGAATGGAATTAAATTTTTGGGCAATTTTATTTGAAAGGAGAAAAATATGTTGCGTTGTATTAAAAATATTATTCCGAATAAATAATGATTAATTTTGGATGCTAAGTATTTAGCAGTAATTTAAGATAGTAGAACAAGAAATTATGATCTATGGTGTGTACACTGGGTACTTTCTAATACTAAATATTAGTAGTATTCATTCAGATATCATACAATTATTGTATGTCATTGTAAAAGTGTGGAATATACTTTAAGTGTATGCTTTAATACGCTCCTAACAAAGGATTTTGAGTAAATTCTTGTATCTCTTATATTGTTCCAGCATTTATTCTTCATCTATAACTGTATACGACGAACCATCTTGTAATGAAATTTTACAATAAATATCCATTTATATTAAATTTAAAAATGTTTTCCAGATTATTCAATGTAAATCAATCAAATTGTTAACTTTAACTCTAATGTCAGTAGTCTAGTATAGTAACAAATAGTAGTACCTTGTTATACATATATATATATATATATATATATATATATATATATATATATATATATATATATATATATATAATATAATATAAATATATATATATATATATATACATTCTGGAAACTTCGGAGTACCTCTGCTGGTGTGAGTTATTCGGAGCACCTTCGATATAAATTAATCAACCAGTTCAATGGACTTTAACTCTCATCATCGCGATCTGCTTGGTCGTGCTCTATTCCTATAACGTTTCACTCAAGTATTCGAATCTATGGTCAGATCTTCTTTAATATCCTAGAAAAATTAACTCGAACAAAATGTTTTATTTTAATCTAGTTTATGAGAAATTCACAAAATACATTAAATATTGAATATATTTGGCATTAATTTTGTAGAAATTCATATTCACAATTAAATGAAACTACGTGATGTAGTATTAGTTCTACTTTCTTTAAGTTCTTTACCACGACCTAGGTTTCGTTGTATTACAACATCTTCAGGTGGGCTATTAGCAAAAATTATAATTTTTTACGTAATATACAATCTTTGCTAATAGCCCACCTAAAGATGTTGTAATACAATGAAACCTAGGTCGTGGTAAAGAAATTAAAGAAAGTAGAAATAATACTACATCACGTAGTTTCATTTAATTTATTTTCTTTGCGTTAGTGCCATCATATAATTAATAATCTTTTCAATTTGGGTTGTGGTATATATATTATATACACAAAGTAATTCAACAGTTGACAAATGACATTTTAAATTGGCAATCAAAACCGGAATGTGGATACATGTTCAATAAGTAATTTTAGTCTAATATTACTAGTTTTCGTAAATGTGTTTATCTTAATATAACATTTTCGTTTTGCAGTATTATTAACAATATAACAAATACAAATGACAAATGACATTTTACATTGGCAATCAAAACTGGAATGCGAATCCATATTCAATAAGTAACTTTAGTCTAGTATTACTAGTTGTTGTAAATAAGTTCATCTTAATATAAATTTATTCGTTATCCTTTGTCGTAGTTTACGTAGTAATATACAAATGGCATGGTAATATATAACTTTTTCGATATTGTTTTATACAAATCGATAACAACATTTTAAATTTTATTTATTCATAAACAATTCTTAAATAGCTAGTTGAGTTGTAGTGTTAATTTTTTATAAATAATCATGAAATTATACGTTAATTAGAGACTAGTAGTAAAAAACAATACAAAAATGGATGAGTTATGAGCTTATAAATAGAACGATAGTGGTAGAACAGGGGTATGTCCCCGTCTCCTTCCCTCCTTCAGAATACTACAAGTATTAGTGGATATGACGTCATAATATCGTATGTTCGTCCTTATCTAAAAGTTCAGTTAAACCTTTATAACTCAGTAAATTTTTAAGAATCCTCAAAAATGTTTATAGTTTTCATTAGTTTGTAACCTGACACGAATTATGAAATATAAAAAAAGAAATCGTCAAATACTTCAATTTGATATAAATGGACACAGATGCGTAAGAGATATGATAACCAATCAAATATAATTTCTATCAAAATACAACGAATCAAATAAATGATAATACTTTAATGTAAACAAACTTCCCTTAAAATATAGAGAATAAGTTCTAAAATCTAAAGTGAAAAGGAAGTTTCCCATTTAAACTTTCTATCAGGTTGGAATTCCGAAGACTGGAAACTTTCACAGTTTCGAAAATGAATTTAACGATTTATCACATTTAAAAGGACTTAAAAATATCTGCCCATGAATTCAGACATTATTAATATTTAACATAATCGCGACATGACGTCTATTGGTATTGCTTTTGCTGATGTGCAAGAGGATACAATGTCCGTAGATGTCGGTTTTGTCAATTTACAGGACATAACGTCTATAGGTCTTACTATTGTTTATGTATAGGAAAAACAACCCTATGGATGCAGTTTTTCTTGATGTACAGGAGGACATGATATCTGTAACTGCCTAAAACACATAAAGTACATAGTAGTTTCTTTTTTCATTAGGCCATACGTAAATGAACGTATAAATGACCTTCTGGGCTACGATTATTTGGTATGTGATGCAATTAAGTTAAGTAGTATCATATATCAAATAATGACTATTTTATATCGACACTATGTAATTTATATCTCTATAAATTTGATAGATTTATTTTGGAGCGTACTTAGGTACCAAATATGTTTTATGCCTCTATTAGCAGTACTATTAAAATTCCGTAATCAAAGAAGAGATCATTCTAACTTCATTTTCGTTCACCTTTCAGTCGTTTTTATATCCTTTCGGCTATCCATCATATCCTCATAGTTTTGCAAATATAGTGTCTAATAGAGATTTCAGCTACTAAAGGGAAAGCAATAATATAAACAATTTAATAAAGGGGTGAGTTTTTTTTCGTGGATCATTCATATTATATTTACAAAATATTGAGTTTTAGACTGATGCGTGAAGTCCACCTTACCCGACTATTTATTTAACAGTGAATTTGAACATTTTAAATATTTATAAGAACTATTAATTTGAAATCAATTTAAACATTTAATTGAAATTATTCTATTTAATTCATAACAATAATTTTAATAGACAGAAATAATCTTAATAGACAGAAGGCTTTAAATAGGATTAATTTTGAGAATAAAGGTCATATTTTTTGCTTAAAATGGAATAAATTTTCTTGAGATTTGGAGACAATTATGCATCATGGAAATTCGTGTAACCGTTAATAATGGTATTGTTTAGGTTTATACTTTATATGAAATATTATAAAAATATTCTTATTACTTCCAAAGAAATAATTCACGTGATCCCGGAAGGGATGGAGGACACAAATGATAATTTTTAACGTGTTTTTCTTTTTGTTCGGGGTAATATTTAACCCTATTTTAAAACCGTCCTTTATGTTAAACTTCGTAACAAAAACTTTCGTGAAAATTGAGAGAGAAGTATCCAAAGTGCCCCAGTTAAAACTAGGGCAGTTTGGATACTAACGAGTAATTTATTTGAAAATATAACTCTCACCTCCCTTTGAATTTAGTCATCGATATTATCTTCAACTCGTTTTGGTCAAATTAAATTACGAAAGAAGGAGTGGTTTCCCTTTGCGCTGCGCGGTGACGAAATATTACTCTCCTCAATTAATATTCATGGGCGGCTGAATGCTGCGGCGGGTAACTGAAACTTTCAAAGTAACAAAAATTTTCCACTATCTGGAAAATTAAGTCTTTTAAATATTGATCTTAAACAAAGTAGATGTAATCCAATTCGACATACGGGTTTTAAAATAAATATATGCGAAATATTTGTTGGTAATTTTTGTTATTACTGCAAATAAATATGTAAACCGAGAAAATGTTGATTAAAGTCGAATGAGCAATGAAAAAATCTTTTGTTCGTTTAACCATGAAACAATTTCTAATTCTTTGAATTTCTTATTTGCATTATCGTTTATTCTTTCTGTTAGGTTTTACACCAAATCATTTAATTTCTGTCAAATTATTTGATGAAAAACTTAACAGAAACTTTAATATGGAATAGAAATAATATTTATATAGTTTGTTCTATAGCTAAGTATCTTTAGCAAACTTTGATATTTCTTGTGCCCTTAAGTAGAGTTATTGGAACTAGTGCGTATACTAAATCACGTACTGGGACGTTATAATTAATCAGAAATTTTCCTCAGTTAAAAAGGTAACGTTTACGGACTATATACTTCTTTTTTACAAAAAGATTCATCTATTTTATATAAAGATGACTACACACATCGCAAATAAATACCACTCTTTACCGATGACAAGCAAATGATGACTTGACGATGACAAGCATAAACAGAATCGTTGTGTCGATTTGTGCATAAAAGTACTGATTGATTCGCATATGCCTATCTTTATGTCTCTGTCGTATTGTTTATAGTTGGTATGATTAATACCGTTAGAAATAACTATTTCTAGGATAATTTTCACTTTCACTGTTTCCTATCCACTTGTTAGCATTTTGTTACATATGGTCCATTATACTTTGCTTAAGAAATTTGAGTTTAGCAAGACTCGCTTAGATTTAATGACATTTATAAATTTAACTTTTGTCATTTTTATTGAAATTTAAATATGTTTTTGAAACTCATTCATTACTTTTTCGTAAATTTTGTGTAGAATTGACCATATTAATTATTGTAAAAGTCACCAATACCATATAGCTACTTTATATTGGTCGTACTGCGAATATAATATTTTATCAATGAAATTTGCCATTGCCAAAATTATGCCACGTAAATATAGCAACATCAGTTCGTTTGTCATTTTTTGGTATATGTTTGATAATGTACCAAATGTGGAAAAAACAGAAAAATAAATGGTGTTTCGAGTCATCGATTTTACAAATATAGGTAATACGCTTTAAGAAAAAAAATTTTTTTACACGTCGTTAAATTGTCATGAGTATAAAATATTTTTTTTAATTTATTCCGTTGTCGACATAAATTATTTCAAGGGTTAAACGTCCTAATTTTTCGCACACCGAGCGTTGCGCGGCATCGCCAAAGTTAATGCGGTAAACACTTTATTCGGATACAAATATTGTCCGAGTATATTATTTTACAAAAATAAATATTGATAATACTTGAAATATTATATAAATTATATAATATATAATAATAATTAAAATATTTTGTTATTGAAGAATAAATTATTTTTAGTAATAAAGACCCAGAACAATAAAAATTATTTTCATTTTACATTTCCGAGGAGAATTCAAAAATAAATCTGGCAAATAAATCAAATAACGAACACTTTGCAGAAATATATGTGTAGAGACAACACACTTTTACTTTTGTTTTTTTTTTTTTTGGGATATTTTCAATTTACACCTTTCCGTTTATGTGATATGTTCACTCTTCATTACTTCTTCATTAATATTTTGCTTTCAAAATAAATAAATTTGATCTAAAATTTGATAAAAATTTTTATTTATATAACTAATTTAATTATAACTTCAATATTTTTACGGTCATTTTTTCTTCTCAGAAGGATTGAAAGCAAATCAAAAATTTTACAAAGTTGGAGTTTTTCATAGATAAAATAAGATTCCACCTGTACCAACAGTACTACGAGGAACAATGAAAATAATGGAGTCTATGCTTCTTTCTAGGACAGGTGTTTTATTTATTCAAGGGAGCCGTAACTCTATTTTCCTTGTGAAGAGGGGGGTGAAATCTCATAAAGAAGAATTTAAAATTATTTATTTCATAATATAGATAGTGTAAGTTTTCGGAGACTTTTTCAGTTTTCAAATCTGATTCGATTGAAGACTTTTTCAGTTTTCAAATCCGTGTTCGATTTTCTCAATAGATATTCTAAATGAAATTTTTAGAAAATATCAAAACGAATTTGAACACATTTTTATTTGTCAAATTTTGAAAATGATAATCATTTTCATTATTTAAACTGTCCAAAAAGAAATTGGGAGACAAGTGACCTTAGAAACGGTATTTACATAGTTAGGACTTTTGTGTTGTAAGAGGCAAATTTTTTTTTGTATAGACAAGGACAAAAATATATTCAAGGTCAATAATTGAAAGATCGAATGATTCAAAGATCAAAATTTTGATCTTTCTGGTGACCTCTTCTAGATATATATTTTATATTAAAAAACTTTTAAAATTTAGTAAGCCTTACTAAAGCAGATCCGAGAATAATTTCGTGTTACTTCACAGAACTGCTCTCATATTGCAATAAAAAATCAACCTCACAATTTGAGGAAAAAGGGGTTACGACATGACTTTAAACTGATGAGTGAAATGGTGGTTAAGTGGTTACCAAACTTATATTTATACTTTCCTTATTTAGGAGAAAAGTTCTAAAAAAATCGCTCAAGGAAACTGTTATATCCCAAATATTAGTGACAAAAGATTTATTATCATTAAAGGTTTATTATCGTTAAGGGTAATTTCTCTGAAGTTCGAAAAAATCCATTTCGACATCCTCTGAGTCAAGTATCACTCACAATTATTTTTAGGTATTTAATGTAATTGAAACATTACGCATTAGTTAGAAGCTAAATGTTATAGAACATGTATTTTGCAGGCTAAATTACTCTTGTATATCATTTATGATTACGATGCGAGTGTAGATTATAGAGAATAAAAAGTTCATCAAAAAAATTTTGTACTTTTATTATTGTCCAAAGTATTACTGGAACTTTATTTTCAGAGATTATGTGAAATAGTTTCTGAATTTTGATATTTCATACAATTAAAAAAGTTATTTCATTCTAATTGGATTCATTCTATAAATTTAATATTTGCCTTATTTTGTGCTTCGTAGTAAGTACAGCCTGATGCATTTTTGCAAAATGAACTTTTCTATTACAGTTTGCAAAAAGTATATATAAAATATATATTTTCCTACAGGTAGACTGTTCCATAACACGCTTACTGTAAAATTAATAAATGTTTTTTCAAATTAAAAATATTGCTTGAACTTAAACATTGATTTCCATATATCTAACTAAGACATGTTAGCATGTTACATAAGATCATGTTGTGACGCATGTATCGATATTGTCAAAATCTTGACAATATCGATACAAATGTCACAAGATCGATTTAATAATAACCCTGTCATGTAAGGATGTACACAGCACGTTACTAAATGTCGATAAGTCTAACAAACTAAATATAGACATACGCGTTATTGGTCGAAAATATAATCATTTGTTTATTCATGAGAAGTATCTGTGACGAAATATTTCTGTCACAGGTTTACACTTTTTATGAAATATTTTTGTCACAGGTTTACATTAATTTTATTATTTCTGTTTGAAACATGCACTTATAAAGTATATTCTTCTCTGTTATTAAAAAAAATAAATTATGGTTAAAATTAATTATGGTTAGCTCAGTGGTAGTGATATAAATGACTTGATAAGTCTCGTTTAAATATTGTTATTAGCAGGGTTACCATACGTTTTTTTCGTCTACAAAGGACATATGAGGAAAATGTACAATAAATACAGGAATTCATACTTTAAGACTGAACTGGAATCAAGGCATATTATGTTTATATTTTAATAAAATTTTTTATTAGTTTCTGTAATATAATTTAATTCACATAAATTATTATTTAGGTACTTTTTTAGTAAACATTGTTTTGTTTTTGTGCAACTTGGGTGGGTAGGGACGTAGAACGGTTCCTTTATGCCTTACATTACTCATCATTGATGGGCAAATACTCGCTGGCTTAATTTGTGCGTGTCGGTCGGTTTTATTGTTGTGCATGTTCGTAACGGACAATGTTACGATTTGAGGTAATGCGGAATAACCCGGAGTCCCGTCAGAACATTTAAAATATGATGAAAAATAGGAGGTATCCCAGCAAATAAGAAACTTCAAGTAACGCAAGTTACTAGCGACATATTTCCATATTTTACACATTGATATTAGATAATTTTATTAAGATGCTTAAAGAGTAAGAGAAGAAAAGTTCTCATTGATTAGATTATTCTCTTAATTTTTTGCCGGAGAGTTTCAATCGGCCACCCTTACAGTTCATTCTCAAAAAAAAACTTAGAAATTCCGTCACTTTCAAGCCTACAGATCGCTGCAGAATTAAAATTTTAGACTCAATTGTGAAATTTATAGGCTTGTGATAGACCTTCTGATTTTTATTTATTTTTAAAGGATATCACGTATGCTATGCAAATGTATAAATGGATAGCTTGCAGAGATAAACTTTTATATGGTCGAAAATATCAAACATTTTGCTATTACCTTCCAATTTGAGAACAATGCCTAAAAGAAAATCAATATACTTAAACGTGGTACAGTTACTTGGGAAGAAATCATTTAATAACAAAAGAGAAAGGCTGTTATCGCATTCGACGTTTATTTGTTCGCACGTGCTTTTCTTTCCAAAGCCTTGAAGCAGTTTGATAAGTGGCACCTGTCCTGTATTTGCGCTTAGTGCTTGAGTATATCTCTATTACACATCACAACACATTATATATTATATTTGTACGATACTTATATATTTTATTTCTAGACCACTATATTATGGTGTGTGAATATTTGGATACCGACTCTGTGTTACTTGAAATTCAACCAAGTATCTAGTGTTGCTAATAGTTTTCAGTGAATTAAAATTTCTTTTTGTGAGCAGATATTAATTACAAGAGTTTGAATACTTTGTCGTTAATTATACGAAAAGGCTGAATAAAATACTACAAGCGGTATCGCTAAATAAATATTTTTTTTAATCTTTTTAGCTCATCCTATCGAACATCTCGAATCCATTATTAATAAATTATATAGTTTAATGGTATTTTAATAGATATGACGTTATTCAAGTATAGTAAAGAAAATTCAATATTTGCTTTTGCAATTTGTGTTTATTGTTGTTAACGTGTTGTTTTTTCTGGTCTTATTACTTATCTTACTTTAATAGTAAAATCTAATGTTTTACTGAGTAAAACCATTGAAAAAAAAACTAAATGGAGTCTAATATTTGAGTTTCAAAATCAATAAATAAAATCCGTTATGAGAATGGCGTTCAATTAAATATACGCACGTGTTGTTTGTTTGATAAATGTCCGTATCCCGTATGTTGAAAATGTAATGTTCGTATATTGAAAAATAAATTCGTTCGCAGCCGCGTTGTAGATCAGCGTGTGGATTTGTGGGCGGATGCTTGTTATAGACATTGATAGAACATTTTGAAACCATTCTTAAAATCTTTATATATTTTGCTAAAAATGTTCATTAATATTTCAAGCTTTTGAGAAACATTTATGTGCAAAAAGTATTTCAACATATTCAGTGAAAGAAAAATTTGTTTTTTTTAAACATTTCTTTTATTTTCAAATATTACATGAAGCGGATTATATGGTGACTTTTAAAAATGACCGACATTTACAATAAAGTATAAAATGGTGACTTTTATAATATATGCCCGATATTTACAATAAAGTAATAAATTGGAAGTAAATTCTAGGGTTCCGTTTTTATACCTATCTTTTCACGCTTATATTTTTTTCTGCGTGAGATAAAGTAAGCAAAGATGACGAAATATGGAATTATAGACACAATTTTTTTTCTGTGTAATTTGGTGAATATTTCTAATTACAAATTTTTTTAAATATTTCTTTTATTTTCAAACATTACATGATACGGATTATAAGATGACTTTTTTAATATATGCCACATGGAAGTAAATTATAGGGTTCCATTTCTATACCTATCTTTTCATGCCTATATTTTTCTCTCCACGAGGTAAAGTGAGTAAAGATGACGAAAAAAACTTTTTGTGTAATTTAGTGAATATTGTTTTAATTACAAATTGTTTTAAATATTACGTTCATTGCTGTTTGTGTGCTTTAAAATATTAATTGTACATGAGAACTTTCTCAACTTTGGCGTATTCTCAAAATTCTAAATATCGACAGACTACTGCTCAACTTAACCAAACTGAACTTGCTAGGCTGGAACACTTTTTATATGACAGGTTTTGGCGTGCATAAAGAAACCTTGGAAACAATTACGTCACATATAGTTAGGGCATCGAAATTAACCTTAACAAGTTCTTCGTAATTTCTATTGTTTTGAATATTTTGCTATAAACTTTAACACCATTCGTTTTTATGGATTAATTGCGTCCTTAATTATCTGCTTAATTTTAATTGCCGGTTAATTAATTTCAGCGTCAGATATACAATCTTCCTCAATACGTTCAGCTTCAGCTGTGCAGTCGTCCGTAACGAGAATAATAATTTTATTTCATTTGCATAGTTAGTTAATTTATAACCTTCCCTTCGTTATTGTTTTCAAAAATGTTAACGTATTAATGGTTTTTTTAAGTTTGAAGAAACGTTATGCAAAGTTAAGGAAGTCATGGTTCTATATATGACGCATAATTAATTTTAATTAATATTTTGTTTGTTACCTCCTGTTGAACATATCATGCATAATGCCGTTACTAAAATAAACACCAGCGGGTCTTTCCAAATGAACCAAATTCGGAAATGAATTTATTTTAAAAAATATCATATGCAAAATACAAGTAAAAAAATTCATAAATATTTTAGAAAGAATTGTTAGCAAATAGTTATTTATTAGTAAAACTTAGGTTATTTCCAAAGTTTATTTCTTTACAAGTTATTTGGAGGTAATTCAATTCCATTGCAAATATTAGTTTGCACCAGATTTTTGCGAATACAACTGGTTTTTACTACTAACATATACCAAAACTATATATTTTTAATGTATTCCCTTAGTAATATACACTTAATGCATACCAAAATTCTGGATTTGTTTTCAAATTTTTAGCAAATTTTCAAACCAAGGAATAATTAGATTCATTTTTAAATTTCAGGAAATAACATTTTTAAATTGTTTTAATATTTTCATAAATTAAATTCTGCATCAAGATCAAAATAAATTTTTATTTATTATTGCAACCCTGCAAATTATACACAATTTGTTAGGTAAATGACCCATTCTGTAAACAAACTTATATTTTAGTAGAGAAGGAAATAAATTCACTGAAGTAAATATAATAAGCACTGTCTTAAGGTTTTCACGTATTTTTTCAAACATATATAAACCTTTAACGAAAAGTTGTTGAGATATACTATTTATATTATTTTGTGAGGTATGTACTTATGAAATTATTATAAGGCAATTACAATAGTACATATTATATCGTAAATTTACTGAAACATATTTAAAAAATAAAAATTTCTTTATTACATTTTAAATTTTCCCTCAAAAATATTTTGTCGTAAATATATATAAAAAATGTGAATTGACCAATAAAAATATAAAAAGGCACATTTAAAAAGAGGCGATACTTTAATAAATTTCCATTAGAGAGTTGAACGTGCCCTTAGTACAAATATTTTTCGCACGTGGATTTAACCATTAAATATAAACCCAGTCAATACTAGTTGTTATAAATACGTGTGGGGTGGCGATCGAATAGGAAACAGTTAAAATTTCGCATTCAAAATTCAGACTATGTTTGAATAAATAAATCGAAATACGCTTCTCATCTTCATGGGGGGCTCGTATCGCATTATGACTCTTAAGACAAAGCCATAAGAATTATTTTTCTATTTTAATTAAGAAATAAAATATCTTTATGCGAAAGTATCGATGTGGCGATATATATTGGCCTAGCGATTTTTTGCTGAAAATAGATCGTGTTTCAAATTATAAATCCTTTAAAGCAATTCCTTTGCAATTCATTTACGGATTCCATAAACATTAATAGAATATAATATCTTGAATGGTAATTGCTTGAAATAAGTCCCAAAAAAATAGTAATATTAAAAATAAGAAATAATTTCCAGTACTTGCTAATTACAAATATTAATAATATATGAAGGAAACCAGTGAACAATCAAAGAAAATAATACCCATTTGTAAATATCGAAGAATAACAACGGAAAACAGATATCGAGACAATAAAAACACCTATGATTTAAAAGGTGTTTTTATCCAAAATAATGAACTTGTTGGGTGGAATAAAAAATATATTTAACAATTTTGGATATGAATTTATATAAACAATAAAGTCTTGTAGGCAAAAATAAATACTATTTATTCTTTTAGCAGATAGGTAGCTTCTGTTGTGTCTGGGGTAACATATAGACTATTCTTTACTGCAGTCGATCAACTAAAAAAAGATATTGGATATATTTGACATTAATTTTGTAGAAATTCATTTTTCAACATTAAATGAAACTACGTGATGCAGTATTATTTCTAATTTATTTAAATTCTTTACCACGACCTATTTTTCTCTGTATTATAATATTTTCAGGTAGATAATTAACAATGATCTTTGCTAATTGCCATTACAACATTTTTAGGGGGACAATTAGAAAATATGTTTACTAATAGCCCACCTGAAGATGTTGTAATACAACGAAAGTCGTGGTAAAGAATTTAAATAAAGTAGAAATAATACTACATCACATAATATCATATAATTTTATGAAAAGAAGATATTGCAATTTGACGTTTTGATACAAGATGTACTTACTTTGAAAAAAATTACTTTTGTAAATATTATAATATGTAACGTTATGGGTATTAATTTCAAAGTCAAAATATTAATATTTTCTAAAGGTGGACATGCGAATGAAGTCCCAGACACAGCTAGTATATAATAATTTAAATATGTAATTACAAAATATGATAATTTTCAAACAAAGTTTTTTTATGCATAAAACATGATACATGCGATAAATTTTATGTTTTGCTTTTTTGTCATTAGTCTTTGAAATGGAGTAATTTAACCTTTATAATTTTCAATAACGAATAAAATTACTTCTATTACGTATTTTAATGTAAATTGTATAGTACCTCATTTAATACAATAAGAGGAAAACAAATAGACAACGGCTATAGTTCAATTATAGACTATAACTTTTATAATGCAGGTATAAGGCACATAATATAAAAGATATCAAGTAATAAGTACCATGTAATACCTAGTAATAAGTGAAACATTGGTTTCTTTGAATATGATGAAATGTTTTATGCATATAAATTTGTTCCCAAGTGCTGAAATATGTAAACGACTATTTTTGTGAAATCTGCGAGCTTTCATAATCCGAAGCTTTCGATTTGCAGTGTTTATGATAATAATGATGTGTTATCATAAACTAAGCAACACATGTCCACAGGTTGATATAAAAAAGAGAACAACAAATAAGAATACTACGGGCTACGGGTTCTTATAAAAACTAACAACATGTGCGTATACTTAATTCAGTTTCATTGTTAATGTGAAATAAATCTTGAATATTGCTACTAGTTGGTAATACAAAGAATACAAAGATTTTGAAAACTTTGACTTAAAATCGGAAATTAAATACCCGCATATCAGATTTAATTTCGTTTTCGTTTCCTTTTTTATATAACAAAACTTCAGATTTAAAATTATTATTACAGAAATATAAACAAGAAAAGCAGCAAAACAAAAGAATAATAACGAGAACAAAATAATATTGCCGAAAAAAAAACAATTCTCGAAATTTTATGTGTATTGAAATGTTATGGAATTTTGTATTTTATCAATAATGACTACGAGATATTCAAGAAAACGAGTTAGAAAGATTATAAAAATTATTTAAATAATGAAAAAATGGGAAACACATCCTAATATTTTAACCAACACTTACGTATATTTAACGTTGAAAACTTCACAATCTTGTAATTAATATTTGAGGCATCATTAAAGGAGAAATATAAATTATTTCTTCACATTTTACTGAAAATTATTTGCTGAAGCTACACTAGAAACCTGGTTGGTACTCTAGTAACACAGTATAGACATTCATATATTCACTCACCATAATATAACAACTTAAAATAATAAATATAATTAATATGGCAATAAAATATAATGTGTAGTGATGTGAAAAAGTAATGTACAGAAGTAGTTACACTAAAACAGAATAGCTGTCACTTATAAACCTCATTCAAGGCTTCTGAGAGGAAGGCACGTGTCAACAAATAGATATCGAATGTGATAGTAACTGTTCTAGTTTTGTTGTTAAGGTGATTTCTTCCCACATTTCTGCGACACGTTTAAGTGCTTCGATTTTCTTTTAGATTTTCTTCTGAAATTAGTTATAAAAATAAAGTATTTGATATTTTGATTGTCATATATACGTTTTTCTTTGGAAACTCGTTATGATATTATACCTTTTGAAAAGTCAAAAATGAAAAAAAACTTTCAAATTATCTGCTACGTTTGAATAAAGTAATCAAATTTTCTAATGTTATTTTCCAAGTCGTTCGAATTCATTATTTGAATACCTTATATTTTGATATTTGAACAAAATGTGGGAAATTTTATAATTTAATCCGTTATCATAATTTTTACAAAATTAAAGATTTTGTATTTAAATTTAATCACTAACCTAACAACTTTCAACATATAAAGGGCTATATCTATCTATCTACATAACTTTACTCGTAATGGCCCAAATAATGATCGTTTATCTGTGCAATATTTATGATATAGGTATTTTTTATGCAAAACTATAAGCAATTTTTTTTATATTAAAATATGATATGGAATACTATATCTCAAAAATTAATATTAAAAATGAACAAGTAAAAAAATAGCTTGGTCTTCTCAAAAAAATATAAAAAGTGGCAAAAACCTCGGATGTACTGATTCTTAAGATTTTGTGTTAATTGTTCTGCAATGTTTGCAGTATTATCGCATAGAGAGGGGAGCTATTATCATAAGTTTAGGAAAAATATCTAAGAAACAGAAGTGTAATATAGTTTTCTTTTACTAAATTACCGTTAAAAGGCCACGAATGTAATTAAAAAATTTTCATGAGACGGTTTAGAAACTGATTTAAATATAACCTTGAATTTTATTAGTCTTAGGATACTTACAGCTAATTTAATAAAGAGTGCAAGGAATCAGAAGAATTGTAAGCAGATAAATTAAGCATAGCATAAAATTTCAGGAAAGCACTCAATGTAATTATTATTTACAACGCATAAGAAATGTAGTGATAAATGTTATAGAAATTTCAAATAGTCGTTAAATTTCAAATAGTTAGAAAATTGATAATAAAATAATGAGTCATTATAAATTATGGTATTGCTGGTGAAGGTATTAAGATTTAGATTACATTTTAATTAAAAGGACATTAGCGAAAGGAAGTGGCTTTTTATACCAGATAAGAGAGAATTTATTTCTACACCAAATGTTTTTTTCTTCATATTAACAAATATCAATTAAGTTTCATTTTAAAAAATAACGAAAATATTTACGAAAATAACTTTCTCAAATATGTCATTATAAATGCTACGAAAACATTTTCTCCTGATATTAGAATTCTCATATATAATTGATTTTTAATCGACAAAAATAATTTGGTTCTTAATAATATTCACGACTGTAAAAATCACTACTTTTATTTTGAAATGCTAATATTATTTGTATAATGAAAATTGTATATTTTTCGTACAAAAATTGCAATTCATTATTAATAAAATTTATGTTCAAAATTAGTGAATATCCTTTTTATTTAAATATTATATAGTTAAAACTCCAACGAAATCCTTTCAAGTGTTCCTGCGTAATGAGTCCAAAAGTAAACACGTTCACATAAATATGGGAAAACACATCAAAAACAGTATTAATACTTCTGTTATTTTCGCTTAAATATATTTTTTGTAAATACTTTCAATGTACAGACACGCTAATTCCACAGCGTTATATTACATATAGAGCGTAATGTACGTAGTAATAAAATTTAAACAACGTAATACTGTACATGTCAAAGTAATTGAACTATATATTTTTAAATTTTAAACAATTTGGGGATGCAAGGTAAATTAATAACGAACCGAAAACGATGTCTACCTTCATGTATCTGCTCGCGTTCGGGTTGCTTACTCAAACCCCTCCCGCACAACTCCTTACACCACTTCTGGCCATGTTTATTTCACCTATATATGTCCAGGTCGAAAATGTTATTGCGCGAGTAAAGTACGCGTTTCGACATCCATTGAGTCACATAGATAAACCATAGATTTGAGTAATTACTACGCGTCGGGCCCTTTTTTTTTGTTATACTAATGTAATGTAAATTATACTAATGCAAGGTGATCTATTGAAAATATTTAATTCACATATCTTCTGATTCTATGAAATGATTCTGAAAAATAAAAACTGTATGTTACTTCAAGTCAACCGTTATTTTTTTTTAAAAGTCCGTTCGTACTAAGTTAGTAATTTTTAAGGCTCATACAAATAGGCAAAAATTCAAAAAACCATATTTTCCTATTCTCTCATTTTTATTGTGTCCATAAATATTGTTTAAAAATAAGCTTAAGTTATTTAGTTCCATAATTATTAAACTTATAGGACCTGATGAAAACGCCGCGTGAAAACTATCGAACAAATGACAATCACATCACGAAATAATGGAAAAATCTTTATTCATATTTACATTAAAAATTTTGCAAAAACAGAGGACAGCATTTAAAACGATTGATGTTTTATGCTCGCACTCGCACATTTAAATCGCACAATAATTAATAAGGAGTGGGAGGCAATAAAACAATTATTTCCAGTGAGTGGAGTAATGCTTACTGATTATTAATGGAATAGTTTAAATCTAAAATCATGCTAGTGAACATCTCTAATAACTAGTATAATGCCAATATAATTATTCATTTCGACAACTTTACATACATTTAAGTCTTGAATTATGCAATAAGAATGTAGTTTTAATCATCAAGCTAGCATATTTCCTGTTAATCTCAATAACATTGTGTAATACTTTCCATTTGACAATACCACAAGCACATTCAATTGTAGACAGCTTCAGCGCGACAAACGTCTTTTGTTAAATTGCATACTTTACATAACATGTCATTCATCGTAGAAAATTTAGTAGATCATTGCGAATTTGAAGCTGGCAATAATAAGTTCTCTCATTACTCGCGTCCTGAAGTAGTGAGTAGTCTCACATCATACAAAATAAGATTAACTTTATATCAATGTACCGCATGTTGCCTACATTGGACATACCAACGGATCAAATTTATTTGCTTCACTTTCACGGCGTTTGTCTTGCTAGCATTTAATGCCTTCCATGGCTCGTGGCGGAAAGCTAAGCAGTTCGCTGATAATCTCGGGCCAACAATAACACGACTCCACATACGAGCGCCGCGTAATTTCGTAGTATGTGCGTACTAAGATGATTTAGGATTTCTTGTAAATGCCGGCGACAAAATTTATCTTGGTTATCAGAGCGGACACAAAAGGATTAAAAAAATGATAAAACTCTATTTTCACTTTCAAACTCTATGACTATCAAGTAAGTTAAACTAAGGACCAATAACAAAATACGAAATTAAAGTAAAAAAAAAAATTGTAACAGATATTACACACCATCTCGTTTAGTGAAGTTTTGTTAATTTTGAAGTAATTGAAATATAACATTTGTTGTTTTATTCATTATTTATAATAATAATTATATGAAGAAAATTTGTCATATTTATCGTATTCTTAGAACTCTTTATATTTTGCTAATTCTATAATATTTTTAAACATCGTGTTCGTTATTTCGATAAAACTTTTTGGTTTCCCTCAAATTTTAGTTATTATTCGACGATTTTCATTTTCTTTCCAATGAGCTATCGTTTATCGTATTATTTGAAAGTGTGGTTTAAAAATATATTAAATTTATGTGAGCTATACTGGTCGACTGTTGTTGACGCGATCAATTTAATTTTACACCACTTTGGTAAAAGTTTGATTCGCATACATCTAGGTTGTCGTCTCGTATTCGGTCTCAACTTTTCATAAATTTTTGCACCCAAATAAATATTGACAGGAAATAAATTCACATTTCTTTACGTTTTCATAAATTACTCTCTGTATTAACGCCAAATTAAATTTTTCAATCCTTGTCGAAGCCCCAAAAAATTATATCCAATTTATTGCACGATAATATTCAATTTATTTCACGATTATATCCAGTTCATTGCGCGATATTATGGCACGATGGACTACTGACAAGTGCATATTTCGTATAATTGTGTTTTTGTTTTGTTCTCCGCAGGTCACTTGACAATTAATCAGTTTTTAGTATTTTTTTATAATTTAATGCCTGGTCCTATTGTAAGTTTGGTAACGGAAAACAAAATAAGGGTATGGTGTATTGTACATACCCTTATTTCGTTTTCCGTAATGTATTGAATATTCATTATAAATATCTAAGCAATGTTAAAATTACTGAACCTAATGGTCGCGTGAACAAATGCTTCTTTAATTTTTTCGTAATATTCAATTTAATGTATTTGTAACACGTTACAGGTGTGTAGAATCAGAATTACTAAGAATTTTCTTACACAACTTGAAAGCGATGGTAGATCAAGAAACAAATATATATCATAAGCATAAAAAATGTGCCAGAAACGAAAACATCAGTATGGAGTAATTTTCTTAAAACTTCGGATAATCTCTCATCCAAATGTATCAACTGCAATAAAATACTTAAAACTTTAGGGGGCTAAATAACAGGGCTTCATACTCATTTAAAATCAGCACATTCTATTGTTTTAAAGAATAATATTGATGCAACGTCAACAACCAACGACTTCTATTGCAATCACATCTTCTTTTACTACTACGGAAGATGAAACACCGAAGGTAAGTCCCAAAATTTACAAATTATTTTTAACTCTATTAGCTTACCAGAAATAGTTTCTTTTATGATGGCTGTAATGGTCTTCCATTCAGTTTTTTTATTACTTCAAAAGATTAAAGACGAATCCTGGCAAGATCTAGTTATCAATTGCCTGTATCGCCAAATTTGATCAAAAATATATTAATGAAGCACGGTGAAGCTATGAAATTAGCTCTAACAAATAGACTTAAGAAACTGACAACCGAAGGATTCAAAGTGTCTGTGACTCTACACGAATGGATTAGTTTGAGTAATCGACGGCTTATGAAGGAATGTCCATAGTCCGATGTTGGTCAATCATCAATCTCGGCCTCATAAGAGTTATTGGCAGTATGTCGACCAGAACTTTGATTGCTAGCATTCGATTTATGTTTAAAAGATGACGTAGTCTCGACCACAACTTATGATGCCTCTGTAATTATAGCATTTAGCCGCGATGCAGCTCTTTTCCGCCCACAATATCTAGCTCATGGTATAAGCTGGCAATACTAGATATCTTGTATAAAAAGGAAGAAAGCCCTCAAGCTCAAAATAAATGAAACAACAGACGATGACGATAAAAGCAACGACGTTTTTCATATTACTGTGAGAACTAAGCAAAGCACGAATTTATTTTCAAAGAATTAATAGAAAAAGTCCGTAAAATTGTGAAACTCTTTCGGAAGTCACTATAAAAATATGTAAAAGAGAAAATGTTAATTTAATTTAAAAAGAAAGTTAATTTAATTTTAGATTGTAGAATACGATGGAATAGTTTAGCAGATATGTTGGAGAGAATTGTAAAGCTTAAAATTCAGATTGAGAAGGCGCTGATAGATTTAAAAATGAATCTAGCATTATCTGAAAATGAATTCAAACAGCTGGCTGATCTAAGCAGAATATTTGAAATTCTAAAAGCTACTGTCAAAGAATTAGGGAAAAGAAATTCTAACTTAAAAATAAGTTTTGATGCGACTTTGTTGTTTATATTAAAAAATTAGAAGGTATGCAACATGAGTCAGTTGCTCGTGAACTTGTCACTTCTTTGAAATGTAGGATGTTGGAACGAAGGTTGTTGGTTGCCTTGACATTAAATTATCTGAATAATCCGAAAGCTTTTTTGATTCGGCGAATGAATGCCCTAGCGTTTTTTTAAGGCCAGATTGCAACGAGATGAGAAAACAGATTTAGGATGTAAACAAGATCGGTAACAATTTCGATTCTGAGTCCACATATGATGCAGATGAAGACAAGCATGACGTTTGACCTTCAGTGACGCTGGAGAAACAATTAAAAATGACGGTTAAAAAGCAATTGGAAATTCAAGATAATTTATGAAGAGCGCCCCGGGCAGATATTGATACTTAAATTAATTAAAATAGTTTAATTACTAATAATTTAATTAAAATAGAAACGGCTCTTTACGAAAACGATGGTTCTAGAGGGAAATATCTTGATTTGGCATACAGCAACTTAAAAAGTATTCCTCCAACTAATGCAAAATCAGAGAGGATTTTCTCTTCATCTTGTTACTTGTGTAATCATTTGCGACAGTTCAATGAAACTGCGGTATCGTTGTATTACAACATCTTCAGGTGGGCTATTAGCAAAGAATCTTTGCTAATAGCCCACCTGAAGATGTTATAATACAACGAAATCTAGGTCGTGGTAAAGAACTTAAAGAAAGTAGAAATAACACTACATCACGTAGTTTGATTTAATTGTGAATAATTAATTTCTACAAAATTAACGCCAAATATATTTAATAATCATTTGCGCTCAAGATTGAGTGACAAAAGTTTAACCACGTTATTGATTTTACGATCTCATTAACTATCTCAAACAAAGATAAAATGTATCTTATACCTTACAGATTTAATAGTTTTACTAAGAAAATTATATTATAATTTAAATTTTCATATGAAGATTATGTAAAAAAGTTTTATAAGAAACTCAGTCAGCGGTCAGGAGAGAAACAAATATTTAATTGTGTACTTTTGTTTTATTTAAGATGAGTTTAGCGGTGTTAATCGTAAAAGTAAATTTTACATTTTTTTAGAGTTGATTAGAAGTGACAATTTTTTTTTTTATTTGATTAGAAATTTTATTCTAGTCAAAGAAAATGTTCGAATCTAATGTTATTAAAAATATTAAAAGGGAGTACTCTCCTGATTTTTGTAATAAATAATTAATGTGGTTACTGACTGAAATCGATTTAAATTGATTTTTATATTATTGCTTATATATATGTTTTCGTTAACGACTATTTTGATTTCGATTTCAGAAGTCTTAGATTGATTTAGTATTATTATGCAAAATACTTTACTTTTTGAACATTTGTTTTAATTAAAACTTGTTTGTATCTGGAACAAATTCTCCTTTGTTATTTCTCTGAAATCCCTCAACTAACCACTAAATTGTCATAAAAAGTCGCTACTTAATTACCAACGTAATTTATATATATATATATATATATATATATATATATATATATATATATATGTATATATATATATATATATTTATTTATTTATATATATATATATACATATATATATATATACATATATATATATATATATATATATATATATATATATATACATATATATATATATATATATATATACCTTCAACTTCCGGAAATATTGAAAATACCGGGATATGGGAATTTATCTTAGGTCAGTACCGAAAATACTGATATTAAAGCAATGGTTCGGTATAGCAACCTCCTAGTAAATCTTATAAAAACTCTTTTAAAGGTACCAAATCTCTTTTCAAATATGTATACCCGTATTACGACAAGCTTATACGCAATTTATTTCTTTCATTTATTTAACTACATAATTATGAAATTATTATAAAACTGTAATAGCAGTACGTAAAGTATCATAAACTTATATATACAGTACAGTAAAAGTAATGTTCTCTGAAATTGATTTTGTTTTTAACCTATAAAAACATGACGTATACGACAATAAAGCGTATTTAAAAAATAAAGAAGTGTTTTAATATACAACAACTGCATAGTTCAATGTGGACTTTACATAAAATAAATACTCATATAAGAATACGATTGGCATAATTTTACTCTCGCTATTAATTCACAGATTCCATAAGCATTTCATCTCTCGTACTAAATCCCGACAAATGGCCTTTTAAGCCGTGCCTTACTCCAATATCTCCCTTGAATTGTGGATAATAATTTTTTTCGGATGCCTCCATTTTATTTCATCCGTCGATTGATTGCTTGTTTTTAGCAGACACAATAAGTTTTCTTTTTTGTTAGTATACAACAATTTTCCTACATTCAGGAAGTAAAAACGCGCTTCCAGCTAATCTCGATTGCAACTGTTTAATAAGAAAAGATTCAATTTGCACAACGATCACTTTTAATCACGAAGTGATTAGAAGCGCATAGTTCTAATAACTTACAAACGTATTTGTAATTTTCAATACTATTCTTTAATCAACTGTTTCAAAAAAATTAAAATTATATTTAATATCAATATTGAAAAATGAACGTTCTTTTCGAGGAAATAACGTGCCACGTTATGTTTCACTTCCCTTCCCCATGTAATAATATTTGTAAGAAATATGTATTAAAGGTTAATAAATTATCAATCAAAATATTTATTTGTAAAAATCCGAGGAAGGATATTAGTATAGTTTATATGACCATGGGTTTTTGTTATAGGCTGTTCTTTTATTAATTATAAGAAGTCAAACTTGGTGAGGGGGAAAAGGGTAAAGTTTCGAAGTTGATTTGGTAAGGTTTGGAAGGGTACTTTAAAAATTATGGATAATGTATGAATCAGAAATGATTTTATCTTTAGTGTTGATGTCTTGAGGCTAGTGTACATACCATTAGAAAATGTAAGGTTGTGAGGTTTATCAGACAGAATATATATACATTAAACAAGATTTAAGATTTCATTAAGGTGATAATTAAACATACAGATTAATAAAAAGGAGAATATATCATTTTGAAGTTTAAATTCTGAGCATTGAAATGTGTATTAACCAAGTTGTGAATGTTTTTTGAAAAGACAAAATGTTAATTGAAAATCAATCATAATTTGGAGCTTTTAGTCTTTATCTATTTACCTTAACTTTATGACATATTGATTTTGATCTGACGGCAATCATCATTTTCATATAGGGATTTCTCAATATTTAGTACATCGTTTGAAGAATCTCGATGAAAATGTTTTCATTTAAATTGTAATTTTTGCAGTAATATTTTTGGCGATATAATTATGGTTATATGATCTGTGAATTTAATGTTAGTTACAATTGGAACAATTTATAAATATACAGTATATAAATATATTTGTGTGTACTGATCATCAAAATTGGACCCAGTTTGGATATTAACCCGTTTTTAGGATTCCATGCCTCAAAAGGAAAAACGGAACCCTTATAAAATCAACCACTTTTCTGATTATCTGTGACAGCAGTTTTTTTTATTTTTGGAAATTTGGCATAGTAATAAAAAAATTAATCTGCACATAGTTTAATAGCAGCAATCAAAAACATTTATATGTAAATTTTAGCAGGGGCCAAAATCATGCGAAAAGGGTATTTTCAAGGGTCTCAAGAACATTTTTCTGCTAATTTTCAGCAGTAAATTTTAAGAAATATACTGAAAAATATTCAAGGTAATATATTTCTCTCCCCCCTTCCCTATTTCTGAAACTATTCAACCTAAAATTATAACAAAATATGGATTTAAAGAAGTTTACGCAAAGGAGAAAATACCTTAATCTTGTCCTTTTTTGTTCTATAAAAATTATACCCGTAAATAGTTAATAAAAATAACATAGGCCCTAAATGTTTGTAAGTGCCAAAATGTGTGCGGAATTTTCATAGTCGAAAGTCTACTCTTGTTGACAGGTTTTTTTAAAATATCTTTATAATATA
Source organism: Druceiella hillmani (assembly GCA_039881145.1). Lineage (NCBI taxonomy): Eukaryota > Metazoa > Arthropoda > Insecta > Lepidoptera > Hepialidae > Druceiella > Druceiella hillmani. The sequence continues at coordinate 5,347,231 of JAYKKI010000100.1, forward strand.
CAAGTAAAATGAGATTATTTATTGCTATTTTATACAAGGAACCAATTTCATAGCAGCATTTTATATGACCCACCAGTTTACTGGCAGCATTTATACAACCTACCATTTTAATAACAGCATTTTACATGTCCTACCAATTTATTTATTTGACCTATCAATATAATGGCAACATTTTACTCAACCTGCCAATTTAATAGTATTATTTTAGGACCCTTTTAGTCTTTCTCTTTTTTCTAAAATGAAATTTTAACTTTAACATGATATTTTAGTTTAAAAATAATCTAATACGTCGAGTATTTCACAAAGTCTATATGACGGTTCGTGTAAATAAAACTGCTGGCCCATATTCTAATTACAATTTTCCACATAATGAAACAAAGGTATTTCTACATATTCACTCAGGAAAAAATAAACGTCCAAACTTTTCATTGTCGTACTGGGTCACACTGTGTTCTGATCCTTTCATTACATTAATATTAATGTAATGAAAGGATCAGAATTACTTTGTGTATGTCAACGTGCCGAATATACGATTTTTCTTATAGAAAGAAAAATCATATATTCGGCACGTTGATTTACAAAGCCAATCAGATAAAAATACGTAGTTAAAACAATCATATGAATACTAACAGTTACTGTAACGTCGTCGCGTATACGGCTAGTGTATCTAGTTACAAACTCAAACTCAAGTTTGTTTATTTAATGTAGGACACGAAGTACCGTTTGTTGCCAGTAACGTAGCAATTCAATTAAATGGTGACTGATAGAAAATAATGATTCGAATAGCGAAACTGTTACGTGATCTCAGTATATTGCACGATTTGGAGTCATGTGCCTTACAAAAAGGTAATTTAGGTTAACTGCTCATCTTCTAGTGCCTTTTGTAGATTGTTAAAGTACACAATGATTATTAATTGTGCTAAATGTCATTACTATATTGTCTTTAATAGATATTTACTCTTAGAATGATTACTATATTCATGGAAAAACCAAGTGTTTTGTTTCCTATGTACCTTATGTTTTTCCTAAAATTATAATCAATAGGTACCTTTTGCTCGTCGCTCGTTGTAGAACCCATCCTCTAACGAGGAATCTCACAGTCTCATGTAACTAACACATTAAAATGGGCTGACTATCCCCATGTCTATTTTCCTTAACGGTTTTTGTACAACTGATGTGGTGCGCACAAGATAATGTTTACCTGTGTGGGTGAGTGAATGAATGTGTGAATGTTGACTCAATAAAACGTATGCACTACGGCACTTCATTATTAAAGCACGTTTTTTTTTATCAGAAATATGATGCTATATGCTCGCGACCAAAATCTTTAGATTTAAAGATCATTTTTTTATTTGTTAGTTCATATTTTTATTTATGTTTTAGTTCATATTATCAAAAGCGTGTTTATTTAGTTTATTGAAACATAAATTTTATTAAATGTGGATGCAAATTTGGATTTAACCCGTACTTGAAATTCTACTTCGTTAAAATAATTTATCATTGTTGAATGAATTATACATGAATTCATTATACTAATTCAAAATTATATCATCCAAAAATTTTAATAATTCTTCGAAATCTGCACGATTTACTTTATCTTCTGCATCATTCATTCTTCAAAATTTAATAAAATATTTTTACGCATTCGACTAAATGAAGAAAGTCGTAATACTTTTAGTCAGAAATTATAACATTATAACGTTTCATTTAGTAGTAGTTTATTTCCCGGTTGGGATTATTAAGTGCATTTAAAAGAGATTTACACTTTTCTGTTACTATTTCAAAAACCAGAGTTTATTTCATAAAATTTATAAATATTTATACAAAGGAGTATTAGACTCTTGAATACTGGTTTACATTTTAAGTAACTATGTATTCATTGAATTTCATTTTGTGAATATAAAATGGACAGCATTATTATTATTAAGTAACACATAATAATGAATAAATATATTGTGTAATTTCTATAGTTTTTTTTCTTGTATACGTATAAGAGTTATTTGTTAGTGGGCCAAAAGATGGTGTTAAGTTCTCCTAAACCATTGCAATGAATGAATTGTTTCTATCGTTTGCAGTTTAAAAACATAACGCAATATTTTTTCCTACATTTTCAACAGAATAATATACGTGACGAATATTTTGTCGATAATGATGATTACTGATATTTATATACATATATATATATATATATATATATATATATATATATATATATATATATATATCCAAATTTGATTCTATTGTTTACTACGAACTGTTACGTAATATCTTTGGCATTAACTTGTTTATAAATTATCGACTTATGTATTGGGCAATTGAACTGCAAAATTAATTATTTCAGTAATTTATATGTAAAGTGCAGTTTACATACATGCAACTAGGATAAAATTGATCGGTTATTATATAGAAATTATATAATTTTCAGTAAATAGCCTAAATAAAATTATTAAACTTTAAAAAAATACCACTTCGGTTAGTCGTATTTAGTAACCCAATGTGCTTATTTAGAATCTGCAGCAGCCCTGAGTAAAAATCATTGCTTCATTCATCTCTGATGATAAATTATTTTCTGTCTAAAGCCTGTGCTATCCTTAGGGAGATGGAGTACCTTAGTGACGAAGTTATATCATTCGTTATCCGGATCATTTTCATCTTAAATTTATTCGGGTTTGTGGAAAAATTTATGTGAATATTGTACAAATTGGTTCATTCAAATTTCGACAATGATTGATTTAGTACTTGATTATTAGCGGAGAAAAATAATGCTCAAGGCGAGCTGATGATTCTTTCGCATTTCTATCGATATATATAAGGTACATAGTTACTTGGCATTTAGTATTAAAAATATGATTTTTCGGAAATGATATATTAGAAAACCATATTGTAAATTATTTTCATTGAAAGAAAGATCTTTGCCAATATCCCACCTGAAGATGTATTAATACAACGAAACCTAGGTCGTGGTTAAAGAAATTTAAAGAAAGTAGAAATAATGCTACATCACGTAGTTTCATTTAATTGTATATAAATATTGCTAGATAAAATTAAACATTAATTTTACTGCTTCAGATAAATAAAACAATATGGATGTATAAATAATCAACCTTGTGTCTCTTAGGTAATTAAGAATAAACTTTATATAACCATACAACAATAAATCTCTGAAATTAGCTTTAAATTGAACTAACTATAGATTTAAAATTAATAAATGTCGAGATAGAGTTTCGTCTGCCTTTTCCGTATTTTAAGTTCAATGGTTAATTTAAATCAAAATTAACAAACTTGACCAAAGAAGTATAATAAAAAGCTGAGAATATACTTAAAGGATAAATTTCTGGAGAAGCTTTAGTAAAAATTCTATAAGTACACTCTCTTCTTATAACTAAAAAGTCACTATTATGAGCCAGTCATATTAGACTTACGAGTACACTCATAATAATAATTACTACTGATCAAATGGATAGTAACATCATACTTTTTTACACAGAACACTTACAAGTAAAAAAATGTATTTATAAATTTTCTGGGTAAGAAAAATATGACAAAACGTTTGGTAATATTCACTCATTCTACAATGATTATTAAAAATACTATTAAAATGATTATATTAGCAAAAAAACTTATTAAAATATACAAATTAATTGAATGTCCTCCAGTACATTTCTGTAACAGGATTCAACGTAAGGAGTTGGTGTGACACATTTATTAATGAGTTCCTGGAAGTTCTTTTTTTTTGATTCGGTCGATGATATTTTCTGTGTGTATGTTTTGGTCAAGCCAGTAAAGAGTGTAAAATAATTTTTATTCTTCGATTTATCTTGGGATTTTTGAACCGTATTGGATTTTTGTATAGTTGAAAATGGTCTTCCTTCTTCCGTAAATGCACGTATAACCGACCTGCTCGACTACGATTATTTGATATATGATTCTATCATGTTGCTAATAAGGCCTTTAGTTTCATATCGACACAATATAATTTCCATCTCTATTAATTTGATAGTTTCGTTTTGGAAGATACTTTACTACCATATATATATATATATATATATATATATATATATATATATATATATATATATGTACTATATATATGTATATATTATGATCATTAAAACACATACCGTTCTAACTTCGTCCCGAGCCCGTCTGCCTTTCCGTATTTTTTTCAACCCTCTCATCCACCTATCACAGTCTTATATCTTTAGATTTATATGCATGAAATTATGTGCATAGAAGCGACTAATAGAGATTTCAGTTACTAAATTAGAAAATATATATATTGATTTTATCAACATCAACAATTGAATTTATTACCCTCACTAAAATACTGGTACATTGTATAACTCTCGAAAATATAATAAAACCTACACTGCAAGGGCGCCTGCAATAAACTCACTAACATAAGCAATGGAAAAATCCGCACAAACCAGGCTTCCGCTATTGTGTTTGAAACATATAAATGCTGGTGGTTGTTCCTAAGAGTTAATCTTTGCTAATATCCCACCTGAAGATGTTGTAATACAACGAAACCTAGGCTGTGGTAAAGAAATTAAAGATAGTAGAAATAATACTACATCACGTAGTTTCATTTAATTGTGAATATATCTAAAAGAAAATCGAAATCCTTAAACGTGTTACACTACCGTGGGAAAAAATCCTTCTAGCAACAAAACTAAAACAACTGTTATTCGCATTCGACATTTATTTTTACGCACGTGTTTTTCTTTCTGAAGCCTTGAATCAGGTTGATAAGCGGCATCTATCCTGTGTTTGCACCCAGCGCTTCTATTCATCTCCTTTAAACATCACAACATATTATGTATTATGTTTGTACACTACATATATTTTATTTATGAGCTGTTTTATTATCGTGTGGGAATATCAGGATACCTGCACTGCGTTACTTGGAATATAATCCGGTTTTAGTGTGGTTTTCGCAAATATATTTCAGGTAAATGTAAAGAATTAGAATTTTTTTACATTCGATAAAGTTTTAAGCTATCAATTACAAGAGTATAAAATCCTAAGTGTTAGTTATACGAAAGCGTAGATTAAAATATAACAATCCGTTTCAGTAAATAAATAAATTTAGTAAGCTTTCTAGCTCATTTTATCGAACATTTTAAATGCATTATTAATAATATATACAACTTCATAACATTTTTTGTTTCTACATAGTTTGTTTTTATAAATGATTTTTCTTTATTATTTTATTGTTTTTCCGCTCATACCACTTCTCTATCTTTAAAAATAATTTGAAATCTAACATTTTATTTTATAAAAAAAAATAAAAAAACGAAATGGAATCTAATATTTGAGTACTTAATTCCGGTTTACAAGTTTTACGTTTTAAAAACCAACGAATAAAACTCTTGAATGAGTTCAGAGTAGTAGCAACAATAATTTTTTTGTTGATTCCGCAATAAGATTGGCGCTCAATTAAATGTAACCAAGTGTTGTTTGTTGTTTGTTGTTTGTTTGTAAGTGCCCGTAGCCTGCAATGCTCGCACATGTCGCAGCTGGATCGTAGATTGCCATATAGACTTATAGTTGAATGTCTGTTTTAGACCGCATTAGGTTACTATTATTTTAAGAACATTGCAACTTGAAAGCATTCATGAAATCTTCGCATATTTCGCAAAAAAAATGTTACTCATATTTCGGCTCTTGCGATTAAATATACGTGCATAAAACATTCCAAAATACTCAATGCAAGAAAAATGTCGTTTTCTAAATATTTCTTTTATTTCTAAATATTAAATGATAAATATTTTTAAACAATTTTTATATTATGTGCCTCATACTTACAATATGAAAGTAGTGAATCGGAACTAAATTTTATGGTACAAAAAATTTCTATAACTATCTTTCTTTTCACAAATATATTTTTTTCCCACAAATATATTTTTTCACAAATATATTTTTTCCCCATTTTACCAAAATAAGATACCGAAATATTGGAAACAAAGTGAAAAAAATTTACATCGTTTGCATTAAATGCTATGTCACATTTATTGTTTCCTAAATATTTAAACTTCTAACCTTTAATAACAATTTCATATATAATATTTTATTGTATAAAAACATTTTAAAAAAGAAAAAAAACAAGTTTCAAAACCAATAAATAAAAGAGTGAGGGTTTTATTTACTGTTTTTTTTCGTAGCAGCGTCGTAGATAACTGTTTGGACTTATGGGCGGGTGCCTGTTAAAAATCTCTATATATTGCTATTATATTAAGTACGTCGCAAGTTGAATGTATCCATGATTCAGAAAATTGAGAATTTTACTAATTTGTGTTATTCTTAAAATTCCCAATTTTTGCTAATTCCCTAGCGCTTTTTATTATTGGTATGCTCGATGTACTAATTTTACATTTGTAACAATGATTTAAAAATGTACTAGGATTACTATGGACTGTATTCGTTGACTGGTGTTGATGCGACCCAGAAATGAAACAGCGATTTCTGTGTAGAATTTTGTCTGTTTATTTGCCTTCTTGCCGTTGGCAATCTGTTTCTGAACTAAATTTCCTAGGTTTTTGGCTCATTCAAATCGAATCGAATCATTAATTTGTGTGTTACTTGCAGAGATACAGTCGTCTTCTAGATTCAGTTCGGTGGCATCAAGGGTGCTATGAGCCGTAATAAGCATAATTTTTTATCAGTTTTATAGTTAACGTTTACCTTCTCTGCGTTGCTGTTTTAAAAATTTGAATGTGTGAGGGGTTTCTTTTGTTTGAATCCGTATTATGCTAAATTAAGGAAGCCATGGTTCAATGTATAGTGCCTAATTAATTATAATCTGTATACTGCTCGTCATCTACTTTTTATTACTTCTTCTTTTAAAACAAAACAAATATTGAAATCAATTAATTTGATCAAAATATTTCAATTAAAATACGATTAAAATACATCAGTGAACATTTTAGAAATAATTGTTAATTATCACTTATTTATTGGTAAAACTTAGATTATTTACTTTAAGGTATTTTCGATATTTTAGGTGATTAACTTTATAACATATTGATCTTGAGCTGAAGACAATTTTATCAAGTGGGGATTTCTCAATATTTATAATGTTGTGTGGGAAAACTTTATAAGCATATTTTCCTTTTGAAGCTGCCATTTTTTCAATTATATTTTTGCCGTTGTAATTATGGTTATATTATCTGCATATTTAATATTAATTTCAATTGAAGTAATTTTTAAGCATACAGCATATAAAATATATATCTGTACTGATGATCCAAATTTGATGCAGTTTTTATATTTAGCCATTTTAAGTATTTCATGCTTCAAAAATAAAAACGAAACCCTTATAAAATCACTCACGTATCTGTCCATCTGTAGGTTATAGCGGTTTTTCTCAGAAACCTATTGACGTAGACTAGAAACTTGGTGTAGTAATAAAATGTACATATCTTAATAGTAACATTGAAAAACATTTATGCCGAAATTTTGGAAGAGAGAGAAATCGTACTAAATGGATAGTTATGAGGGACTCAAAAACATTTTGTTCATAATCTTCAGGAGTATATTTTCAGAGATATATTGAAAAATATACAAAAGAAAAATAAGCTATTCCATTATTTCCGAAGTTACCCAATTTAGAATTTAAAAAAAAAGTATTTTAAAACATAAGCAAAAGTTTTAGAACATCTGTAGCGATTATCTAAATCTTATAATTTTTCCAATTTGTACAACATTTTTCCTTGTGTGAAAGACACAGCAGTCAATATCTTTGATTTAATAGAAATATAATGTAACCTTAAATGTTTATAAGTGCTTAAGTAAGCGTGGAACCCTCAGAGCGCGATTTCTATACTTAAAAACAATTTTCCTAATCCAGAAACAAAATGAGATTGTTTATTGTTTTTTGACCTAATGTTTCATAAACTGTTTATACAGTTTATGAAACATTAGGTCAACTTGTTGTCAAGTGATTGAGTAAAAACTCGGGCAAATACGATTTTTATAATACGGTTCTCGATATCAGTTGTCGTAAATGTAAGTCGAGGACACCCCACTTTTTTACATTGAATTTATTTTCTAACCAATCACTTTATTCTTATTTTCAATTCCTAAAAAGATAATAAGTTATGCCGAATTAGGAGACATCCTTTTGTACCTGAGCAAAGTCTTTACATTTAAGGATTGCTTTTTAATTTTTAATTCATGTTGCCATAAAAGCCTATTCTTCACTTTTTTCAACTATAATTTTATTATTTATATGGAGTCTATAAATGCCAACTGTAAATCCATGGGTTTTGGTTTCATATTACCAGAGAGTGTTTAGCTAAAATAATGAAGAAATTGCCAGCAATATACTTGTTTCTCATTAAATGTTTCCACAGCAATTACATTTTAGTTTAATTCCACGTATTATTAAGAAAATACTACGCATGTCTTTCTCGTAGTATCAAAAACATCTTTATCTTTATTTTTTTGAATCCGAACAACATTAACATTTTATATAAACAGGGTCATATTTATGAGTAATTACCAAATATTAGTAATTTGTCATGTTATACTTATCGTTAATTTTGTAACCAAAGTAATATTTAATTTGAATTTTCATAAAAAAAAAAACAAAAAAAATCCTACTCGAAAATAAATTATACATAATATTTATTTTAATGGGGTTATGTAAGAAGTATTTAAAATAATGAAAACCTATTTACCTATAATAGCAAGATCTTATCATAGATAGTAATTTACGTGGTGTTATTAAATCTATTTTATAGTTAATTAAGCAAAAAATTATGTCGACTCAAGTAAATAACATAAAAATGTAATTACCACTCTAGAGCCTAGATCTTTCCATAATAGCCTCTATTTCAGTATCTAATTTCTGAGTTTAGTCTAACCCTAATCGAATATTTAAATCAATAAATGGGGAAAGCACATGTGCTTCAACATGATAAATTTACATAACTTGTCGTATAGAAAGCCTGGGGTGCGTGGGGTGGGCAGTTGGCGTGTATTTCCTAGGGCGGCAAAATTTAATTGAAATATTTATTTACCACTCTAACTTTAGCAAATAAGCTTTCTATTGCAGGAAAAACTGAGTGAATTGAGTGGTGGAAAAAATAAAATACAATTGAGAATTTTCTGATGAACATTAATTACATGAGATGTTGTGGTGTAATTTTTTTGTATGCCACAACATCTCATGTATCTTTATTTTATTTTTAAACATTTGCAAGAATGCTTTTAAATTGATGATAATGTGTATATAAAAATAGTCAGTTCGGTATACCAAAAATAACCTGTTTATTTTTTTAAAGGAATAATAAATAATTTTTATTTAAATTAACTCGAAAAGTTTGAATCTATATAAACATGTAAATATTCTTTAGGTCGATTTAACAGAAAGTTAAATAAAATATTGCATAGGCGGTTACTTCACAATATTCATCAGTTAATTTAATTTAGTAAAATTTATTTTAAATTTATGAAGTACTCGTATATTTTAAGTATATATTAGGTTTCAAACGTTAAAAGGAGAAACGGAACTCTTATAAGATGCCACACATACATGTATATCGTAGCAGTTTTTCCTTCTTCTCAAAAAAAACTTGATACAGAAAACTTGGCACAGTAATTGAGCACTTTACACGACGTATGTGTCAAATACTAAGACTAAAAAGTATTTACATCGAAATTCCGGGAAGATTAGAGGATGAAGGGGGGGGGGCATTCTATTTTTTTTCAAATTCATTATATAACTTGGGATCTATCACATGAAAATCCCAGTTATAACATAAATTCACCTCTTCATTTCCGAACCAATTGAGTTTAAAATTGTAAAAAAGAGATTTCGGAAGTCTACGCAAAGTTGTAGTAAAAAAAACGATGATTTTAATGTCATATATTTTGAGATATTTATAATAATTTCTCCCCTAATTAATTAGATTAGGTATTATTAAAAACCTAGCTTCAATTGTTATGATCGTAGAAAATACTATTAAGTTTAAAGACTTGTGCGAATCATATATAGTATAAAGTATACATACTTTGTAGTTCTGTGTGTGAAATAAAATAAACTTCTGAATTGTCAATTAGACGAAGCGAAAGTAGTAAAGCATTAGCAGAGTTAGTGAAATTGAACCTAACTTTAAGTTAAATTCGGAAAAATAAAATGGGAGTTAACTAATATTGTGCTCGGATTTAAATGGGCTGTCTGTCAATATCGAAACTCTTCGCGTCCGTTGCGGCTTTTTTCTTTACGTATGTCACTGTGACGCAGGTAAATTGAATTTTGTTGGTCTTGACATTCGAATCTATTTCCGTTCGTGAATCGACTCCTTATTGGACTTTAATTTAAAATAAGAGGAAGTCTATTTTTAAATTTATGTGGCTTTTTGTCTCTTTCTGCTTAATCGAAGAGATACATGTTTGATTTCAATTAGTGAACATACCCGTATATAATATTTGTTTATTCAGAAGCTCATTATTATATAAAATATTTTAAAAAGTTATATCCGAACATGAATCACATCCTGATAAAATAATAAAAGACATCGTCATTAAGATTAGCCATCTTCCGCCTAATGACGCGCCCGGATTCAGACGCGATTCAAATGATTTATTTCCGGAGATGTCCGAACCGCTAACTTATCTTTTTCCTTACGAGGACCATGTCGGTCAGTCGTTTGTAATTGAGATAAAATGACGGAATAACTTACTTTATTATGATGGACTTGTTTTACTTCAGTTAGTTTCATTGGAGTATTTATTGATTTCTACACTTTAAAAATGGAATTAGAGATAGGATAGAGGGCAGGGTCATGTGTCCAAGTTAACAAAGAAATTAAGTTTTCGCCAGACAGAATAAATTGTAAAATGATAAATATTGAAGATAATTCAATATTTACTTTATAATTACAAATGAGGAATTTTTCAAATCATATTGATTTTCACTAGGTAATTTAAAATAATGACAATTATACATACATATAATAAAATGAAAGACACAAAATTTTATTTTTATGTCTTTTTTCTGCCTGTGCTCTTAACTTCATACAATGTAAAAATTACTAGCCTCTTTTAGATAAGGTATAGCAGTCGATTTTTTTGAGCATGAGAAAGAATATGAGATATTGAGCGTTTAGAATTTTATCGGTCTGTTTTGCAATAGATATTGTTATTTGACATTTTTATGTATAATATATTTAATTTATCCTTTTGTTTTAGTAAAAAACTTCATTTATTGTCGTCCCTTTAATTCTTGATCGATATCACATTTTCAATAAAGCGTAAGGTTCCAGTTCAGTTTTAGTTACATGGTTTTAGAAGAAGTGAAAAATGTACAATAATATGGTATGAAAATTTTAGAAGAACATGGTCCCCTTCGTATGGCCAAACTTCTGAAAAGAACCTCTATTTCTTTTGTTTCATAACCAGATCTGAGAAAAGTGGGCGTGTTTTTGTTATTTTTCAAGAAATTTTACTTATAAGGTAAACTGCTTTTCCCAATATATATGAGACTTGTTTTATATTCGGTGTCTGTTGAAATACCCAAGTGGATATTACAGTTGAAAAATGTGTCATTTTTAAAGCGTACTTTTTGATGAAAAAAATTTTCTAATTACGATATTCAAAAATATAAGATATTTATTTACGATTTCTAGCTACATGAAGAAGACTTGAAAAAAAATAGTTCAGCATTTGCATTCCAATCGATAGATTGAAATTCTCAGCAGCAATGAGCAACAACAAAAACATAAACAGCAATTAGATTACACAGTACAATAAAATTCTTGTACACAACACAATAAAAAAAGTGGAAAACTACCCAAGGTTCGGTAACTGTAATGGTTGGAAAAATGGGGAAGGGATCGGGAAATTAGGAGAAAATGACATAAAGAAACGGGATTTGTACATCTTGTTATATTGAAAGCTCATCAATATGTATGAATCAAACACTGTCTTGAAACACTGTCTTTATTTAAACTAATATTTACAAAAATAAACCTGACGTGTATAAGTTGAACTCTCGCTATTAAAACGTCGTACACATTTAATTATTTACAAAACCTTTATTGTAATATTTTTATTAAGATATTGAATTTATATATTTATGGTGAAAGTAATATAATGTTTTAACAGGTAAATTAACTGTCCCAATATATTTTTCAATTTAATTTTTTTGACATTCTTACACTTAAACCTATGAAAATCACAAAAATTATGAAATTTAAAAATATTGATAATTTTTCGACAAAATCTTTTAGTAATTTTTTTTTTCATAATTTCAACTACCGCAGTTCCCTATCTGCAGATATATAAATTTATACAGTACACTACTATTGCGAGTTCATCATATGCTTAAAAAGGTTTATTTTATTTAATTAACTTATTTTTTAAAGCTAGTAATGTACGAAAATTCCTTAAGCCAGCAAAGTGGAGAAGTTCAAAGAACTTAAATAAAAGTCGAGGCACGCGCTGTTCTTTGGAGCCGAAAAAAGAAAAGAAGGGATTTTGAATAAAATTTTGAGCTGTGAAAATAAATATATGATCGCCGTTCGACTCAGAATGGAAAGTTCTTTATATATTGTAATTCTTGAGAGAGAAACACGGAAAGTGAGTGTAATAGTGTAATAAAAATAAAATTACTTCCCTCTTAAATATTTTCTGTATTTTATATTTAAAATGGAAATTATTTATGAAAAAAAATTAAAAAGATACAAAAGTATTAGTAATACAAACTATTAACATGATATGGGATGGGAAAGACAAGAAAGGATACGGTCACAAAGAAAAATATTTCAGGAGAAGCAGGACTTTTTCACCCGATCTTTGAAAATACTGAGAGACGTTATTTTCCTGGAGCATTAAAATACTAAAAAATGTAATAATTATGCTATTAGATGCACGGCTATGCTATCCAAGTGATTATTTAGATATTTTATTTTAGATCCGGCCAAGTGCATTTCGGGACACAAAAAGTAGAATTTCTCTACTTGTCCATATCTCATAAAATTATCTAATTAAAAGTTGGTATTCAGATTCTTCACTTTCTATTTTTGAAATTTTATGTCATTATAAAACTTAATGTTTTGCAAACGAAACTTGGCATGAATAATGAAAAAAGAATGTTAATATCATTTTACTATATATAATAACGATAATTGTTATAGTTTTTCTATAATATTCTACTTAGATTTTATCAACCCTGTTTTTTTCAAGATACTGCAACTTTTGCGTGGGCCTGTGAAAAATTTTTAGGTTGACTAGCCTCGGAAATAAGAAGCGGGAGACAATTTATTGGAGTTTACTCCTTAAGAATCGATTTTCATATGTAACGCCCTATATTAAGTTTTATGAGGAATAACGTTAAAAGTCCAGAGTGTACAATGTTCAGAGCGTTAAAAAAGTGTAACCGTTAGCTGGCCTCTCAGCGCAACATTTCTGAACGTTTTTAGAGTAAAATATTAATATGTTTATTTGACATTTTGTTATGGCGTAATCGCAATGACGGAGTGTGACACACATAGTTTACTATCGTTCGCTTATATTGAGATGTAATCGTTGAATGTCATTATGTGTGAATATTTGGTGTCTTCCATCCTACAAAATAGATACAGAATAAAAAGTATCTTTTAATTTTACCTTCTTAGTCTGGCTTTACTAATGTTTCAATTTTATTGTATAAATTTGTTATCGTTCATTCGTGTTTTAATTAAAAATAAATTTATTGCGAGCATTTTTATTGATATTTAAAAATGCTCGCAATAAATTTATTTAATGCGTAAACTCCAGTCGCGCGTCGGAGCTGACACGCACATTTTTTTTATTTTCATATTTTTCAGTAAATCTTCAAAGATATATTGCTTAAAATCATTTATGAGAAATCTTTTTGAGACCTTCATAACTACCCCTTTAAACCGATATTCGACACTATAAGTAGATATAGGATTTTTTCGTATTCTAAATTTGCATATCCCCTCAAAATTCAAATTAATATTTTTAAATTTTGATTATTGAGATGTGTGCTAATTAATATATTTTATTACTATGCCAGATTTCAAATTTCAATGTCAAGAGGTTTCTGAGAAAAATGGCTGCAACGGGCGGACGGACAGACACATGAGTGATCTTATAAGGGTTTTGGTTATTTTTTTAAGATTTCGAAGCTTAAAAAATGTTTTACATATTAAATGACATCCCCTTATGAAGCATTTGCTTGCAAATATCATGCACATAAATCTAAAACTATAGAAACCACAAAAAAGTAACAGACAAGGAGGGGCGAAATATAAACAAGAGGAACATATAGACAAACAAGAAATTGTAATATATAATTTTCCGGATTTTCGGTGTTCGTCCGTGACACTATTCACATGTATGTCGAGTTATTAGGTAGGAGAATCCCACTAACGTCGGACGGCAGGTAACGTCGGATACATTTATTATCTGGGTAAGTTTAAACACATTCGACATGGAGATATAGTGAAAGGGGTGGGGGCGGGTAACGTTGCGTGTACGCGAGATGCAACTTACCAGTCTCGCACAACAAACAGGTAAGCGTGGTAATTGCTGCGTTTGGCGGGAAAATAAGGCATCGGATAATATTCGAGCGAGTGTTGCTGAAATGTGTTTGTGTTTAATTTATTTATGATAATTGAAATAAGTAGTTTTGTTAGAGACAGAATTTATAAGTGTTTTTATTCTACAATGAAAACTTACAAAATATTTCAATAATTTGGCGAATCGTCAGTACCCTAGTACCGGACAGTGAATAAATAAGTTTTACACGTCTATTTTTATACTTATTAATTATGCTTTCTGATAGAAGATCGACCGAATAACCATCAATGGAAACAAACAATTAAGAAGGGTCCGAAAAGAAAAAAGGTTGGAGTGAGGAAAACTGAAAGACTGCCGTTGATTTGGTCACGTAGAAACAAACAACCAAAAGCACACTGGTAAAAAAGCTGGTATTAAAACTGGATAAGAAGTTAAATTCACACTAAAAATACGTAAATTTGATAAAATGTTTTCAACTGAATATGAAGAAATGGTAGTGAAACATATAAAGGATTTATCCAACAGATATATGCTGCTTATGAAAAAGGAGTTTCTGAAGTTGGCTCACGATTTCGTAGTAGTGTTGAAGATTTCACATCGTTTGAATTATGAGAAATATGCTCCTGGTGAGCATTTTTATTATGATTTCATGGCCTGACATCCTAACTTTATCATTAAGAATGCCTGAGTCAACTAATTTGATGCAAACAGTAGGTTTTAATAGTACAATTACACCGTTATTTTTAATATTGAACATTTAATGCCTCTTTATCATTTCCCACCATCTAATATCTATAAATGTGATGAAACTGGTACCAGCTATGTACAAAAACATTAAAAATTCATTGCACCCACGTTGAATAAATAGCGACTTTTTTTTCAAAAGATGCATCATCCGTCAAAAAAAAAATTCTGCTAGATGGCCACAGTAGCCATAAGAAACTAGATGTCATAATTTTTTGCTGGGAGGATCACATTCATTTAATTAGTTCACCACCTCATACAACCCATAAAGTGCAACCTTTGGATAGGACTTGTACGAAGCCATTCAAACCCGTCTATTACGAACAATATGAGTGACAAATGTTGGAGCACACATAATAAATTACGACGTTGTCGGCTTGGTCAATGAAGCGTTTACAAAATAGTCCGACTCCAGATTGCTTTATCAGGTTTTAAATGTACAGGAACTTATTCACTCGATAAAAATATCTTTTCAGGCCTAGATTTTTTGCTTGCTAACATGACAAACATACCACCAGAAGAACGTGAACGTTCGCAAACTGCACCTACTAGTTCACTTTTGATGGTGGCTGCATACTCGTTCCCTGAAACATCTGCGAACCTCCACCCCAAGCTAGTAACTAGCGCCATATATGAGCCATTGACCAACATTGTACCTGGGGTAGAATTAGCAAATAATACAATTACTTAGCTACCCACTAGCATCATTTCTTAGCTACCTACTAACACTGGCTTTGATCCCCAGCCGTCAATCAGCTTTAATCTCCAACCATCAAAAAGCGTGCTTCAGATATTATCGAAATGATACGTAAGTTATCCTCGTTACCAGATGCTGCTAAGAAACGGTTTACTGCTAGAAAAAGGAAGTGCGAAAAAAGTAAAATCTTCAACTCTACTCTCTATAAAATATTGTAGAAGAAAAAGAAAATGAAAAGAAATTTAAGGAAGCAAAGAAAGGAATTGGAAAGAGTTATAGGAAAAAATACAGAACAATCTAACAATGGAAAAAATCTGTTTTAAGATATCTAAAAAAACTAGAAAAATCTAAGAAAAGCGAACCGTTAAAACAGAATCCTCAAACACTGAAACAAGTTGCGTAGTCTGTTTAGAGGACTATGATGAAGACTCGATCCAGTATTGTAGCTGTCACGGATGGGCTCACGAACTTTGCGGTGACATTCCCGAATGCTCGAAAACTTATGTTTGCGATCGTTGCAATTTATTTTAAATTTATCCTGCGTTAGGGGTTCTACGTCTACTGTGTCCGACGCTAGGTGCCACTTTACGTTCCTACTAAATTATATGCTAAAGTATAATAGTATTTTTCTAGTTAATTTTTTTCATTCATTTTGATTTCTAATATTCATAAAAAATTTGATCATACAAAATGATCATAACAAAATGTTTTTCTTCAATCTAGTATATACCTGATTGAAGAAACACATTTTGTTATGATGACCATGTCGCCAACACTCTCACCACATTCTTGTAGCTGTTTAGCCAATGTTTCAACTTATGAGATGTGCGGAACTATATTGTCACTCGGTGACATCTTGTACTGATAAAACTTTTCGTAAACCAACATTTTGCATATTTCACTCTTATGTTTATATATAGATTCCAGTTTTGTCATTATTTCCATAGCACTATCGTAATTTTCTGTCAATGTAATTTGTTTGAAGTCTATCGAAGAGGTTATAATGAACATCGCCATACCATAATTTTTTGACTATTCAGCACTGTTTTTTTCTGGTTTTGTTACTCTAGGATCAATTTATTTTGCCTTCAAAGTATATTTTTTTTTGTTGCAACTACCATAGACGAAAGTTATTTCCATCAAATTTTTCTAAATACATTGGTCCAGTGGGATCCATTTTGAGGTTATTTTGTTAAAGATTTTCAACAACGATTTTTACGTTTTCTTTGCCGTTTTCTTCTATTATTTTATTTTCAGAGTAAACTGGGCCCATAACCTCTTTGAATATTATTCAATGACATAAAGTATTCTAAAAATAACAAAGTATTATTTAAAGTAAATGAAATAAAATTGAAAATACAATACGTAACTAACTAATACACACATAGTGTAGCCACTTAGTATTAAAAATGTACAAGTTTAATTTTGCTTTTAATCTAATAGATTTAATGAAATATTAAGAGAAATATGATGTACTGACAAAAATACCTTTGCAAAATAATATATAAAGGTAAATAATATTTTTCCGGATTATATAAGAGTCTCTCTATTTCTGTCGAATAACATAACATTTACATAAAAAATCAAAAATTAGTTTCTTACTTCATCATACACGTATGCACTTTACAATAATATTAAAATGCAATAATGTAATAGCAGATGGACAGGAAAAATGAAACCAATTTAGTTTTAGAAAATTGCGAAAACAAATACGTTTTGACACTATGATAAATAACTGAAGCCAGGTTTCGAATATTATATAATGACATTATACAATTTATTGTACGGGAAAAGTATTTTCTTCGAGTAATTAAAATGGGAGATGGAAATTGTTTCTGAACACAATTCTAAAAGTTTGCTTCAAGTTGCTGGAAATATTATTTCAATTAGCCAGTAATTCATTTAACTCTACCTTAACCTGAACGAAATATCTAAGTTCCTTCTTCAGGCATTAAAAGGAAATAAGAACTAATATTAAAGAAAATAGATGTTCAGATTTAAGTGTAATATCTATTTCAGTTTTTGGCAATAATTGTTTTATAATTTTAATGCCACGAAGGTGTGGTACCGTTTATAAGAAAAAATTAGTTCAATTAATTGATATTATTTTGGATTAGTATTAACAAAACCTACCTGACGCATATTGTGTTCATGTATACTATAAAACCTTCAAGAATATTTTAGTCTAGCAAACATTTTTCTTCTTTACTTTTTCGATGTTTTCTATATATTATATCATCCGGGGCTGACAATACATTTTTTACGGTTCTATAGATATAGAGGATAACAAACAACAAAAATGGAACTCTTGCAAGATCACTCAAATGTATGTCCTTCTGGCTGTCGAAGTAGTTTTTTTTTTAGAAATTATTTGAGGTGGAATCTTCAAATTGGGATAGTTATAAAATATGTTAACTCGCATATGTTTTAATAATTATCACATGGAAATTTTTGGGCCAACGAAATGTTCGAATATAAAATATAAACAATTAAATGAAACTACGTGATGTAGTATTATTTCTAATTTCTTTAACCACGACCTAGGTTTCGTTGTATTACAACATCTTCAGGTGGGATATTGGCTAGATGTCTTTGCCAATATCCCACCTGAAGATGTTGTAATACAACGAAACCTAGGTCGTGGTTAAATAAATTAAAGAAAGTAGAAATAATACTACATCACGTAGTTTCATTTAATTGTGAATAATGAATTTCTACAAAATTAACGCCAAATATATTCAATATAAAATATAAAATAAGATTGGAATATAAAATAAGATTTTCAAAACAATTTATTTCAAAATTCTATGTAAAATAGTTCTAGAGATGCCGCTGAAAATGTTCCCTTTCGCCCATATCAAAAACTACTGAAATAAAACTAAGAAAAGAAAAAGCCATCAGAAATTTATATAAATCCTTACTAACAAACTACAGGGGTGACTATAAATATCATAGTATTTTATATCTCTGTATCTGTTAAAACTAAACTAAGCAATGTAATTACATGGTAAAAAATAATATCCATATTTGTATAGTTATGCATAGTAGTATGAAAATACTATGAACTCATAATTAATTATTTTATATATATATATATATATATATATATATATATATATATATATATATGTTATATAGACATGTTATTAGCGCACTATAAGTATCTTTGAAAGTTCAGTAATTTATCACAAGTGAATATAGCTGTCATTGTGGTGAATTGCGATTGATATAGCATTTGTACAAAATTCTTTCCGCGTTTCCTACGTTATATTTTTGTACAGTACAGAGTTACTTCAAACATTGGAAAAAGTTATATGTATATTATAAGAATAAATCCCACGTGACATGCTACAAAAAGAATTCATGATAAACAAAAGTGAAGTGTTTTAAGTTGGCCGGTGATCTCAAATGGTACCGGGTGGGTGGGTAAATGTAATTCTTTATTGATTTATAAAATAGGGAAATATTGAATATATTTGGCGTTAATTTTGTAGAAATTCATTATTCACAATTAAATGAAACTATGTGATGTAGTATTATTTCTACTTTCTTTAAATTCTTTACCACGACCTAGGTTTCGTTGTATTACAACATCTTCAGGTATTAGCAAAGATGCTTCTTTTTCTATTAGCAAAGAAGCAAGAATCTTTGCTAACAGCCCACCTGAAATATTGTAATACAACAAAACCTAGGTCGTGGTAAAGAAATTAAAGAAAGTAGAAATAATACTACATCATGTAATTTCATTTTATTGTATATGTTTTGTGAATTTTTAAGTAATATATATACATATATTTATATTAACGGATATATTTTTTATATTTCAAAATCTAGAATAATATAAATTGAGAAAAACAGTTAAAGTTTTGCGTAGATATGGAATGCAAACAATCTCTCTGTTTCTATATATTAAGTGTAAATTCGGATAAAAGCCAGTATCGACATAATTTGCATTATAAAAGGAAGTAATAAATTACAATAATAAATTTATAATTGCAATTATAATTTTATATATATATATATATATATATATATATATATATATATATATATATATATACGAAAACACCTGTTATAATAATTATTATTACATTATAAACACAATATAATAAGTATTATTATAATTAATATGTAATTATTTATAATAATTATTATTATATTTTAATAACTCAACAGAACCCTTATTACTCCGTAATTTGGTTTTAGAATTATGCTCATTGAGCTCATGTAATTTACCCGTTGTTTACATATACACTGGACCCTATTACTTTCCGTATCGGAATTATCATCCCAACATCGAAACGACTGTAAAATTAGTAAATTGCTGTAGCTAATGATTTTCATACGACATGCTTGCTAATAACATTCAATAAATTTTTACAATAAAAATTGAATAATTTGACAAAAAATAGACCGTTTTAGGCGTTTATCGCTAAAAATTGCAGATGTAAAAGTCGCTTACTGTTAACCTAACCTACCAAAGATAACCATCCAAAAATTATTGGGAAGTAACATCTGTTACTTTTTTACAATATTGGTTATCTACTGAGTGATTTGCTCTCCTATTGCTAGATAGTGTGCAGAGATAGTAATTCCTTTATATTGATATGTTATTTATATGCAAAACTGGTACTATACTCAGAATTTGTATCCCGACTAATATAAAAGTATAAATCGATGAGATATTGGTTTTAAGCATAAGTCCGCTAGGAACCCTTGTATATAGCGGTATCTTTACATGTGATTTGTCCAGCCACAATTGATCATTTACCTCATGTACTTGCTTCTTATTGAAAACGTAGTTTTATAAATATAATAAAATCACTCTGTCTTAAACAGGTTGTTGAAATATAATAATAATAATTCCATATTTTAACAACCTGTTTAAGACAGAGTGATTAATTCTTAATTGAATCAAATTAATAAAAGAAATTGCCGGATTACAATTACAGCAATAATTAGGTTAATTATTTAATTCTTATTCCATTTAACAAAAATATAATATTATGGCATTTAAAAAGTAAAAATCATAAAGCGGACATTAATAAAGATATTCACGCAATGAGGAACTAAACAGAATACTAATTATAAAAAATAATTCTAAATTTATAATAATAATGTTCTAATAACAAGTAGTTAAAAAAACAAATTCAGTTACCTAAACCTGCACATTTTCCTAAATTTATTTCCAATAAAGAAATCATATAGTTGTTTAAAAAAAATTGAAATCGATACTATATCGTAAATAAAGTATTGAAGCAAGTTTACATAAAGGCTTCTCACAGTGAAATGAAACTACGTGATGTAGTATTATTTCTACTTTCTTTAAGTTCTTTACCACGACCTAGATTTCGTTGTATTACAACATCTTCCGGTAGGCTATTAGCAAAGATCTTTGCTTTATTAACCATATACATCTAAATGTTTATATATATATATATATATATATATATATATATATATATATATATATATATATATATATATATTAAGTGGGAATACTCGTTCTTGAGAGGTTTTTGTTATATCCCATCGAGCTTTAAATAAAGTTTTGACTGAAGAAATCAAATTAAAATTGATAGATTTTAACTTTTAGGATATAGTACCTAAGTCCTAGTTAAAATCTATTAATTTTAATTTGAGTTCTTGTTATTTACTCTGGTTTCGTTCATTGACATTTGGCAAATACATTGATTATTATAAACAGTTAAGCTAGAACATAACTCACCGGGTGTAAATATTAGTATCGTGGAAAATAACAAAATATTTTTAGCATATTTTTAATACAGAACATAGAAATAAGTACTTAAATACTACTGACAATGTGTAGATAAGAGCCAGCCTCACATATAAATCTGTAAAATAATTCAGCATAAATCACATGAACCGCGAACGTTTATGATGGAAAAAGAATTCCGTATACTATCGTTTCTGTAAAATGTACTCGTAGATTTAAACTTAAACACAACTTAGGTGTATAACGTCAGGCTATGATTTAAATCGGAACACCTATCATTTTAATATTTTCAGCCCTAGAGAAAGATTTCATTATCCTTCCATTTCAAGATTTGGCCGGTCAAAATCGTAATAACATCAATATGGGTTAGATGAACGAACTGTATGTCATATTTACTTCCACGATAGAGTTTATACCAAAGTTTTAAAGCTTAATAAGATAAAGTCAAAAAAGGAATATTTTTATTAATTTTCGGAAATATTTTAATGATTAGCCAAAAGTACTAGGACGTATTAAAAGACCGCGACATGTAAAGCGTAAATATCTAGTGAGGATTATTTATTTACTCGTCATATAACAAAACAACATAAAAATCAATGAGCGACTCAGCAAACGCTTAGAATGCATCCAGTTTTTATTAGTTACACTCTCCAACTCGAAAGAGAAAATAATGTATTCGTATATATAAACATCTACTTAATTATTTTATTATCCTTCATGCTTCGCCGACTAAATGTTATCTGTATAAAACCACCGACTACAAAGTTTTCTTTTCCTCAAAGATTTACGTTTTGATATTATAAAAAAAATTGACTTATTTTTAATAACAAATATAATATTATTAATAATACAATCGAGTTTTTCACTACCATAAAAAAAAATATTTCTGAATAAATAATATAACATAAAGGCAATATTAAGGTCATACGTTTGTGCAAGCAAACAAGGGTTGATAAATTATTACGAACGCGATATAAAATTCTAGATTTACTTCGCTAGAAACGTTTCATTAATTTATTATTAAATCCTTTAAACTAAATTTCCATTATCTTTTTTCATTATCTGTTAAATCATTACACTCAGTGATTATGCAAATAGGAGCCAAAACGTATCTTTAAATTTTCTTCTACTACTTTCACAAATTTTAAGTTTCTTGACACGTCATTGTTTTAGTAATGAATTGAAAAAATCTATTTGCTAAAGAAATATCTTCCTTGTCCACAGAATAACTTTTCCAGTTCTTTTCATTTATATTTATGAACCTGACTCAAGTGAATATTTTTACGGACGAAATTATTTCTCAGTTTGTCTAATTTTATTTTATAAAAAGCAATTGATTTCGTAAGTTTCACAGAATAAAATACTTGAAATAATCGACGAAGTGGTGAAAGAAATAACTGAAACACATTGATTCAAGAAAAGCTTTTTTCGATTAGAATTGTCTTAATTAAATGAGTGTGAGAAGGACGGGCGGCGATAACATTCTTGGTCAGGGACAGCTGAAGCTTTCTTTTTAAGAAATTTTGTACATTTTATAATTTTCTTTGTGGGTGGCCAAAATGAACTGATATTTTACATTTGCTTGGAATTTTTTATTATTGGCTAGGAATTGGACAAAAATTTGAAAAATACATTGATTGTCGATATTTTACAAGGATATTAATTGAGCTGGCTTCGCTTTTTCTCAGCAAATAAGATCGCATAAGTAATGTTTTTTAGTTCAAAAAAAATGTATTTCTATATATATATATATATATATATATATATATATATATAACATATTTAATTTTTAACCATTTATGTCATATAACATATTATTCGATTTATTCATGTTCTTACTTGAAAACATTGATTAAGTCTACTACTAGTCGACTTTACCAGACACTTTACGAGGTATTGGAGACAAAGCTTCAATCGAAGAAAGCAATTAGTAATAATCTTGTAAAGCTTAGTGTAAAACTATCAAAAGGAATATTGGGAATTTAATCAGTGATGGTTGCTCCGGAGGGTTATACGATGAATAAAACAATTTTTTTTCAGCAATTGTATATACTAGCTGACAATCTAATCAGTCGATAGGACCGAGATTATTTTCTCCATGATAACACTAAAGTATTTACTGTAACACGTACTTATAAACAGCAGAATATTTACTATCAATTTTCTTTTTCATGTTTTCCTAAATAATGTTTTTGAAAATATCTTCAATGTACAGATGCATCTATTTTATGAACATAGACAATGAAGTATGTAATAATATAACTTACTAAAGTAATTAAAGTGGAAACATATATAAGAATTCGAAATTTTAAAATAATTGAAAACATTCTATATAGAAAAATGTTATGTATGCAAAATGACCCATAATGATGTCCGCCCTTATCCGTCTGCCATCATCCGGGTTGCTTACTTAAGTATATACCTCTCCCATATCACTCCACACTACATTTCTGGCCATGCTCGTTTTACCGATGTACGTCCGGGTGGAAAACTTCACTGCGTAATTTTAAATATTCAGAGAGCCATCTATTCATATACATATGCATCTATTAATGTACACCATATATTTCTGTAATTACTACGTCTTGGATAGCTAGGTACTTTTTTATAGTTGTTATACTAATGTAATATGTATGAATTTTTGAAAATATATAATTCTTATATCTAGGACTGAATATACTCATTCCGATGTAATATATAACTAAATCTTACTTAAAGTCTAACCTTTAACAGTAGTTTTAAAATGATACGTGTTCGAATAAATAAACAAAAAAAGAGAAACATTTCAAAGATTATACTTTGCTTGTCTGTTATTTTTTTTTTATAATCTCATTAACAATTTTTTTCTGAATATCCTCATTGTACAAACATGCCAATTTTAAGGTTTTATTGTATGTATATATATATATATATATATATATATATACATATATATATATATATATATATATATATATATATATATATATATATATATATGTATTAATATAATTGAAATAAATCCAATTCGAAATTTGAAATTTTTGCGGTAAAGAACGAAGAAGACGGTTTATAAAACTTGATTCTGAATTGCGACAAATTTAAAGTTGTTCTTCATCCAATTACCTTCCATTGCATTGAGCTTGGCGTTAGGACACATCGCATTAAAGTTTTGTGATAAAAGTAACTTTGTTCGTTAAGTAGAAGGAAAATAGTTTATCTCGTAGTTACATCTGGAGGTCTGCAATACGTGAGGACATTAGATTGTATCCATTACAGTTATTCGATTCGAAAGTTTCGACTTTGATAAAAAATCTAGAGTAGAATATAAATTCCCATGTACTGAATAATACAAAATTATTTGCGTTAATGCATATGGTCTAATATCACGTATAATTTAGTGTTTTCTTAGGGTTTCCAGACAAGTATTGTAATCCTAACTGGTAAAATAAATGGCGAAGCCTGGATGGATGGGTTCATGTTTGTTAGTCCGTAAATCCATAATACCTGAAAGAATCTAATTTCTTTTGGTACAGAAATGGATGATATTGCGGATTATTATGTAGACTTCATTATTTTAGTTCACACGAACGACATTACAAGCAAGGGGATGGTTCGTATCATTGTTATTGAAGAATTTTCAGAAATCTTAAGTATTTCCTGAAGGCTTGAATCCATGTGTTATGATATCCATTAAGTACTTCCTTGATCACCGTAAGGAAAATTATGTAAGAAATATATATATATATATATATATATATATATATACATATATAATTATATATATATATATATATATATATATATATATATATATATATACTATATAGGTTCAACATTTAAAAGTTAAAATGCAGATAATATAGAGAGGTGAGGATATCACAAAGCATCTATTTCATTCAGCAAAATTTATAAAGTTTATTTTATAAAGTTTGTAAAAGTTTTCACAATAAATATTAATAAGTGTAAAGTTTGTAAAAGGTTGCTAAAGTGAAATCTACGTAAATCTAAGTTATTTACTTAAAGTAAGTTGTCTGCAAGGAAAATTATGTCTTGCATTTTGGATTCCTAAATCCAAACGTGGTGCTCTTGGAAGAAACATAATTTTTTTTCTCCTATTACAACTTGACTTCGACGTTTCTAATGAATGGATTTGCAAAAAAAATTGGAACAGGTATAAATTATAGACTGAATTGACACATAGGTTATATAGCTGTAGTTTACAAAAACGTAGTTGCGGGCAAAAGTTAGTAATTTATATCTTTGTTATTAATATTGAAGAATATTTGATAGCAATTGTGGTAAAGTCTAATATAATATTTTACTTTAGGAAATGGATTTCAGAACAACTTTAAAACATTTCTGGTTTAAGTTCACAATAGATCTAGTTACATTGAGTTCTATTTCTAAATGTTATTCTCTGACAAAAGCTACGATACGCGACTGTTAGAGATGATGGATGCCATATGACATTATGTGGTTTAAGTTCACAATAGATTTGGTTCTATTTCTAAACGTTACTTTTCTGTCAAAAGTTACGATACGCGACTATTAGTC
Organism: Druceiella hillmani; assembly: GCA_039881145.1. NCBI lineage: Eukaryota > Metazoa > Arthropoda > Insecta > Lepidoptera > Hepialidae > Druceiella > Druceiella hillmani. Next base: position 5,373,477 of record JAYKKI010000100.1, read on the forward strand.
ATGATACCTTCATCACTCCACATGATATTAGCTATCATCAATGATAACTACTGAATTCATATTGCTAGTTAGATGCGAACGAATTATGGGGAATGTTAAAATCGTAAAAACATTTGGAATAGCTGCGTCCATGATATTCTTGTTAAATATGGCAACAGGTATTTCCTTCTTCTGCGTGTTTTAAATATAATTTTTTAAATTTCATAACCATGTTATTTTGTGAGTTTCCCTAGTTCGTTCAATTAGATTTTGGCAATTTGGTATGTCTATAAATAACAATTTTTATAGAGCTATGATCTTACTTACAATATATTCAGTTTACTCTCAATAAATTTTGCAAAACCTCTAGCTCATTCTTAAACATATTTTGTAATTATATATTCCTTTATATATATAATTTTATGTTCATTTTTGTTCGTTTTCAAATAAATTTTGATGTTTAACTGCATCTTTTAGAATGTTGAACATATTAGATTATACTTAAACGATTGATTTATTTTTTTCACCTTCGTTGTAATATTACACGGAAATAATTTACTTTATATGTAGGAGAAGATATTGATTAAATTGCGAGTCATTATTTTAATATATCAGTGTAAAATATTTTGCTATATCAGTTCAAATAATTATATCATTTGTAAAAAAAATATATGTTAATTTCAATGTAATATAGTTGTAATGAAAAGCTTACGAAATTATTCCAACACAAATAAAGAACTATGACCTGCTAGTTATCGTTTTAAGCCTGGTACCTGAATCCCATTTTCAATTAAAATATTTAAATAAAAATCCGTCGCATTTCAAAGAAACGTTTTCATTTTTTTTCAAATTTAACCTTAAATAAATTCTTTTTATCCTGCCAGTTAGATCTTAACTACTTAGATTAAGTTAGGAAATGAATATCAAAGACTAAGCTATGAAACTTTCAAATAAGTTGGACAATTTTTGTAATTTTACGGTTTAGAAACAAATATAAAAAAATTACTAATAAATTTTCTCGAACTACCCTACGGTAGTTTAAGCCTACAAAAATATAATTGAAACAATAATAATTAATGTCAATAATCAATGAAACAAATGAGACGATATTTGAATGCACCCTAGAGAAGTTTACTGGATAACCTTTCCACAAAAATACAACATTAGAATTTTTTTGAAACGGATACTAAATGGGAATACTTTTATTAATCATAATAAGCGTTACGTTCTCTGCGTTAAATCTTGATAAATGATCTTAAAGGTCATTTATTATAACATTTCTTTCCAATTGCGGTATTTTTCCGCCATCTCTCTTTGCCATCCGCCATCTGCCTATTTATTATTTCTGTGGTTACAACTCCCGACACGGCTTGCTACGTCATTTGTTGCTGACACAGTTTAGTTAAATTTTTAAAAGGGGAACAAAATATTTTAAATTTTACCTTATGAGAACAATCACTTTTTTATTAAACGAAATGTGCATGAATTCGTCTAAATGTCTATCTAACCCTCGAGTTTATTATCTGTAGTAATATTCACATTAACTGGAAATACATAAGGTGTCGTTATTTTAAAAGACTTGAGGAGGTTCTTAAAGTAAACTTTAACTGATGACGTTGAATTTTTTGCATTATGTGTGCAGATAATAATTTCTGCTTTATATTATTTAAGCAATTATAATCTAAAATATAAAATTAAAAAAATTTACAATTTTTGGAAGGTACTAGCATGATTTATCAAATTACCGAATAAAATACTACCACTTTTAACGAGAAATGTGCATTTACAAGAGATATAAAATCCCGTATTATTATTTTCAACCAGAATATCTATACATAGATATTTATATAAATTTATACAAACCTTTATCAGCTTCTTAAATTAATTTTATTTAAAGTTTAAAAACTGATTTTCCTTTATTGTCTTCTTTTATTTATTCACATTTAAAATATGAAGATCTTGTATCTACAGTTAGCAGTTTAAACTACTAATTATTTCTCACATTTTACTTCATTACTAACCGTGACAGCAACTTCATTCGCACGTACGTTTAGAAAATATGATTTAGTGTAATACTGATATAAGTAACACCTTCCATTATAATAATTACAATATTAAACTTATTTTGAATATTTATTTTATTTTGAATATAATATAATAATATCTTATTTTGAATTGATATACATAAATATTCTATATACTAGGCACTTTTTTATTAATTTACTGAAGCAAAGTATATGATTTTTGGGAAATAACAAATTTGCAATGATTAAGTAGTTCAATATAATTTATAATAATTTTATAAAGTTGCTTAATACAATTTCTAAAAAATTTTAAATTATTTGGGTTTAAACCATTCAATCTTTATATCTATTTGCATCTATTTTACGCTGCAATTTTGCAAAATTTACGTCTGTATCACTTTTATCTCAATAACACCAATTAAATTAGGTACTGACCTTTGTCTAAGCAAACGTGACTGGTGTTTAATTTTACTTTTCACCAAGTTTAACTAGGTACTTTTAAAATAATCTCGTAATGGCCCCGCCATTACGAGATCTTTATTGTAAGATTGTAGCAGTAGCCCAATGATGATAATTTAAAGAGTAAATTTATCAAGTTTGGACTCGTTTGATTTTTCTTGATACCTTTGCATGTATATATGCATGTGTGTTTGTTTGAATGGGTATATTCATTATATACATATGTACGTATATATGAATTTATTCATGTTAATTGAATGCCGTGAATACCTGCCTCAATTTCAGTAAATGAGGTATTACCTAATGCTTTGTCAGTATGTAACATTCTGGGTAATGTAAGATATAAAAAGCACAGAAAACGGAAAAATATAACTTAACAAAAACCAAACCGCCTTTAAATAACTGAATGATAAATGCATTAATAAAAAGGTTATTAACTATTTTCCAATATAAATACATTTGTAATATACTGCTTCTCTTTGAGGTTTTCGGAGTGGGTGCTAAGTTGAATGTAGCACTTATGTGTCTATATATAGTATGCATATATGTCAGAGAGAAAGAAAGAGAGGCAAAAATATGGAGGAAGGCATCCACTTTGAACTGATTCTCAAAATCTTTAATAGTAACGTTATTTAACAAATTTATATAAGTTCGTAAATAATATTTTACTGCAAAAGTCCCAATTAATTACTCATATTTCATAATTTTACATTTTTCAATGTGCCTTTCTTATTTAGTGATTGTTTGAAGTCGATTAATTTTTTTAAGCCTTTTGTATTACCGGGGTGAAAGTTAGAAGCCGTAAAATGAATAAGACTAAGGTACTATCATGTTCATATAATGAAATGGTTAATTATTAGCTAACGAAAATTTAAAGACAAGTTCATAAATTTGTTTAATAACCGTTCTGTAAGCTGAAATAATTTTAATTTTCTCTTTATGGAAATACGTTCTTTATTAGCTGTTATATTTATACATACTCTAACAAAATAAATACAGCCAATGCTCTAATAAATAACAACGATGTAGTTTACTCCGCTCATACCAAAACATTCAAATTATTTACTTATAAATATTCAATTAATTCCACAAATAATTTGTTTCTCACAAGAAAGCCTTGTTAATAGTATTTTTAGCCGTCACTAACTTTAATATCTAGCCTGAATAGCAAGGGTTCATCTATTTTACGGTCACTTTGATTCTGTGAGCGTCTCTTGATGATTAATATTTTTGTTGGAGATTGCAGCGTGGTACTTTTCGTCTTTTGTGACGAACAAAATTACCTCTTAAAGTAAAGCTTGAGTTTGGCATCAGTAAGAGTATAACTAATAAAATAAACAAAACCGATGTCGTACGACTGTCTTTTATTCATTTCATATAACTAGCAATTTTACGTGGAATTTTTGCATTGCCTGGGATTTGTGCATATTTCATGGTGGTATTACTTCTTCTGTAATGTGGAGGAATGGAATAACTTTTGAAAAGAAATATTTTAGCGAAGCTACATGTGCTGCTTATATCAAAAATATAATCGAATATAAATGATAATTTATTTGAAACATTAAATAACTACCAGTTATTATAGTAATATAGGGATTAATGATATGTTTGTTGGGCATGACATTCTAATAATATTCGTTTGTTCAATATACAATTATTGTAAGCCGTTTTAAGGAATATGAGGATGCTTCTAATATACACTAAAATATTATTATGTTTCTAATAAACGTTTTTAAATTTTGACCAGTCAGTCTTCATCCCCAACTGTACACGACGAATCATTTAGCAAAGACATTTAATTGCAGACATCTATTCAAATAACATTTTATGAGCCTTCCAGAATATTTACATATATAATATAACTGTAGAATTGGCCTGTCTACACTAAAAAAATATATAGTTGCGATAATACAAGTAATAGACAAAAATTTCAAAAACAAAATTTTTATGTTAAAAATGTTGTTTTTGAAATTTTTGTTTTTTTATCCGAGTATCTGAACACATATCACATAAAGAAACAGATTTGATTTTTAAAAACATAGTGGCTCATTTGAAGTAATATGTAGTTTGTATTTGATTGGAATCGGTTCACATAATTAGAAGACATGCTAATTAAATACCTTAAAAAAATCGTCTATATTGCATTAGAACAATAGAAAAGAAATAATTCAAAAATATATAGTGTATCTATATACATCAGTAAGTGTATTTTAAATCGCATAATGAAATTTTTTTATACGGGCATACATTTTGGAAATGGACATGGCCAGAAGTGAAGCACGGAATGGTACGGGAAAGGTACGTGCTTGAGTAAGCAACCCGAATGAGGGCAGATACATGAGAGGAGACATCGTTTTCGGTCGTTTTTCGTAAATAAGATTTTTTGAATATTGTATGTATTCGTTATAAGGTTACTTTATTTCATCAATTTGTTTAAAAGTTGAATGTATGTAAATTTTTATAATGTTGTTACTTTGAGAGATGACGTATTAAGCTGTGTATATTTAATGCTTATCTACTTTATTGTCTAAACATGTAATAAATTACTCTCTATATATTTAATGTATTCAAGAAAAAATAGTTAAGGATAATATAACAAAATTAATAAGTGTATTAATCGTAAAGTTTAACATTTTCCAAAAATCCACAGGCAAACCAAATCGCGGCCGTAGATAGTTCAAAATAAATCGTTTCACTGGCCTACACTAACTCAATAATTGTAACTATAATCAAAACTTTCGAAAATTCTAGAAGAACCACATATTTCCGCTAGTGTGAATTAATCTGATCCAAGGCACAGTAGTGGTGTTTGTTTCTTTATGCAATTTGACTTAAATTAATCAGAGAGTCCATTGGAGTTTAACACTTATGATTCGACTCTTTGTCCAGTCTATCCTTGTTTCTTTGTCGTTTCATTTATATATCCAAATATATCATAAGATATCCTTAATTGAAAATTAACTTGAATAAAATCTGGTGTTTTAATGTATAAGTACTGCACGAAGTATTTTGATGCAAAATTATTGTTTTGCAAATGCCATCATTTCATAATTTTTTTTGTTCGAGGTTCCGATGTATATATGCGCAAATTCCCTCAATAGTTTACAAACCATATTTAAACTGATAAAAAAATCGAAATGTTAATGTATATTCAATAAGTAAGTTTAGTCTAATCTAGTTTTAGTAACTAGGTTCATTTTCATATACATTTCTACTTTCCCAATTATTGTACTTTACGTGGTCATATACGAATAGCTACTGATATAAATTTCTAATTACAAAAACGATAATAGGTAATGACTTTTTTTTAATTTCATTTATTCATGAATAATTCTTAGTTAAGAAATTGATTACTCCTAGTTTTCATTAAAGTAACAAGAAAATTACGTTAATTAGAAACTACTAATGAAAAAAATTTTAAAGTAATTTAAAGGAAGGGAATTGGGTTTCCAATTTATAGATTTTTGTTTTGAATTTATTGGGTAGAGTAGTTTTACTGTATCGTTACCTCCATTGGAACGCTACGGGCATTCCTAAGTATGATATCATAATATTATATTGCCGTCGTTATCTAAAATTTAAGTTAAACTTCTTTAACTAAATAAATTTTTAAAAATTCTGAAAATATTTCAGAATTTTTAAAAATTTATTTATATAATCTAACAATATGATACTCGAAATATAAAAAAAAATATTCTAATACTCTAATATAAATGGATACCGACGCGTAAAATCATCCCCATAATAATTCTTAATCATAAACGATATATAAAATTTAGCAAATATTCCTATCAAAATAAATACAAAGAAATAAAGGAAATTTATTTCCTTAAATAAGTTTCCTCTAAAAACGGAGAATAAGTTGCAGAATATGAAGGGAAAACAAATGAATGTTAATGTATAATAAATTATGTCTAAAGAATTATTTTCGATGCACTTGCAAACAAGTTTTGTAAACATTTTCGGTATTCCATTTGGTCTCAAATGAAAATATTGATTCAAAGGACAACAATTAATATGAAAACACTTATATTGTTAATATGATTAAAACTACCTTTTTTGTATACAATTTAAATATGTCCGGTCTGATGTAATGAGTGGCCCTTTTTCGCCGATGACTTTTTACATAAAGCGTAATCTTAACTTTAATATCTTCACGCAATCTTTTAAAATATTGTTTAAAGTATTGAAAGCTGAATTCCACTATGTATAGTGACTTTAACAATTTCATAATATTGTTGGCTTGCCTATTTTAACCTTCTTCAAAGAAGGAAATGTTTTCAATTTGACTGTAATTTTTTTTTATCTCTTATCCTTGGAACTCAGCCAAATCGAATTATTATCTATTATATTTTTCATTTGATAGAGTATACCCGCAGTGAGATTCTGTGAAAGTATGATCAGAATTCGACGATGAAAACTGAAGATACACCAGTTTTATCGTGTATACCTCACCTCAACAATTAACAGCACTGATGCCTTGATCGAGTTTGGATGCCATAGATGGAATGATAATGCAAATAAAGTCGCTAAACACAATTAAATGAAACTACGTGATGCAGTATTATTTCTACTTTTTTTCGTCGTGGTAAAGAACTTAAAGTAAGTAGAAATAATACTACATCACGTAGTTTCATTTAATTGTGAATAATGAATTTCTACAAAATTAACGCCTAATATATTCAATACAAGAAGTCGCTAAAGTTTTGATACCAGTAATTTTATGCATTAGCAAAATCAGAGTACGATGATGGAGCCCGAAGGTGGGAATAGGAACTCTTCTGTGTGAGATGTATCAGGTTTGGAATCATTTGTCCCATCTTGATGTCAGTAAGAAAGTAAATAGGTAGGTAATTATTACACAAGTATATACAGGCATGAAGTACTATCCAATATGAAACTAAAAAAGAGAAAGCAACCTACACATACATACAAACATACCGAATGTATGTTTGTATGTATGTGTAGGTATTATATAGGCATAAATGCACATAAGGATATAAGAATTTATTTACTTTTTTTTTGAATGAGATTTTACAGACAATAAACATTGGAAAACAAAAAAGGAAGCGACGTCAAATACCTACGGAATAAAAACTTACTAAAAAGTATAAAATGATGAAAATGCAAGTACTTAGATGGAACTTTTGCGGTACAGTAACATTTTCGAACATAAATCACTATTATACATATTGGGTTGATCACAAGGCATAAGATCTTTGACTGCGCGGTGAACCGCGGGGATCCTGGCACGATTTTCGGCCGTTCGTCGAGCAAGTCTGGACTGGTGTTCTGATTGGCTGTAAGAAATTGCTCTCGTAGCAATAAGTTCGCCATGTATATCGATTATACATAAAAGAACATAAATAATAATAAATTTATGAAATACTGTTATTGCTAAAGATTTTTCGAGTTGGTACCAAGTGAAATATAACACTCATATTTTCGAGTTGGTACCAAGTGAAATATAACACTCATATTTTCGAGTTGGTACCAAGTGAAATATAACACGGGTTTGCATGTATGAGAGAGAGAAAGAGATGATTTACACCGTTTATAATTCGCAATTATTTTTTTCCACATAAAAAGATTTATTTCGTCAAATATTTTTTTTCTTGAATGCCGTATGCATTCAAGCATTCTTTTATATAACACGACATGCATAAAAAAAGTAAACATTACTTTAGATCGAGTTCATTTGTGAGGGATTTGTGTAATATCTTTTCTCTTTATTGCAATGAGTAAGCTAATCTTTTTGCTTTTTAAAGATTAAAGAAAAGAAGCTTCGTAACAAAAGATTTGGAATGGGCACCTAACTGAGAAAAAGTGAGACGTCGTGAAGGCAACGACTAAACACATAAATGTTTTATATATGTATATATATATATATATATATATATATATATATATGTGTGTGTGTGTGTGTGTGTTTATATATGTGTATGGTTGTCCCTACGGGACAATGTACCTGCTTGGTAATATACGCATTGGCATGTAGCAGGAAAAAGAATTCGTATTCTCATATGGACAGTTATTTGATATACTAAACCTGTTTTTATATTTTGCTTTTTTGTTTTCTATAGTGGTCTTCTTTCTTAAGTGTTTTTTTATCGTGCCATGAATAATTAAATAATTATTTGTAATAATGTCTATTTATTTATTACTGCATCGAAATTATATTTTATTAATTAAAATTATAATTATAAATGCAATAACATTTAGAAGCTACGTTTCTATCGATTGTGGAATACCTCAATTTCTTCTTGTTTTATTTTATGCCATACCATATTCTATACCATTTGTTAATATAAAAAAAAAACACTTTATGCGTTGTTTTGCAGGAATATTTTTTCAGTGCAGTTAATAATGCGTAGGTAAAGCCATCACTAAATAATAATTCGTTATTTAGATTATTACAAGTGAAATTGTATGGAAACAGAGATATAGCCTTTCAGTTGTTCGATATTATTAGGTTAACAACAATGAATTTAATTTGAAAAACGAAACTTTTAATTTTTGGAAAAATAATCGGGACTGATTAAATTATTAGGTTTATACTTTATAATAGGATATCGTTCAACTATAAATAAATATGAAAATATAATTTAAGGTATGCAAATAATCAGTTTGTGCAAATTCTAAAAGGACAATATTAATTTGATTAATGCATTCACATGTAGCACATAACATTAAAGCTTTTTCTTTGTAACTTTACAAAAGTCACATGATTGAACGATATTGTGCCAAATATTCTATGGATAGTACATAGAGAAAAAATATATAAAAAGATTTTCATTATAATATTTGAGAACAAAGTCTGAAAGAAAATCTAACCCTTTAAATGTGTTACAGTAAGTGAGAAGAAATTCGTTTAGCAACAAAACTAAAACGATTGTTATCGTATTGGGCATTCATTTCTTCGCACATGCCTTCCTATCCGAAACCTTGAACCAGTTCGATAAGCGGTACCTATTCTGTATATGTGTCTAATGCTTCTATACATTACTTTTTCACCAACAACAACACATTACACACTTTGTTGGTATATTACTTATACGTTTTTTTTTCTCTTCTGCTTCATTGTCCCTTTTGAACATCACATACCTATTGTTAGCTGGTATACTAACTAGGTATAATGTGGCTTTATCAAAAAATTTTTAGTTAATGGCATATAATCAAAATTTCTTTACATTTAATAATATTTATCAGATTTTGATTAAATTTTAATCACAAATGTGTAAATACCTCTGCGCTCATTATATGAAAATATTTCTTAAAGTATTATAATCAGTTTTCAATTTCTATAGAAAATAAATAAATGTTTAGTAATCTTTCTTACTTGTCGCATCTAATGTATCAGATTCATTGCTATATCAAATTTACAATTTCATAGCATTTTAATAGACGTAACAAGATTTATACATATTAAAGAAAATTTCAGTTGGTTTTCACCATTCTTTTTCTTATTATTTTATTAAATTCTTTTAATTTGCCCATTTTATTATTTCTTTCTTTTAATATTAACTTTTCATCTGATATTTTATTCTATAAGTTTACATTTGGGTATTTGATTTCCAATTACAATTTACTATTTAACGTTTTCATGATCAATAAATAAAATCGTGATATGAGCTTAAATTAGTAGCAGTGTCAAAAATTGTTGTCTTTTCCGAGATAATATTGGCCTTCACTTACGCGCACGTGTTGTTTGTTTTAATAAATACCCGTAGCCCGTTGTGGCCCGATATGGCGTAACCGCATCCTAGATTTGTGGACAGGTGACAATTATAAACATGTTAAGATATTATTATTTTAAAAACGTCGCAAGTTAAACGCATTAATTCGTGAAATTATCCAATATGTCACGAAAAATATTCATTCATATTTCAGTGCCTGGGAGTAAATCTTGGTGCATAAAACTTTTCTTTATGTTCAACGAAAAAGAAATCTTATTATTTTTAAGTGTTTCACTTATAACTAGATCACAATTACGCAACTTTTATGTTATGCGTCCAATACCTACGCAACTTTCATGTTATGCGTCCAATACCTACGCAACTTTTATGTTATGCGTCCGATACCTACGCAACTTTTATGTTATGCGTCCGATATAAAAGTACTAAACTGGAACTGAATTATAGCCGTTTTTTATTTGGTTACTTTTCACAATGTTGAAAAGAGAACTACAAAAATCCACATTAAAGCTCTTATGGTTTTTTTGATAGTAGAAATGTTGAACGCGACATTACCCGACGAAAGTTTGTAGTATCTGTGCTTTAACATTAAGTGAAATAATTTACTGACACATATTGACTTGAAATTAAAATACATACAAATTTTATTTAGAAATTTTAATTTGTTATTGTGAAATATAATAGAAGTGAATATAAAATTATAATTGACTGTATAAAATACATAAAATATTTAAAAATATATATTGGAAATAACTATTTATAGGGATTATTATTTTGTCATCTCAATTTCTTTTGGAATTTACGTAAAAATTACAAAGAAGCAAATAAATGTTCACAGAGTGATAAGCATTTTTAAAGTCTATATATATATATATATATAGACTTTAAAAATGCTTATATCTATATATATATATATATATATATATATATATATATATATATATATATATATATATATATATATATATTCAACTTATTATGTATTTGAAATTATAAGTTTCATTCTACTCATAATCTGTTTGTTATATTTTACACAGATATCTACAAGTTTATTTAGCTACATGTTTAAGTAAGGATAAGTTTTTGGTTCAATACATATAAAAACTGCTGCATACTGATACACATGCCGATGACATCATAAGACATTATATAAATGCCGATGACATCACAAGATATTAAAAAATTATTTATTGGCAAATATCTTAAAAATTTTGCGTAAATAGGAGAAAGGATTAAAAACTATTTAGGTTTTCATGCTTTTGTAAGTAATTTTACTATCTCTTCATAAACGCAACGGCAATATAATCTACATATAATCTGCCGGTATACGACAAAAGAAGTCGGTTATATGTGCCGACGTGAAATAAATCTTTATAACTATATTTTACTTTTATTTTCTACAAGTGGTTTGAACGTATTGGGCGTAATTTCGTTACTGAAATAAATACCGCGAGGCTCTTAAACCAACTAAATTAATATTTTAGGAAGAATTGTTTAAGATTGTTTATACATTTGTGAAACTTATGTTATTTCTAAGGAAAAAATAAACTTTTTCGTTATATAATTTGAAGGCAATTCCTTTTATAGAGTCAGAAACGATTTAGTATTAAATTACACATCCGGTGTGTTACTCTGGGTCTAGTTTCAATTTTGCATCAATTTTTGTACAAATGTAAATTTTTGTACATTTGCCAGAAATGAAAGTTTCACATTTTCTGTATATTTTCCTAAATTAACTGTACATTAATGTTATAATAATTACTTATATCTTTATTGAAATCCTCGCAAATCGTATCCAATTTGTTTCTTGGATAATTCACCAATTTAGAAATATAATCGTGAAATTATTATAAGGCATGTTATAGTTAGTACATCTTATGTATATTTATAGTTAGTATCGTAAATTTGTTGAAACTTACTTGAAAAAGAAATGTTTGTTAATTACGTTAATAAATGTAATGTGTGTTAAATCTATAAAGAAATGTAATTTAAAGCTATAAAAGTGTAAAAAAAATTGTATTTGAAAAGGCTACGTTTTATTGTATTTTAATTAGAGAGTTGAACGTGCCTTTTACCTTTGCTTTTACTTCTTCAATTATTTACGGATTTCACAAATATTTCTTTCTTCTCCACAAATAATCTTTTGAGTCACTCCGTGCTCTAATATCTTTTTCAAATTGTGGGTATTAATTTTTTTTTCGGGCGCCTCCAATGTATTTTCTTGATCAATTGATTCCTTGTTTGCAACAGACACCGTTAATCTTGTCCTTACGTAATTTTCCTGAAATCGGAACGTGCTTTTGACTAATCTCAACAGTAGTTCGTTTAAAAACAAATTAGATTGAAATTACAGGAAAGTTACTATTCCACATTTCTTATTTACAGTTTGTAATATCATCCCGCACAATCCCAACAACCTACAAATATGTTGCTTGTTTCAATGCTGTCTATAATTGACGGTGTTAAATAATGAAATAATATCATCAATGTTTAGTTCTTGAAGTGGAAATACGTGGAAAATATATCACATCCTATCTCTAAGTAATAGTAATGTTTTTGTCGGCGGATATAATATTTATCAATAGAATTCCGGTGAGAAAAATTAATATAGTATAACTGGTCGAAGAACTTTTCATAGGCTGATTTTTTTATTAAATTCCAATAGGCAAAACTTGATCATAGAGATTTTGGAATTATATCAAAAGGTTAGGAATAACCTAAATATTAGAAACGATTTTACTTAAATTAATCACCTCCCCTATTTAGTATACACAATTGAAGACAATAGTGTTTATTGTACACAATTGAAGACAATAGTGTTTATTGTCTTAGTACGCCTGTACGTGTGAAATAAAAACATGAAAGCTCTTCGGGGCCTTTGTGGCTTTTTTGTTCGTATAGGTCACTGCGATGCAGGTAAATTGAATCGAATTCTGTTGATATTTACATGCGAATCTATTTTCATTTGTGCATTGGCCCAGTGATAGATTTTAATTTAAAATAAAATGTTAGTGTTTATTTCAAATGTATTTTTATCTTTTTACGTACAATCCAAAAGATATATGTTTGTATTCATTGATTGAATATCTATACTACGTATTTTATTCAGAAGCATTGTTATATTACAATTTTTAAAATTTATACCCCTGATTCCCCTGATTTATTTGTGTATAATGTAATTGTCCTGATAAAATAACAAAAGACTCCACTATTAAGATTGGCCATCTCTGCCTAATGATGCGTCTACCTTCAGACGCGCCGCAAATTATTTATTTCCAAGGACGACCAATATATTAATTAATTTTTTTCCGTTACGAAGGTTTTGTTAGTTACCCCTTTTTAATAGTGGAAAAGTAACATAGCTATTTAGTTTGTTTCTGTTCAGGTAGTTTGATTGCGAATACCCATCAAATTTTACAATTTATCCGGTGACCCTAACTTTATCATATGTCAAAGTTAAGGTCAACGGATAGATTAAAGATAATTATGTATATGATAAGTTCTACATTATAGGGTGAAAGATAATTATGTATGTAATAATTTCTATATTATATAGTTGTGCACTGAATAATTTCAAGTATTATATAATATATGTAACAAAATCGTAAAAATGGAAAGTCTCTTGATTACTTTATTTCAAGAAAATGATTTTAAAATCTGTTAATAAGATTTGAAATAAAATCGATATATTCGACTGCCTATTTATTTCTTCTTTTGATTGTGTATGATTTTAAAATAATTAGACTTAGATGGGGATTTTGTGATCAATTTTTTGAGAAAAAAGTGTTTCGAATATATCATTTTGTTTTTAGGTAATTTTCGTTCATGAAAAAAGTTTCGTTTCTTAATTTGTACAAGTTTCTTAATGTTGTATGGGTTTTGTGGTATATATGTATGAGATTTATTGCCTACTTTCTGAAAATTATTTAAACATTAAATAAATTTAAAAACCCTTGCAACTACTATAATGGTTGAGGAAAGAGGAAGAACTAGTTGAATTAGGATGAACTCAAATAAGAAAACGTGATTTGTGATGTACAAATATTGTTAAATTAAAATATCAATGAGCTTTTTGAACAATGCTACTTGACCGAACCATACTTTCGAAGCATTACTGTTTATACAGGATTCGTTTTAAACTAAGGCTTAGCCAAGAACAGGGTTTACGGGCAATGTCAAAACAATATTGAGTTTTATTAAGGCAACAGCAGTACAGTAGCAACAGTAGTAAAACTAAAAGAGTTTTTTTGAAAAAGTCTTTGACTGGCCTTTACTTAAATATGTGGGTATTTAGAAAAAAACTAATCTCACACTATAATGATCTTGTACACACTTAGGCATATGTAAACATTAAAATCTATTGAGTACTTTTATTAAATAAAAAACGGAAGTGCGGAAAACGCAGATCCAAACAAAACAGCTTATTCAATAACCAAAAATGATTGATAAAGTTAAGTCGGTAAGATGTAATCACCACAGGCTTTCCATTTAAAGTAACTAAAGTTTTGAAATTCTGTTCGAGCTTATCTAAAACAAATGGAGTTTTGCAAGAATATTGCAATTGTGTGAAAGAGAAAACCTAATGTGTTTGAGCGTTCACAATTAGGAAAATAAAATATACAATTTGTTGCTTGAGAATTGTGTCTAAATTTGATGCGACAGATTCATTTTATTTTATTTTTAATTCAACATATTTAGCAGACGGACAATACTGCATAGTTAGATTACTATATATATTTATATTATTTTAGCGTACCTTTGCTTATGATGGAACTAGCAATTCTTGGGTAGAGCAAAAGTAATAATTACATTGTAGATTAAAGTTAAATCAAATTAAACCCAATTAAAAGTCTTACATATTTAATAAAATGAAAATAAATTGAAACTAGTTAAATTAAATTATACATTATTAAAATTTTATTAAACAATGCTCTCGTTTAATAACATTTTAAAAAGAAGCCAATAAAATGAAATTATGTTAATTTGATTTCAAATAATTAACATTAAATTGATCAAATCAAATAGGATATCGTGCCGAGTATTGGGTAACAATTGTCTCAAAAAAAATGTAATTAAATAAACTAATAACTTGAATAAATCAAACAATAACAACGCCATAAATTAAATGAAAAAGTCGTAGTTAAATTAATTGTAGGCTGACTATCTAGTCAATAATTATTGTTGGATAAAAAGCGTACTCAATATTATAACGCACCAGATTCGAGTGAAGTTACAGCGAAGGATATTTATTACGTTACTTATAAAACATCGACTTTACAAAAACTAGCCTCACTGCGCTATAGAGATGTTAGACCAATATACATAAAATCGTATCAGTTACTAGTTGTGTCTACGATTTCTTTTGCGTGTAATTCGGAATAAGAAAAATTATTACAGTTTTTTCTCCCATATTTTGCTATTTGGTGTAAACTATTACCATGTCAAATTTTATCGGTAGATTTTGAGTGATTGACAAACAAATTAACATATATAGAGACAGAGGAATAAAAATTGGAAAACAGGTTTTCTGGCTCCTTTTGTCTTTCTCTACGCTAAATCAATATCTATATTTAAAGTATTCTCCATGTATAGAACACTCTCAATATATACACACTATACTACATACATATAACTATACTATACAACACACTCTCTTACAATTTTATTATGTATAGAAAAATCAAATATACTGGTTGCAGTGAAAAAAAGATCAAATTAGGTTTAATAGAAACAGGATTTGAATATTTAAGGTATTGTATTTTTATGGATTCGGGGAACTATTGGACATACTCAAACCATTCTTTAATGGTAGCCGAAGGGTGTATATATATAGATATATATATATATATATATATATATATAAATATAATTTAAGAAAACTTGTCTATTATGATCTCCACGTTTATCATGGCTACTAGTTCCGTCTATATAGGGGTACATACCAACAGAACGGATCGATAGATTCAGATACAATAAAGCTAGAGTTGAGTGGTGGTAATAATTTATCATGCGATCATGAAAGTCTTTTATTTTTTAGTATGCATGACGAGCAGCGAATGAAACTAGATAAAAGTATTTTATATTGTGTTAAACTTATAATTTTATTATACAAAGAAATAAATGTTTTATACGCATGTATGGCTTGAAATTTATATTTAAATGAAAATGTGGCAAAATAAAAATGAAGAATCGAAACTAACTAAAGTTGAACATTTAAATGAAAAAATATGATTAAAGTGTGGGAATGACTAGAAAAACTGAATTTGCTATATCTACAAATTTAGTTTCCCCTAATAATACTGTGAACTAAGATGCGATTAGAGAATAACCTACTTTAAATTGGGTACGGAATTCTCGATTTCGCGAGCCCGGCTTACAATGTAGGTTTTTTTTAAAATTATAATTAGTGAGTACTATAAAATTGTAATTATATTAAAAGGAATTTTAATAATTTTTAAATCCAATAACAGATATAGGGAAATTAAAAAATGTTTGGCTGTGTTATCCACTTCGTACAACTCAGTGTGTGAAACAAAATAAACTTCTGAATTTTCAATTCTACGAAGCGAGAATGCTAAAGCATTAACGGGGTCAGTTGAATCGAATCAAACTTTAGTTAATGGAATTAGAAAAAAGAAAATGGAAGTCAACTAATGCGGTACTCGGATTTAAATGGGCTGTCTGTCAATACGAAAGCTCTTCGCGCCCGTTGCGGCTTTTTTCTTTGCTTTTGTCACTGTGACGCAGGTGAATTACATTGAATTTTGTTGGTTTTTACATTCGAATCTATTTTTGTTTGTAAATTCACACACTGTTGGATTTTAATTTAAAATGAAATGTTGATTTATAATTTTAAATATTGAATATATTTGGCGTTAATTTTGTAGAAATTCATTATTCACAATTAAATAAAACTGCGTGATGTATTATTATTTCTACTTTCTTTAAGTTATTTACCACGACTTGGGTTTCATTGTATTACAACATCTTCAGGTAAGATATAGGTAAGGTAAAGATGTTGTAATACAACGAAACCTAGGTCGTGATAAAGAACTTAAAGAAAGTAGAAATAATACTACATCACGTAGTTTCATTTAATTGTTATAATTTTAAATAAATTTCATTTTTCTATGCAGAATGGAAGACATAAACGTTTTTAAAAAGCTTCATCCAAATATAAATGAAGCAAAAGTCGTGATAAAAGTATTAAGAGACATTGTAGTTAAGATTTCGCTTGCTGAGTCGCCGGACTTTTGACGCAAGGCAACAAAAGATTATTAATAAGATTTTGAACCGTTAACTTATATTTTTCCTTACGAGGACTATGTTGGTAGGCCGCTTGCAATAGAGGCAAAGTAGCAGCTCACTAAAAACACGCTACTAAGCTTAAAACAACAGTTTTCAGAATTTTAATCTGTTTGTCGGTTTGTCTTTCTATTTGTATGCACTATCATTGTGCACGCTAATCCCAGCAACGGCTGAACTGATTTGGATGCCGTTTTTAGTGATGTGTTTAGATTAGCTTTTCCTCACATTTACAATCGGTTCACAAATAAAAAAGATACGTCAAACTTTAATTTACGTTCTTTGTATATACTAATATCAGGATGGGCGGATCATTTTGGTTACCAACGCCATCTATAAGCGTTTTATTAAAGTTTATGATCATAGAGTTCTGAGAGAAAAAAAAGAGAATAAATTCTAATAAATTTTCTTACTCCAAATTCCATGCGAACGAAATGGCGGATATAGTTAGTAATAAAAATAGAATCGCATAGAGTTATGTGTCAAAGTTTACATTGACATAAATTTTCTTTTCAATTTAAAAATGGAAATGAAATTTGAATGTAGAACATGTTTGAATATAGGCATGCGTTAAAATTGACATGGAAATTAAATAGTCATCCAGAAAATAGGCAAATATAGAAAAAATTATTGAAAACAGGTTAATTTCTCTTATTATTATAATTATATTTAAACCCTTTTGTACGTTGTATCGCTGTGCTCTATGTAACTTCAAGCAGTGACGTAATTATGTATACACCCTAGCTATACCTCATTACTCGTGTTAACATTGTTTTATTTTTTTTAAATATTTGATTTCATTACCATTGTAAATTTACTAATATAACATTTTCTATCAATGCGTTCAATTGATAGGTAAAGTATTTCCATTATAAAAAAATTCCCTTTAGTATGAAATCCTGTGATTGATTATGGCACTGTTCATAAATTTGCGCCTTTTGAAAGTACCTGCATCTTTACCCGCCTTAAAGCTTTTCCGGTTACAAGGGTGTGACTATTGTTAAAGTTATACAAAGAGTTTTTGTGCATGTCTCCTTATTTTTCAGGGAATTTGAAGAGTGGGATATATTGCAACATATATACGTGTGCTCATATTTGCAATATTTTTAAGGGTATTTTCCCTTAATATCCCTATTCATTGCAAATAGTCTTTTTAAAAGTCAGAAAAATTTAATTTTTGAGTTTGAATAAACTTATCAAAAGCTATTTTCGAATTGTATGCAAGTTAAATATTATTTATTAAAGAAGTATAAATATAATATACTTCTTTAATAAATAATATATATATATATATATATGTATATATATATATATATATATATATATATATATATATATATAAGTAATTCATTCATGTTACTCTGTGCTATTGCACAGAGTAACATTAATGCATTAATTACTTCATTTTCCTTGCTTTAATTGCTATTGAACATAATTAAACAGTGTTTTTCAGTTCCATTCTCGTCCATAATTTTGTCAGATGTGTTACCACATGAAGTACTATTTTATAAAAAACAGTATAACACGGAGACCTTTATCACTTTTAAAGTGATAAACGTCACTTAAAGTGATCAACTCTAAAGAGAGTGGAGCAATGAAAAACAAATTGTGTGTGTGTGTGTGTGTGTGTGCAATTCACACACGGTAGAAGTGAAACTTCAGTATTCACACAAATAAAATCATAGTTTTATGATCTGAAGATAGTTTTATTGATCTAAAATTTACTTTTTTATACCAGTTTTGTTATGGTTAGTTATTTCTACCATATTTTAAATTGATAGTATACAACACTATGATAATTAAAAATTAACGAGAGGTGTTGTGGGACATCCGCTTGGAACAAAGTTCCTTTCGTTATATACTATGTATTAAATATATATTATTATAATAAAACATTGTTAATCGTAAGATATGATAAAATAATAAAGTCTTTTAATTTCAAAATTTATGTTTCAATTGTATGTATATTATAACCTAAAATGTAAGAAAAATAAATCTGTCAATAATATGCTAGTGAAATTGCGGTAAGTGCTCAGCAATGAACACTCGCTGCAACTTCATTAGTCCATGCAATAGGGAATTTTAGAACCTTTTAGTACTTGGAAACGCAAAAGTACTATCTCACTTGCACAATTAGGATAACTAACCTTAAAAAAATATAAATAATGACATTTTAATTTTTAAGATAATTAAATTAAGACTGAAAACTAACTTTAAATTTGTTTGATTTAATAAATGAATTTTGAAATAATAAAATGGGAAAATATTAAATTTTTAAAATAATAAAATTAATCCTAAATTTAATTTATTTTTAAAATAATTAAAATAAAAATAATTAAGTAAAAACCTAAAATTAACTTTACATTTAATTTGACTGATTTAATAAAAAAAAATTTTAATAATAAAATAAAAAACATAAATTAGTAGAATAATGAAATTTAATTTTCAATTTAATTCAATTTTAAAGTAAATAAAATAAAAATACTTTAATTTTAAAATACTTTAATTGAATTAAATTTTAACATGAAATTTTATTATTCTAAAAATTTATTTTTTTATTTCATCAAACAATCTAAATAGAGTTTAATTAACAATGTCAATGAAAATAAATTAATAAGCTGACAATTTATTGTAATTTATTATTTTTTATTATATATAGTATTTAATAAATGATAAAGTAATAATGAAAATAAATGAACTTGTCGAAAATTTATTGTAATTTATCATTAAATATTCAATAATAGATAAAGTAATAATTTATAATGTATAATGCAAATAAATACATACCGAATTGGAAACAGTCTGGCAGATGATTAGATGATTGGCTTATAATAGGAAGCCAGTAGAAAAAATTAACATGAAGAAATTTGACATCAATATGATCTGTGTTTCACATAAGAGACAAATCCCATTGCAAGATGATTTTTATTATCATTTTCACAACATCATTATTATCATTTTTTATTATCATTTATATTAATACAACATAAATAAATTTAAATTATACTATTACAAAAATAGCCAAAAAGCAAATAAACAATAATAACAAAAAAATAAGTAAGACACAAGAATAAATATAATAACTAATGTATGTTATTTGAATCACTCAACCAGTACGGCACCATCTATCGAAATGTTTAGTACGTTTGATAAGTTGCAGCGCTGTTTTGATCAATCAATTAATTTATAAGTTCCTAAAATTTCAAATAAAGATGTAAAAAACATTTTACATTTTTACTCAATGTTTTAATCATAATAAAAATAAGTTTACCTATGTATATCAAGATTTCAATCGTCGACACAATGGCTAGATGGTCTAAGGGTATGATTGTCGCTTAGGGTACGAAAGGTCTCGGGTTCAAATCTCGCATGAGAATTTCATTTATTTATATTATATACAAAATAATATACCGCGCTGGCTTTTTACTAAAGCTGTGTAATACGCAGGCGCATACACATGTATTAACTCACATACTAACATACACAAGTAGAACGCTCGGACCAGAGCAAGTATTAGACAGTGTCTTGTTTCTTTGTCGTGACGTATTTTCGTTTCATCGAGTTTCAAATCACAACAAAGATGAAGAAATTCCAGCGAATGACGACCTACAATTCATGTATGTTTTTGTACTCAGTGACGAACTTAATTGGATATATGATTTTGACGTTGTCTAGATATATTTTAATTTCTTCTAAAGGTCTTAATTAATCCAAGTAGAACAAATTATTGTTGATGAAATTTAAAATTAGTTTGTTCACCACCAGGCGTTAAACTCTAAAAAGTTGCTCAATTTAATTTCATGATTGTGCTACTAAATTTTAATGAAACAATTAATTCAAGAAATACAACGTAATTAAACGCCTTTAGTATTGCATTAAAAAAAACGCCTTTTTCAGTTCCAGGTTCTTTCCATTCTTTTATTGCATCTTATTACCGTCATATAACCGTGATTCGCTTGAATATTTTCACGTAGCTCTACTAAACTAATTGTTTCTATTAATTTATGGTACTGCAAATAAATGCTTATAAATTAAAACATTTTCATGTTAATTAATGTGAAAA